>QRFJ01002107.1:60925-606743 GCA_006176705.1 Cocos nucifera | reverse complement strand
AATAAGGCCAGATATTACATGTTGGGCTCGATGTCTGATGAGCTCCAGCGCCAACATGAAGATATCGGGACTGCTCGCCAAATGTTGGCTCACCTGCAGGAGATGTTTGGTGAACAGAGTCGCGCAGCCAAATATCAAGTCACAAAATGACTTTTTAAGGCTAAGATGCGTGATGGGCAGTCAGTCCAAGATCACTGTCTGACAATGATCAAGGACATGGAAGAGCTTGAGAAGCTCGGTGTGAAGTTGGACTTGGACCTGCAGAACGATATCATTCTGCAATCCTTGACTGATGCATATGGGCAATTCATCATGAATTACCACATGCATAAACTTCAGAAATTCCTTGGCCGAGTTAATGAATATGCTGGTTACCGCTGAGCTTTCTATGAAAGGTTCTAAAGGCTCAGTTCTTGCTATGGAACGGACTTCTTCCAAAAGAAAGTCTTATGGAAAGAAAAAGAAGTCTGTGAAAAAGCAAAAGGTGGAAGGATCAAAGAAGAAGAAGGCAGAATCGAAGAAAAAGGCCGATGGCAAAGGAAAGTGTTTCCATTGCAACAGCGACGGCCATTGGAAGCGGAACTGCCCTACTTACCTGGCCACCCTGAAGAACAAGAAGGAAGGTCCTTCTGGAGGTATGCTCGTTATTGAGTCTAACCTTACGGTTTCTTCTGCATCCAGTTGGGTGCTTGACTCTGGTTCTAGTGCTCATCTGTGCACTTCTATGCAGGGTCTTGAGGATAGCAGGAGGCTGAGGGATGGAGACATGATCCTACGCATTGGTAATGGAGCAAGAGTTGCTGCAGTAGCCGTGGGAACATACCCTCTGCGATTACCATTCGGTTTAGACTTAGTTTTGCAAAGACTGTTATTTTGTGCCTGCAGCCAGCAGGAATTTGATTTCTGTTTCATGCTTAGCACAAGAAGGTTATGTGATCACCTTCTTTAAGGACCATTGTAACATTCTTTATGAAAGAAATAAAATTGCAAATGGTTTCCTTATTAATGGTCTTTATCAGCTACATATTGATGTACCTGTTCTAACTATCGAGCAAAACGTGAATGCCAAACGACCTAGGGATAGTCCAAACGACAGATATCTATGGCACCTGAGATTAGGTCATATAGCAGAAGATAGGATCAACAAATTGGAGAAAAATGGGCTATTGAGTCCATTGACTTCCGAGTCATATCCAACTTGTGAATCCTTGTCTTCAAGGCAAAATGACTAAACTCCCTTTTGTTGGACATGGGGAGAGGGCCACAGATCTCCTTGCCCTAGTACATACTGATGTGTGCGGCCCATTTGATGTGCCGGCTAGAGGCAATTTTGTCTACTTCATTACCTTTACCGATGATCTGTCTAGGTATGGGTATGTGTATCTTATGAGACACAAGTCTGAAGCCTTTTGAAAAGTTCAAAGAATTCAGACATGAAGTAGAAAAACAAACAGGAAAACCCATTAAGGTTCTTCGATCAGATCGAGGAGGTGAATACCTTAGCAGGGAATTCCTAGACTATCTCAAGGATAATGGCATAGTCTCTCAATGGACTCCACCAGGAACACCTCAACTCAACGGGGTTTCAGAATGGAGAAATCGGACTCTATTAGATATGGTTCGATCCATGATGAGCTTCACAGACCTCCCTGATTTTCTTTGGGGACACTCATTGTTAACTTCAATCTATCTACTGAATAGGGTTCCCTCTAAAACCGTTCCTACCACACCGTATGAGATATGGCACGGTAAGAAACCAAGTCTGAGTCATCTCAGAATTTGGGGTTGTCCGGCTCATGTCAAAAGACAACAAGCGGACAAGTTAGAGTTTAGGTCCTTCAGAGCTCGATTCATAGGATATCCTAAAGAGTCATTAGGATACTATTTCTACATTCCAGAAGACCACAATGTGATTGTGAGTCGACATGCCATCTTTCTTGAAAAATAGTTTATTCAAGATAGCGGCATTGGAAGGCAGATCAAGCTTGATGAGAAAGTCTCACAAGCAGAACGAGCTAAGGACCAAGTGGAACCAAATCAGGTTGAGCCAATAAGAACACTACCTCCTCCACCTCGTAGATCGGAAAGAGTTTCCCGTCCCCCTGAAAGATACTTAGGTATTATTTCAGAGGATGTAGAGGAAATGTTCCTCGTAGGTAATGGTGCTCATGGTGATGATCCCAAAACCTACAACGAGGCGATATCAGATATCGACTCCGAGAAATGGCTAGAGGCAATGCAGTCAGAAATTGACTCGATGCACTCAAACCAAGTCTGGACCTTGGTAGATCCACCAGAAGGTATAGTACCTATTGGATGTAAATGGATCTTCAAGAGAAAGATTGGTGCAGATGGGAATGTGGAGACATTCAAGGCTAGATTGGTGGCAAAAGGTTATAGTCAACGCGAAGGCATTGACTATCAGGATACCTTTTCCCCAGTAGCTATGCTAAAATCCATCCGCACATTGCTTGCTGTTGCAGCCTATTTCGATTATGAAATATGGCAAATGGACGTGAAAACGGCATTCCTAAATGGATATCTTGAGGAAGATATCTATATGGAACAGCCGCTAGGTTTCACATCCAGTGATACTGATCACAAGGTTTGCAAGCTGCAAAGGTCCATATATGGACTTAAGCAAGCATCTCGGAGCTGGAACACTCGTTTCAATGATGTGATCAAAAAGTTTGGTTTCATCAAAAATGAAGAGGAACCATGTGTTTTCAAAAGGGTCAGTGGGAGCGCTGTTGTCTTCCTCGTATTGTACGTGGATGACATCCTCCTTATTGGGAATGATATTCCCATGTTGACATCAGTCAAGATGTGGTTGTCCAAGGAATTCTCCATGAAAGACCTAGGTGAAGCATCCTTTATTCTAGGAATTAAGGTCTATAGGGATAGACCGAATAGGATGCTAGGACTTTCACAGAAGATGTACATAGAGAAAGTACTAAAGAGGTTTAGTATGGAAAACTCTAAGAGGGGATTAATACCCTTCAGACATGGTATTCATCTTTCCAAGAAGATGTGCCCCAGCACACCTGAGGAAATAGAACGCATGAGCAAGATCCCTTATGCTTCTGCAATAGGGAGCCTCATGTATGCCATGCTATGTACACGACCTGATATAGCCCATGCTGTGAGTGTCACAAGCAGATATCAGTCAAATCCAGGTGAAGAACACTGGACTTCTGTGAAATGTATCCTTAAGTACTTGAGAAGAACTAAGGATATGATGTTGGTCTTTGGTAACGGAGAACTCCAAGTCCAGGGATACACAGACTCGGACTTCATGTCCGATATAGATGATCGAAAGTCGACATCTGGCAGACTGTTTGTGCTGGAAGAGTTCCTAGCAAACGGTGATACCATCTCATCCGCGATTACCTTGAGAAAGGTTACGTTGAGGTCAAGAGAGTCAACTCCGCAGATAATGTGGCAGACCCACTTACAAAGCCGTTGGGCCAGCAGAAGATCGAAGCCCACCTTGAGAAGATGGGACTTAGACTTGTAGCCAATTGGCTTTAGGACAAGTGGGAGATTGTTAGATATATGTGCCCTAGAAGCCAGAATTGGCTGACACTTGTAATACACTTCTAGGGGCAAAATTATAATTTTGACTATAATCAATAAATGGGTTATTTTCTATCACATATGTGTATTTAGTGTCTGTGATACATCCTTTGAGTTAATGGTAATGATAATTCATATTTTCAAGAGTTGAAAATTTAAGACATGAATAATCATTATTAACTCATAAATTGCTCCCGACCATAGGATCATCACGAGGATGGTGATTGATCCGGAAGGTTGGTGTACAATCGCTTCTCTTTAGTAGATGAGTCTTGAGTCTACGGTGTGGAGACACCGGAGCGAGAGTACAGGTACTCGTTAGAGAACGAGGGCACTGAGCGTGACCACCTCGAGTAGTCATTAGGGAGTCTACCTTCTCGTCAATGACTGACTCGATGCTGCAGTAGTGTGTCTGGTTCTTTGACCTGAGATGCATCGGCAGTTCACCTTGAGGGTGTTATAGTTTGACTACACCATTACTCGGTCTCCTAGCCATATGGAACCCTGAGGTGTATGTTGGCTATAGCATGTTCATTGTAGGAACTGGATTGCATCAAGATGGAATCTATCTACCTCGGTGGTAGAGGAGTAGCCCTATGATGATCATGAGAATCAAGTCCAGAAATCCATGGCCATGGTAGAGTGAAATAATAGAAAGAGTTTCTATTTAGATTTTCACATTGGACTCGAATCGAATGATTACATCATATGACAGAGACTAGGGTTTGACGAGTTCACCTTAACCCTAATCTGATCGGGGCTCAAGATAGAAGAACTTAATCACACAGGTAGCTGCACCAAGAGGTTCGCATTCAGCTCTGATGGGTTGCCACCATATACTGCTAGGTGTCACTGGTGGATTTTGGGAGCAATTAGAATGATTTAGATGATCGATCATTCTAGCTGTTCGAATCAGAAGAGTTCTGATCCATCGAAAGGAGTTTCGATGATGTCGATGATAGAGATCATGACATATCCCATTACCATACAGAACTGAACCTAACTGGGTCACACAAACAAGGGTTTGAATCTGGTGATCATCAATTGAACTGATCTAGTTCAATTGATCTGAATGAGATTCAATTAGGTTCAAGGAAATCGTGCTAGCACTCGATTGAACCTAACGTTCTTCTTTTGCTATCATAAATAAGTTGTCCTGTCTGAGCCAAAGGAGTTTGTGCTCAATCAGAGGCCTTCATATGGTCTGACTGGAGGTTGTCCAAGTCAGAAAAGGTTGTCTTATTTGTAAGACATTACCTGCCATTTTTGGTCACCTGCCATTTCTTGTTCTTTGACTTTGGTCAAAAGTCTACCTTTGACTGGTCAAACGTTGACCATTGACACTTTGACTTTTGACCACATGTCATGCACCTATTGGAGAGCTGGTGGGGGCCTGTCCCCCTGCCAGAACCTGGCAAGGAGAAGGGCGCACGCCACCCTAGGCGTGTGCCCAAGTTGGAGGCGCCTAGGAGTCCTTGTTGGACAAGGACTCCATCTCCTTTTTGGATTCCAATTAGAGTTCTTCTAAGAACCAACTTTGACTGGTCTTAGGCACCCTCTAAGGAGGAATCCAGGGGTCTCTATTCCCACCAATCAGATTTAGATCTGATTTCACAAAGGGTTGTGATTGGTTGGGAGGAAGAGGAGTTGGATCACAGCTAGTCTATAAATAAGACCCTGCGCCCAACTCAGATTCTAATGCAATTCAATTGAGATCAACCCCATGCCCCAAGGCTGCCTCTCCCCTCCTTCTCCATGCCATAGTCTCTTCTCCCCTTGCTCTCCACGTCCAAAAGGAGTTTTGGACCTTGGTTGGTGCGATTCAGATCAAAGAAAGGCGATCAAAAGCAAGAAGGCTGCGCTGCTGCAAAGGACGACTGCTCATCTTCAAAAGAGTTTTGAAGATCCTCCAAATCAGATTCAGATTTGATTTTTGGAGGCGTGATAGAGAAGAAGAGGATCTCCAGATCCAACCTAAGTGGATACTAGTAGAGGCCAGGCGCTTGCGTGGCTAGGATCCAGAACCTTCCGCTGCAAACAGGATCATCAACAGGGTAATAGGATTACCCAAATCAGGTAAATTAAATTTGATTTAATTTATCTTTTAATTTTATTTTATTAAAATAATAAGAATCAGATCTAAAACATATCAAGATCTGATTGGGATCAAGAGAAAAATTTTTGAAATATATCTCTTGATCTGATCAGATCTGAAAGAACCTGGACCGGGAAATCAGGATTTTCTTTCAGTTTATAGCACACCATCAAAGTTTCACTTCAATCAGATATCGTTATCATGATTAATTTAGTATCGAATGATTTTGGCCATTAAATAAGAAATAAGTGATCCAAAGGCTAAACGACATTCGATTACGAGATAGTTTTTTAGTTAAATGATCTTTCCTATAATTTTAATTATTTTATATAGCAATGATCATAAAATTCAAATCATTTCTATATGAACTGTTCATGTTAAGCAGATCTTGCAAAAGTACAAGCATAATTACTAAAGGAGTTTAAGAATGGATATCGAGTGATGTATAGTTTTGGATCATTCTTAGAACAATGATTTGAATTTTATAATCACTACTACAAAAATTATTATAGTAGTAGCCAAGATCATTTATCTAAAAAATTATCTCATAATCGAATGCCATTTGGTTCTTTGATCACTCATTTCTCATTTAACGATCGAAATCATTCCATACTAAATTGACCATAATAACGATATCCGATTGAAGTAAAACTTTGATAGTGCACTACAAACATCACCAAGATCATCGTTGCAAGTTTTTGGATCCATCGATGGTCTCTATCTATTAGATCATCAGCACCATCATTCATGATTGTCGAAATCAAATTTTACTAATCGATAAAGCTAGGACTATTGAATCAAGGCGGTCTTTTGTGATGACACTCTAATGGTAATTATTTAGATAATGAACGATGAAGATGGGCATTAAATTTTAAAATTATGTAATATTTAAAAAAATATTGATTATTAACCTATGGCAGCAGTTTTCAGTAATCGTTGCGGTAGACCCTATGGTGGTGGTTTGAAAATCACTGCCACAGACTAGGTTATAATTTTCTATTGCCCACCCCCAATTTCATTTTTTCTCTGATCATTGAGCTCTCTCTCTCTCCCTCCTCTCCACCGTCGGTGAGGCCCCTCCCCTCCATTTTCTTCCCTGGCTAGCATTGCCTCCTCTTTCTTCCCCGAGTGAAGCTGCCTCCTCCCCCGCCTCATCTTTCTTCCCTCGCTGGCACCGCCTCCATCTTCTTCCCCGGCCAGCCCGGCCACTGGCTCCGCCACCTCCCCTGCTTGCCCCTTCTTCCCAAACTAGCCCAACTGCCAGCTTCGCCACCTCCCCTGCCTACCCCTTCTTCCCCGATTGGCCTGGCCATCGACCCTGCCACCTCCCCCTCCTCCTCCTTCCTTCACTAGCTCGTCTGCTGGCTCCACCACCTCCCCCGCCTGCCCCTTCTTCTCTGACTAGCTCGACCGTCGGTCCTGCCACCTCCCCTTCTCCTTCCTCGGTTGGCTCGTTTGCCAGCTCCGCCACCTCTCTCGCCTCCTCGTTGTTTCTCGACGGACCCGATCAAAGACCCCGACCCCTCCCTACTCTCTCTCTTTCTCTCCTCTCTTCACTTGGCCTGACCCACCCCCTCCCTATTCTCTCTGTCCTCTCTTCTCTTACCCTGACCTACCCCCTCCCTACTCTCTCTAGATCTCTCTTTCTCTATCTCTCTCTTTCCTCTTTCTCTCTCTCTTCCCTCCTTCTCTTTCTCTATCTCTAGATGTCTCTCTCTTCCCTCTTTCTCTCTCTCTCTCTCTTTTCTCTTTCTCTCTCTTCTCTTTTTGTATCTCACTATCTTGTATTTCTCTCGCAAGCTATCTCTAACGCTGCCATCTCCCTCTAGCGCCGCTGTCGACGACCCTCAAACTCTATGCGACCCCACTCCATAACCATAGGTATGATTTTTTTATTAAACTTTATAATAATATTTATGAATCATTTATAATATTTATAATAAATATTATAAATATTTACTATAAATATTATAATTATCTATCAATCGTGGGTCGTGTCGGTAGGTAAGAGAACTCCTGTTGTTTAGTTCTTAACCGTGTCGGTGGGTTCTAGGTTGGGCCATATCAGCAGCCTTGAGCCATGCCGTGTTGGCAATAATGGATAGCCCTAGGCTGTGCCGATCGATAAGAAAATCTCCATCGATAGATTTTGGGCCATACCGGTGATCGTGAGCTATCCCGATCTCTAAGAAAACCCTTACCCCTATCAATAGGTTCTGGACCATGCCTGCAGTCGTGGATTGTGCCGACCGCTAAGAGAACCCCCATTGCCAATAGAAAGTAAAATTATTTATTGCTCCTTAATTATTTATGGATGACACTACTACAAAAATGGCCTATAGTAGTGTATACTATGGCAGCGATTTTCAAAACCACTATCATAGCTCCTACGGTAGTGATTTTCGTTAACCACTGCTATAGGTCGGACCTATTGCAGTGGATTTTGTAACCGCTGTTATAGATTCAACATACAGCAACGATTACAGAAAACTACTATCATAGGTCAGATCTATAGTAGTGGTTATAAAAAATCACTACCATAGATCGACCTATAGCAGTGGTTCATTATAACCGCTGCCATAAATTAGACCTATAGCAGCGATTAGTAGGAACCACCGCTATAATCTGATTTATGGCAGCGATTAATTGTAACCGCTGCCATATATATATATTTTTCTTTAAATATTATATAATTTTAAAATTTAATATCCATCTTCATCATTCATTATTTAAATAATTATCAATTGAGTGTCGTCACAAAAGGTCGCCTCGATTCGATGGCCCTAGCTTCGTCGATTAGAAAAATTTGATTTCGATGACCATGAATGATGATGCAATGATCTGATAGATGGAGACCTTCGATTGATCTAAAAATCTACAACGATGATCTCAGTGATGTTTGTAGCATACTATCAAAGTTTTACTTTAATCGAATATCATTATCTTGGTCAATTTAGTATAGGTTTGTTTCGACCGTTAAATGATAAACGACTGATCAAAGGACCAAACGGTGTTCAATTATGAGATAATTTTTTTTTATAAATGATCTTGGCTACTATTTTAATTATTTTTTATGGTGATGATTATAAAATTTAACTCATGAGATGAAGAACGATCTAAAACTATATATCTTCCGATAACCATTCTAAAATTTCACTGGTTATTATGCTCGTGTTTTTACAATATCTACTAAACATGAATAGTTTATATAAAAATAATTTAAATTTTACTATCATCGTCATATAAAATATTTAAAATTATAATAAAGATCATTTAATTAAAAAATTATCTCATAATCAGATGTCGTTTAACCATTTGATCGCTTGTTTCTAATTTAACAGCCAAAATCATTCCATACTAAATTGACCATAATAATGATATCCAATTGAAGTAAAAATTTGATAATATACTACAAACATCATCAAGATTATGGTTGTAGATTTTTGAACCCATCAGAGGTCTCCATCTATCAAATCATCGCATCATCATTCGTGATCGTCAAAATCAAATTTTTCTAATTGATAAAACTATGACCATCGAATCGAGGCGATCTTTTGCAACGACACTCTAATGATAATTATTTAGATAATGAATGATGAAGATGGGTATTAAATTTTAAAATTATATAATATTTAGAGAAAAAATAAGAAAAAATCATTTTCAACCTATGATAGTGGTTATCAAAAATCATTGTCGTAGATCTATGGTAGTGGTTTTGGATAACCACTATCATAGATCTATGGTAGTGATTCGATAATCGCTGCCGTAGGTTAGGTTAAAAATCTCCAAATTTTTTCTTCTCTTTCATACGCGCTCGATCTCTTTCTCTCTCTTCTCCCTCCTCTTCATCGCTGGTGAGGCTCCTTCCCCTCCGACCAGCGTCACCCCTCCTCCCTCCTTGCCCGGGTCACCTCTCCTTCCCCCCGGGTCGGCATCGCCCCTCCTTCCCCCGACTGGCGCCGCCCCTCCTTCCCCCTCCCCCTCCAGCCCCCATCCCCAACCGCCCCTCCCACCACCCCCAACCCAACCCCCCACCCTCCATCCGACCCTCCCTCGGCCCACAGCAGAACCCTCCTCCGATGAACCCCCATCCGACCCTCCCTCGGTCCCCCGCGAAACACCCCCAGCGAACCCCCTCCACCCCTCTTGACCCCCAGCGAAACCCCACCCCCCCCCACCCCCGCCCCCCATCCGACCCTCCCTCGATCCCCAGCGAACCCCCCCTCCGACGAACCCCCATCCGACTCTCCCTCGGCCCCCTATGAAACCCCCTCTCCAGCAAACCCCCATCCACCCTCGACCCTCCATCGGCCCCATGTGAAACCCCTCCCCCACACTCTATCCTCCTCTAACTCGGGTGCGAAACCAAAACTCCCCCTTCCAGTGAGGCCCCATCCACCCTCCTTCGGCCCCTGCAAAATCCCACCCCCCCCACCACCACACCATTCTAACCCTCCCCCGTCCGAGTGCGAAGCCTCCTTCGACCTCCTCATCATTGTGCCCCCCATCCTCGGCCACCCCTGCTCTCTCTCTCTTTCCTCTTTTTCTCTCTTCTCTATCTCACTATCTTGCTTTTGTTTCGTAGGTTATCTCTAGTGCCATCGTCCTCCACTAGCATCATCGCCGGCGACCCTCAAAGTTTTCGATGCGACCCGCTATCTATAGCTGCAAGTATAATTTTTTTTTAATTTTATAGTATTATTTATTAATCATGTATATTAATAATAATTTATAAAATATTTATAATAAATATTATAAATATTTATTATAAATATTATAATTATCTGCATGCTGTAGTTTTTGGGCCGTGCCATGGTGGTAGCCTTGGGCCATGCCATGTCGACGGCTGTGGACTAGATATGTCAATGGGTTGGGTTGGAATTGAAACCTGAATATTTAGATCTAGATCCAATTTTAATTATTGGTACTGAATCCGAATCTGAATATTCGATGGGTTTGTACTTGAGAGAGGAAGGGAGGGATCCGAATCACTGCCATCATTGGGAGGGAGGGGGTCCGACCTCACCGCCATCATTGGAGGGAGGGGGTCCAGCCTTATCGGCAAGGAAGATCGAGAGAGTGAGAGAGGGAGGGAGGGGTCTAGCCTCACCGACATCACTGAAAGGGAAGGGGTCCGACCTTGCCAGTGAGGAAGATCGAGAGAGTGAGAGAGGGAGGGATGGGATCCAGCCTCACCGGCAAGGGAGATCGAGAGAGGGAGAGAGGAAGATCGAGAGATGGAAAAGCTGGGACGGAGGGGTTCGGCCTCACCACCATTGTCGGCAAGAGAGATCAAGAGAGGGAGAGAGGGAGTGATCGAGGGCTCGGTGCACAGCTAAGCCAACTTGGATATGTAGCCGACCTGGCTCGGGTCGTGATCGAGTCGGCTGGGGAAGGACCCTAGCTGGATGTCTTAGGCATGAAGTTGGCTATCTCAGGCATAGAGCCAGCTCGACTTTCGAGCGAATAAAATTTTATATGTCTCTCTAAGGTTCCAACTTTAAGCCCTAAGGTGCCACCATCATCTACTTTGTTCTTTTTTCAGGTTTCTGGATTAACACCAAGGTTCGCATAAGAGATCGGATCTACGACTATTGCTCATCCTTAATTATTTATGAATGTAATTCATGTTGTAGAATTTATTGCATAACATTTTCTAGATGTTTATATTATGTTGCTTTTGTTTGTTGCATTGCATAACGATAGACCCGTCAATTGATTAGTGTACATATTAGAGACTATTTATTGATGCTATACTAATATTATTGTTCAACATGTTATATTGATTAATGTTCATTAACGTTATAGGTCATGATGGCATCGAAATGCCATCTAGCTTTCACCCCTATCCATCGATGGGTTACGCACAGTTCAGCATTCGAGGAGCAGTCGGAGCATACTCTGTCCACCTTAGCATCGGCTACTCAGGGACCTCCACCGACGGCATCTACTCCACCGATAGTTGAGCCTCTATCATCGTTCATATCTAAGACACATGCTACTACACAGACATCGGAGTGTACATTTTTATTACATTAGCATAACTTTATTTTTTATATAGTATTTGTACACTTATATATTTGCATAATGTATTTGCATTGCAGGTGCATCATCTAGCCAGATATTTCATGGTCCCACATGTATGGCACATGTGTGGAACTGTCAGCATCAGGTAATGGTCTATTATGATGTAGAGGAAAGGCTGGTAGGGGAGACTGCGTGGGAGATGCATTTCTTTTTTGGAGTGCTTGTGAGGTGGTCAGATATCATTCTCGTAGAGCCCAGAGACTGGCATTTGATGGATGTTGCCATCAGGGACCGGGTATGAAAGGAGATATGGGTAAGTATATGCATCTTAGTTATATTTATGCATTTTATATGTTTACACTATATATGTTTGATTAGAAAAATTTTATAACTGATTTTTGATAAATTTGTGTAGAGGAGGCACGACTTTTTCGATCACGAGAGGGCTCGAGATATCCGACTGAAGAAGATCGAGAAGTTATACTAGGATTACAAGGTCAAGCTCCAAAGAGGATGTTTCGAGCACCGATAAGACACTCCGAGAGAGCTTGTTCCCTGGATATAGGACTGTCGTCCGAGTCAGTGGGAGAGGATGGTTAGACACTGGAGGAGCTAGAAGTTCGAGATAAAATTCCTAACTTTTAAATTTTTCAGTATGCTTAAAGTTTTATTTAAATATTATTTAAATATTTATTATTTATTTGAATACTTGTTAGGCTACCTTCCATCAGAACCGAGAGAACCGTGCAGCTCAAGAGTATACGCACACTCTAGGCCGTGAGTCAATGGCCAGTCATATGCATAGAGAGGTAATTAATTCTAAATCTTACTAGATAAATTAAATTTATATTTTTTATCATCTTTTTGATAAATTTGTTCTTTGTTATAGTCGATGATAGATGGAGTGATGCCCAACCATAGCGAGATCTTTCGATGCAGCCACGCGAACAAGATGGGCAGGCCAATGAATGCCACGATCGGGCATATTTTTGTTAGTATTAAATATATTAGTATATATGATTAATATTATAGTATTTTTTATAAAATTTTATTTTAATTTATAATTATAGGATCAGTTAGATGTGCTTGTGAGCAAGGGCCTGGATACCTCTAGGTCCCATGACCATCTATCTCAGGTCTTGGGGCTTGAGCACTTTAGGAGGATCTGATGTGGGCTCGGACACACGTCGACGAGCTACTGGTCCGAGGTTAGCATTTTCTCACAGACTTTCAGTGTCGTCAGTCGAGAGGAGCTTGAGGAGGCATTGGCATGGGTAGATCATGCTATGATGCAGGTAGATCGAGCTGAGGAGCGCGCATCTCATCTGGAGGACATCATGAGAGATATGATGTCGACGCTCAGCACATGTTTTGAAGTCATGAACATTGAAAATATGTTGGCCCTCATTCTAGCTCCAGCTTCGACTCCGGCTCCAGCTCTGACTCCGACTCTCGGTGACGACGATGATGATGTAGATTTAGGAGACTTTTGATGTATTTTATTTTTAAAAAAATATTATAATAAATTTTATTCGATAATAAAATTTTAGCATTTTAGAATAATTTTTATGTTTATTATATTTTCTTATGTTATATATCTATATTTATCAAAAAAAATATATAAAAAAAATAAAAATTTTATTTTTTTTAATTATTTAAGATCTATGGCAGCGATTTTATAACTTCTGTCATATCCATACCAACTACTACCATAGATCTCTGATGCAAATGATGTCAATCGCTGCATTAGACCTATGGCAGTGGTTAAGAAATCGCTTCTATAGATATCTATGATAGCGATTATGTAACCACTGCTATAGATTAATTATGACAACGGTTACATAACCGCTGCTATAGATCGATCTATTACAGCAGTTTATAAACTACTGCAATAGGCTATCTATGATAATGGTTCAAACAACCATTGTAACAACCACTACCATAGAGCTATGGCGATGACGACAGTAGCAGCGGTTAGAAAACCATTGCCATAGCCTATGGCAGCAGTTTTTTAGGCTACGGTAGTGGTTACGAATCGCTGTCGTAGTCTTTTTTTATAGTAGTGTGAATTCATGTTGTAGAATTTATTGCATAACATTTTTTGGGTTATTGTTTATATATTCTTGCTTTTATTTATTGCATTTCATAGCGATAAACCCATAGTGTACATAATCTCTAGCACATGTACATTTATATATTTTTTGTATGGATGGAAGAATTATATATAATGATCAATTGATTGTCTAATTTGGATAGTTTGGAAATTACAAATAATTCTATAGGTAATTATAGTAATCAAACAGTATGCTGAGAATTTTGAAAGAAATTTTGGATAGTATTTTTATTTTGTTCTCCCCACACAAGAGAACTAACGAGAAATGCTGTCAAAATTTCTTTCAGTCCATATTACGTATCATTTGATTACTGTAATGAATCTATAGAATTAATGCAATTCTCAAATGGGATAGGACCTATCTTTACCTATTAATTAGTGATAGGATGCATTTAATTAGGTGTATATAAAAATGATATTTAATGTCAGTTATGGCTTATGAGTTATTTACAATGCATTGGTATATAATTTAAGTTCCACATATGATTTAATTGTTGTATCATTATTTTTAAAATGGATAAGGGATGGATGAAGTTTTGTACGTTCTTGTCAGAATATGAGACTGGACTTCAAAAGTTTTTTGATTTTACTATAGAAAAATTTGGAGATCATGGACTTATCCAATATCCTTGTAAGAAGTATATGGGTGGGCCGTGGCTACCTCGTCAAGATGTAAATGATCACCTCACTATTTATGGCCTTAAAGCTGGTTATGAAATTTATTGGTATCAACATGGTGAGGGCAGGATGCAAGCAGGTGATCCACATGATGGAGGAGTGGAATAAATGGTTCGTGATATTTTTTTATTTATTGACCATAATGATGGTGCATCTACATCCATGCTTGCTCCTGTGGTTGGTAGAATGACAAATAGTAAGAATATGAAAATGGTCTACAAGTTGATGGAGGATGCTAATGTTCCATTGTATCTCAGATGTAAAAAGATGGTGAAGCTAGAGTTCTTAATCTGGTTGTATCATACGAAATGTTCCAATAGATTCAATAATAATGGAGTGAACTGCATACTAAAGCTTTTGGGGGACATTCTTTCGGACAATGCATAAATTTTGAAGAATAATTATGAGGCATCGAAGATTATTGAATAGTTAGATTTTACTTACTCCAAGATACATGCATGTTCCAATGATTGCATGCTCTATTGGGAGGAGAATGTCAACCCAAATGAGTGCACGATATATGATGTATCAAGATGGAAATAGAATAAAGATAGCACATCGATCCGTGTACCTCAAAAATTGATGTGGCACTTTTCTTTGATTCAGAGACTATAAAAGTTATTTATGTCGGCAAGAACATCGAAGGACATGAGATGGCATGAAGAGGACTGAACAAAAGATGATGCATTGAGGTATCCAGCCGATGGAGAGGCATGGTAGAAGTTTAATAAAATACATCTCGACTTCATATAAGAGATACGTAATATAAGGTTGGGCTTATTATGCGATGGTTTCAACCTATTCAAGTACATGAATACGGTCCACAATGTATGACTAGTGTTTATTCATATTTACAACCTTCCACCATGGATGTATATAAAAAAATAATTTGCTTTTATGATAGTGCTCGTTCTTAGACCAATGGAGGTAGGTAATGATATTGATGTCTATTTGCAGTCTCTTATTACTGAGCTAAAATAGTTATGGAGCATTCAAGGTGTTCCAACTTTTGATACTTTAATGAATGAGTCATTCTCTATGTGCACAGCACTTCTATAGATAATAAATGACTTTCTAGCTTATGTCCTAATGTTGGGTTGGAGCACAAAAGGTGATCCAGCATGCCTGATTTATGAAAGAAATATAACATCCAAAAGGTTGACACATCAGAGGAGCTTTAGCTTTATGGGGCATCGACGTTTCCTCCATTGAATCCATCCATACAAAAGGGATGCACACTCCTTCGACGGTATTGTTGAAGAAGGTGAGACATCTAGTCAGATGTTGAAAGTAAAGTATTGAGAGAGTTGGATAGTCGCAGTATTAAATTTGGAAAAGGTGATCCGATTGATGGTAAGAAGAGGAAGCGATTAAAGAATGATGATACACACTTTAATTGAAAGAAAAAAGCATCTTCTTTGACTTGCCATATTGAGAGACAAACTTATTGCGCCACTGCTTGAAAAAAGCATATTCTTTGACTTGCCATATTGAGAGACAAACTTATTGTGCCACTGCTTAGATGTAATACATATTGAAAAGAACGTATATGAGCTCCTATCAGCAACAATCTTGAACATTAAGGATAAGATCAAGGATGACTTAAATTTTAGATTTGACTTGAAAGAATAGGGTATTAAAAGATCACTCCACCCGAAATCAATAGGAAAGAATAGTGGAGTCTTATTCGACTAGGACTCTATGGTCTAGAGTCCCACTAGACGGGGACTCTATGATTGAGAGTCCTATTCGGCTGGAACTTTATCATTAGAGGATTAGTTAGCAAAAAGATTGCTAATTAGCTCAATTTGATCGAGCAAAAAAATTTGGATCAAATCTAATTGAATTTAATTCAATTTGATTTGACCTGATTAGGTTATGAGATGACCTAATCGCTAAGAAAGATTACTTTCTTATTTGATTAGAACTTTGATTCAATCAAATCTTGATTTGATTAGGATTTAATTAAGTCAATTTAAAGCCTAACTGGATTGAGTTTGGTCTTACTAATTTGGTTCTAATCTGATTGGAATCAAATAAGGAAACCAGAGTCCAAACTAGTTGGACTAGTTCATGCGCCAAACTCCCTATGTGCCATCCTATGTCCATGCACACTTTTTCCATGCAAATTTGTGATTGGCATGAGAAAAGAGAGTCCACGCCAAGCCTTTCCCATGCCCTTATTGGATAGATTTTGGTTGGTTTCAAATTCTAATCCAAAAAAGTTTGGATTGAATGAGAAACAAAGTTTCAGCCTTACTCTATGCTGCCGCCCACTTCTATTTAAGCCTTTTTCTTTTGTGCACTGATCACTATCATTGGCGGTCAAAAATAAAATCAACTCACTACTATATAGATAGGCTGAATCGGGATTGTATTCTTAAGGATCATGTTAATTATGTTTAAATTATAAATTAAAAGTAATTAAGCTTAATTAAAAGTTGATTAATTAAAAGACTATTTAAATTAATTAAGAAAGCAAATAAATAGCAAATTAATTAAAAGAGGAGTTGCAAGTATGGAGATGGATTCTCAGGATCTTAATTGATCATTGATTTGATAGCTGGTATTATTTTCATTATGTTGTAATTGATATCTAATTAATAAAGATATAACCTATCTTAGAGAGCATGGCCTATACCCTTAGATCACAGTCCATCCTTGAAAGTTATAGGCTAGTCTAAATTGATTTAGATATAATAAAAAAATAATTTAAATATAATTTATCTCAAAAGCATGAACCATACCCATAGATCATGGTTCGTCCCAAGAGTCATAAACTATTCCAAATCAATTGCAAGAAAATAAAGGCACAAAGAATTTATAAATAAAAATAGTATTTATTGCAAATTAAAAAGAAATACAAAAGATAGAAAATAGAAAATATCATTAAATAAGGTCATAATGATCTCTGAGAACTAGATGATCAGTTGGACATCGGAAAGCTTCTCATTGAAATCTTCATCCTTGATGCTTCGTAGAAGAGCTTGGGCTGCAGCTGATTGCAAAAATCAGGAGCAGAAGGGGAAATTTGGTGGAGAAAAGAAGAGATTATGTAGTCTGTTGAAGAAAGAAAGAAGAAAGAAAGAAGAAAGAAGGGAAAAAGAAGAGAGGAAGAGAGCTTAGAGAGAGAGAAAGGAGAGAGGCTAGCTGTTTTGGGCTAAAGGAGAGGCTTAGAGAAGCTTTGGAGAGGTTTGGAAGGGCTTAGAGGAGCTTTATAGGGCTTAGGGCTTGTTGGTTTAGCTTATGAGGGTGTTTTATAGAGAGAAAAGGAGAGAATTTAAGTTAAAAATGGAGAAAAACCAAAGAAAACAAATTTGGATGGAATTCTACCTCCTGTGATGATTTTCAGCCATAAGATTGGGTTCAAACGATTCAGATCTGGTCAAAATCTATCATCCATAGCTTCAATAAGACCTAGATTAATTCATAGCTGTTGGATCGCTTCATAGGATGAATTTTGACCATCAGATCATGCTGAAATTCTCTTGAATCAAGTCGAAATCCCTTTTCCACTGTTGGATCTTCAGCGGCATGATTTCTGACCATCGAATCATGCAAAACTGCTGAATGCAGTCGAATCAAATCAGGAATCAATATTAGCCATTGGATCTTGGGCAGAATGAACGTAGACCTTCGAATCGCGCAAGCACTATTCCTATAGACCGCATAGACCAACCACACTGAAGACCTCCACCAATCATGTCACGCTCCGCTTGATGAAATTACCTTTCTGCCCCTATGAGCCATGATGGATTTTTGGTAAACCCTTTAAGGGTTTAGGTGCACCACGTGGTGGCCACTGATTGGCTCCGCCTGCTGAGTTGGATGGTCCATGCCAGGATCTGTAGACCAACCAGCCAATCTACCATGCACCGACGGCCTAATGGGCTTCTATTCTGTAGGCTAGCGAGCTGGGGGGCCAACTTCTCTAGCTGGGCTAGCTTGCTAGCGCATCGGTTGAGATGAATAAGGTAGCTTAGCTTAGAGCGCCGACTCAGCCGCCTGCAGCGGCTAAGCCATTTCTAATTTTTTTTATTTTTCTTTTTTTCTTAGAAAATCAATATTGGATCTGTTTTAACTCCGATTGGCTCCAAATTTATTTTATTATGACACATAAGTCAAGCTCTTTTTTCATCGATGGTCTTTTTTCCTACAAAAGATAAAATAAAAGTATCAATTCTTATGGAATAAAGATAAATTAGTAAATAAATTAATACTTATATATATATAATGTATTTAACATACCTTCCAACTTGAACTTTACTTGTCCTCGAGTAAAACAAATAATTTGGCAATATATACCGACTCAATCTTGAATTAAAAGTTAGGTTAGACACTCCTAAAGGTAGTTGATATCCGATCAAACTATTAAAAAGGTACGTCGTCGGATTACTATTTGATCCAATTAGTGGTTGAGTATTAGCCATAGAAATTTTTAGAGATCTTCTTTCACCTACTTCCTACTTTACTCTTTAAATCCTCTAATTTGATGTGAGAAGGGTTTATTATCTTTTTACAATCTAGTCCCCTTATTATCCACCTTTTTTTTCCTTCTTTTTTTTTGAATTCTTGCATTCCTACCTTTTGACGTGAACCATAATGCTTACTTAGGCAAAAGGGCCCAATTACTCAATGAGACAATGCTAAACCTCTATTTAACTCACATTGTCCATCTTTTTACATGAACCATAATGCTTACTTAGGCAAAGAGGTCCAGTTACTCAATGAAAAATCAATATATTTTTTTTGGCATGGATTTTAAGGAAGACTTTTGCATATTTCGACCTTTCCATCCAACTCTCATGAAGTAAATTCTTTATTAAGATTAGTAAAAAGAGGGTTCTAGAATCACTCTTAAAATTTGGTCTGGTCAAACCTTACCATTTATTAGATTTTCTTAAAAATTTATTTCTCGATATCTCTAAAATTATCTAGACCATTAATCATTCTTTGAATAGGGTATCTAATTAACTCTTAATCAAAATAAAGTTTTGGTATATAAAGCTAATTATTTTAAATCATACTTGAGGACTCATAAGTTTTTAAAATTAGTTATTCTCCCTCCTAACTTAATTTTCATTATCTTAATGAAAGAAAAGAAAAATCAAAAGATATTTAACAAGGAGGGATACCATCTAGATCCTCAGTATACTCCATCAAGTTCATACAAGATGTTTGATGTGCTCCCCCCAACTTTAACTGATAGTCTTTATTGACTTCCTACAAAAATAAAAATTAAAAAAAAACTAGAAATCTAAAAAATATTAATGGGTTGCCTCCCAATAAGCGCTAAGTTTAAGATCTTCAACCAAACCAAGCCAAAAATTTATGATGGTTCCTAGATCGGTTCAACTAGATCCACATACTCGATTTGCTCTCCATCCTTTATACCATCCACATAAGGTTTAATCCATTGGCCATTAACCTTAAAAGTATTTTCCTATTTCGGATCTCTAAGTTCCACAGCTCCATTGGGAAAAACTTGATTCACAATGAATGGTCCATCCCAACATGAGCGAAGTTTACCAGGGAATAGTCTTAACTTAGAATTAAAGAGCCATATTTTTTGGTTAGGTTCGAATATTTTCCTTGAGATGATCTTATCATGGTATGCCTTGGTTCGAGCCTTATAGATTTTAGCACTCTCGTATGCCTCATTATGTAACTCTTCTAATTCGTTTAATTGTAGTTTCCTATTTGACCCCATATTTTTCATATCAAAATTAAATTTTCTTATTGTCCAATATGCGTGGTGCTCTAATTCTACCAGTAGATGATAAGATTTGTCAAAAATAAGTTGGTAAGGAGATATTCTTATAGGAGTTTTGTAAGCAGTATGGTAGGCCCATAATGTATCATCTAATCTCTCAGACCAATCTTTACAATCAGGCCTAACCATTTTCTCTAAGATCTTCTTTATTTTCCTATTGAAAACTTCAACTTATCCACTGATTTGGGGGTGATATGGAGTAGCTATTCTATGTGTTATTCCATATTTCTTTATCAAAGCTTCAAAGTGCCTATTCGTAAAGTGGGTACCCCCATCACTAATTATGACCCTAGGGCAACCGAACCGACTTATGATGTTTCTTTGAATAAACTTGATTACCACCTTATGATCATTGGTTCAAGTTGCCATAGCTTCTATCCACTTAGAAATATAATCTACTACTATCAAAATATATTTGTAACCATAAGAGGAAGAAAATGGGCCCATAAAGTCAATTCTTCAAACATCAAAGATTTTAACTACTAAAATTAGCGATAGGGGCATCATATCTTTTCTTGAAATATTTTCTATTTGTTGACATCTTAAATAATT
Organism: Cocos nucifera; assembly: GCA_006176705.1. Taxonomy (NCBI): domain Eukaryota; kingdom Viridiplantae; phylum Streptophyta; class Magnoliopsida; order Arecales; family Arecaceae; genus Cocos; species Cocos nucifera. The sequence goes on along the minus strand of QRFJ01002107.1, from coordinate 585,929 downwards.
ATAACAGAAATCATGGGCATCCTTAAATAATGTGGGTGAGTAAAATCATTTTGTAGTACTTTTGCTGCCATTTTTCTTCCACTAAAATGTCTCCCATAAGCTAATGAGCGACAAAAAGTTAAGATACTTTGAAATTCACTCTCAGGGACACATTATTGGATAATTTGGTCTAGGCAAATTTTGAACAACTCAGGTTCTTCCCAAAAATAATGTTTTACTTGGGAAAGGAACTTATTTTTCTCTTGTTGGGTCCAGTGGAATGGGATGTATCCAACCGCCAAGTAATTAACTATATGTGCAAACCAAGGAAGATTATTAGAGGATATTAAAAATAGTTGTTCATTAGGAAACCTATCTCCAATGCTTTCACTATTGTGTTCTACCAAGATCCTTGATATATGATCTGCTACTACATTTTGGAAATCCTTTTTATCTAAGATTTCAAGATCAAATTCTTGTAATAAAAGGACCAATCTAATCAGCCTAGGCTTTGTATCTTTCTTTGATAGTAGATATTTCAATACAGCATGGTCAGAGTAAACTAAGACCTTGGAGCCCAAAAGGTATGACCTAAATTTTTCTAGGGTAAACACAACTACTAGCAATTCTTTCTCAGTTGTAGTGTAGTTTAATTAAGCATCAGAGAGAGTTTTACTAGCATAGTAAATTACATGAGGTTCTTTATTGAATTTTTGCGCTAAAACTATCCTTACCGCATAATCAGAAGCATCACATATAATTTCAAATGGTAGGGTCCAATTTGGTGGTTTAATAATTGGTGCAGTAGTCAATGCTATTTTAAGTTTGTTATAGGTGGCTAAACAGTCTTCATTAAAATCAAAGGAATTATCTTCAGCCAGAAGATTACATAAAAATTGGGAAATTTTGCTAAAATCTTTAATAAAATGCCTATAAAATCCTACATGTCCTGAGAAGGATCGTACATGTTTAACTGAGGTTGGAGGTGGTAGCTTTAATATTATCTCAACTTTAGCTTTATCTATTTCGATCCCCGGCTTAGATACTATATGCTCGAGTATGACTCCCTTACAAACCATAAAATGGATCTTTTTCCAACTCAATACCAGATTCGTCTTCATACATCTTTTAAGTACTTTAGTCAAATTTTGGAGACAAACATCAAAAGTAGACCCAAAAATAGAGAAGTCATTCATAAAAACTTCTAAAAACTTATCGACCATATCAGAAAAAATCGCCATGATGCATTGCTAAAAAGTGGTTGGTGCATTGTAAAGTCCAAAAAGCATTCTACAAAAGGCAAAAGTACCAAAGGGGCAAGTAAAGATGGTTTTCTCTTGGCCCTCTGAAAATATAGGTACTTGATTGTATCCTGAATATCCATCCAAGAAGCAGAAGTAACACTGACCCACTAACCATTCTAGAATTTGATCAATGAAAGGTAATGAAAAGTGGTCTTTTCTAGTCATAGTATTGAGTCGCCTATAGTCCACACATACTCGCCAGTCAATTGCTGTGCAAGTAGGTAATAATTCACCTTTTTCATTTTCTACTACGGCGATACTCGACTTCTTGGGCACCACCTGGGTCAGGCTAACCCACTTACTATCAGAAATTGGATAGATAATGCCTACATCTAGTCATTTTATTACTTTTTGCTTTACTACATCCCTCATGTCTGGATTTAGTCGACGTTGCATGTCTCTATGAGGTTTGGCCTCTGCCTCGCAATGTATATGATGCATGCATACATAAGGATCCATGCCTTTTAGACCAGCAATTGTCCACCCTATGGCTTCTTTGTGCTCCTTAAGCACACCTACAAGTTGGTCTTCCTGATCAGTGGTTAAGTTGGAGGATATGATTATCGACAGGATTTCATTAGGTCCGAGGAATAAATATTTCAATGTGTTAGGAAGAGACTTTATCTCTAGGGTAGGTGGTGCTTCTAGGGATGGTATTAGAGGACTCGACTGAGTCGATAACTATTCATACTTTATAGTTTAGGAAGGAGTGGTGCTAAAATTGGATGGCTCTAAAAATGCATTAACTTCTCTAGTGTATTCATCAATATCAAAATCATCCACTCCAAAGTATGCTAAGCATGCCTGTAAAGGATCCGAGTCAAGCAAGGTAGGGGTTTTATCTTCTAAAACTTCCTCTAGTAAATTGATTTCACTATGATCGAAAGTGGGTGGTCCCTATGCAGCATTAAAAATATTCAACCTCAGCATTTTGTTCCTGAAAGATACATCCATAACCTCAGTCCTATTTATGCAAGCATTGGCAGTTGCTAAGAAGGATCTACCTAGGATGATAGGTACTTGGCTGGGGTTGCTATCAGATTTCATATCTAACACCAAAAAGTCTACAAGAAAGTAAAATTCATCTACCTTGACTAGCACATCTTCCAACATTCCACTGGGTACCTTAATTGATCATTAGCTAACTATAGAATTACCATTGTGGGTCTCAATTCTCCAAATTTAGAAAGATCATAGATAGAAATTGGGAGAAGATTAACACTCACACCCAAATCTAACAATGCTTTGTTAATGGTCAGGTCCCCTATGACACGAGATATAATTGGGGCATTGAGATCCTTAAGTTTGGGTAGGGTTATTTGTTAAAAGATAGAGCTTGCTTGTTCAGTTAAGTGAACTTTCTTAGGTGTGTGCACTTTAGTTCTCCATTTTTGAGTGCACAAATCTTTGAGAAATTTAGCATATGTTGGGACTTGTTTAATAGCATCAAGAAGGGATAAATTAATTTGGACTTGTTTAAATAATTCAAGCATTCCATTCATTTTAATGCCCTTCTTGTCTAAAGGTAGAGGGGATTCTAAAGCACTAGGGTATGGAGCTTTAGGTACAGGTGCTGGATCAATAGGTTTTTTCTTCTCTATGGTTTTATTCTTCTCTAGTTCAGCTGGTTTTGATGGTTCTGATTCTCGAGTTATTTTAGGTTGATTTATGATTTTTTCACTTCTAAGGGTCATAACAGACTTGGCATGTTCGAAAAAAATCTCTGGACTAGTGGAGCTCACAATCATGTACTGCCCTTTTGGATTATTAATGGGCTGACTTGGAAGTTTTTCTTCCTTCCTTCTATTAAAAGCAGTGGCTAATTGACCTATTTGGGTCTTTAGCATGGCCATTGATTAAGTGTGGGACTAAAGAATTTGGTTGTTCATCTTGAGCTCCTTTAATTCTTGTAATATTTTTTCCTCAAAGAAAATATCTGAAGAGGGCTATGAATTTTGTGCAACTAATGGGTATGGAGCTGGTTTATAAGCTACCTCAGTGTAATTAGGTCTATGTACTTATGGCCTAGCAGTAGGTTGTTGAGCCCAAGAAAAATTTGGATGGTTTTTCTAACCGGCATTGTAAATGTTGGAATAAGGGTTGTATCTTGGCCTAAAATTATTCTAAGTTTGTGCTTGATTTACTTGTTCATGTATAAACTCAGAAAATTGGGATGCAGCAGGACAATCATAAATAGTATGTATAGGACTTGAACATATTGCACACACATCTACCATGGGTGTGGGTGGAGTACTAGTGGGCATTGCTTGCAGTAGTCGGTCCATCTTTTGAGATAATTCATTTACTTGGCTATAAATGTCCATCAAACTTTCTATTTCATAAATTCCAACCTGTTTAGGTCTAGACATGGGAGGGTCTCTCCTAGCAATAGACATATGGTGTAATGAATTTTTGCTTAGGATTTTAAATAGCTGCTAGGCTTCTTGCTCATTTTTCAGCATGAAGGTTCCAGCACAAGATGCATCAACCATCTACCGATCCTTCTTTGTCAAGCCATCATAGAAGCACTAGACTAGTTGCCACTTGGGTACAGCATGATGGGGGCATTTTCTAATCAGTTCTTTTAATCTCTTCCAAGTCTCATAAAACATCTCTCCCTCTAATTGGGAAAAACTAGTTATGACCTTCTCATTTGATCAGTTTTTCCTATTGGGAAGTATTTTTTAAGAAATTCCTTTTGAAGTTGGTCCCAGGTTGAAATAGTTACAGTATCTAAGGAGTTTAGCCAATATTTGGCTTTTTCTTTAATGAGAAGGGAAACAATTTCAACCTAAGGGCATCGTAAGAAAAATTTTGGATTTTAACTATTGAGCATATTTCTAGGAATTCATCAAGATATTTGTATGGGTCCTCATTAGTAAGTCCACAAAAAGATGGGAGCATCTGAATAACACTAGACTTGATTTTATACTATGTAGCTTCTATTAGAGGAGCTTGAATGCAGGGAGAGTAGGTGTATGTGGAAGGAGTGAAGTACTCCTTCAATTGTTTAAGTGGATCGTTCTCCTAATTTTGGTTCTTATTTCTAGGTCTGTTGGCTCAAGGATTCTTTCGATTTTAGGATCTAGGGGTTGAATTTTGAGTTGCAATAAACGACATCCGAGCATAAACCTTAGAGTTATACCTTAGAGCAGACACAAAAAAATATTATTATTATTTTAGAAATTTTTTAATAAAATAAAAAAAGATGAAAGAAATTATAAAGATGAGAGCCTAGAGAGTCCTAAGACTAAGAATTAGATGCAAAGAGTTTAATCAAGTTTGATGTTTGTGGGTTAGCAATCAAGTATTGCAATCAATCCTAGCTAAGGATTATCCTAGATCTAGATAGCTCCTAACTGCCAAGGTCACCTTCAAGCCCTCCAAGTAAAGAATCAGCCACTCAACTAACTAGGTAAGTATAATGTCGGTAGGAGTTTCCCCGTTGCTTGCCTTAGACATCAATTATGCTTGGCTAGGTAAGCTAACGGAATCAATTATAAACCACCTTCCTTTAAGTCCTGTCATCCTTGAACCACTTACCTTAGACACTAATTGAATTGACTAACCCAAACCCAGTTAAACTTTTAGGATTCCTTATCCCAATGAGCTCGAGTATCCTTAAGGACCAGCATCTAATTGATTTTAAAAATTAAAGACTTTGATTATGCAAATGCAACAAAGCAATTTGTGGGCTAAGAAAGTATGATCAATCCCCACCTTATCTTGTTTAATTGGATTTAGAGCCCTTAAAATATCTTATAAATATGCAATGCAAACAAAACAAGATATCCAATCAAAAGTGAAAAGTTTTTACTTGTTACATTTTATGGTTAGGTCTCTAATCTCCTAAACAGCTTATGTGATGTCAGTGTAAGTTATTATTATTATTATTTTAATTTTTTAAATTTTAAATTTTTAAATTTTAATTTTTTTATTATTTTTTAATTATTTTTTAAAATTTTATTATTATTATTTTAAAAAAAATATTTTTATTATTTTTTAATTTTTTTATTAATTTTAATTTTTTTATTATTATTATATTTTTAAGTTATTATTATTATTTTTAAATTATTTTTTTATTTTTTATTATTTTTTAAAAAAAATTAAGCAACTAAATCATGATCTCCTTCAACGGTGCTAAAATTTGATTATTGTCGTAAGCGATCAAAAATAAAACCTAACTCACTACTATATAAATAGGATGAATCAGAATCATATCCTTAGAAATCATGTTAATTATGTTTAAATTATAAATTAAAAATAATTAAGATTAATTAAAAATTAATTAATTAAAAGATTATTTAAATTAATTAAGAAAGTAAATAAATAGAAAATTAATTAAAAGAGAAGTTGTAAGTATGGAGATGGATTCTTAGGATCTCAATTGATCACTTATCTGATAGTTGGTATTCTTTTCAATATGCTGTAATTGATATCTAATCAATTAAGATATAACCTATCTTAGAGAGCATGGTCTATATCCTTAGATCATAGCTCATCCTTGAAAGTTATAAGCTAGTCTAAATTAATTTAGATATAATAAAAAAATTAATCTAAATATAATTTATCTCAAGAACATGAACCATACCTGTAGATTACGGCTCATCCCAAGTATCATAAACTATTTCAGATTAATTACAAGAAAATAAAAACATAAAATTTATAAATAAAGTAATATTTATTATAAATTAAAAGAAATATAAAAGATAAGAAATAGAAAACATCGTTAAATAAGGTCACAATGATCTCTTGAGAACTAGATGATCAGCCAAATATCGGAAAGCTTCTCATTGAAATCTTCATCCTTGATGCTTTGTAGAAGAGCCTAGGCCACAGCTGGTTATAGAAATCAGGAGCAGGAGAAGAAATTTGGTGGAGAAAAGAAGAGATTATGTGGTCTGTTGAAGAAAGAAAGAAGAAAGAAGGGAAAAAGAAGAGAGGAAGAGAGCTTGGAGAGAGAGAAAAGAGAGAGGCTGGCTATTTTGGGCCAAAGGAGAGGCTTGGAGAGGCTTAAAGAAGCTTTGGAGAGGTTTGGAAGGGCTTAGAGGAGCTTTGGAGGGCTCAGGGCTTATTGGTTTAGCTTAGGAGGGTTTTTTATAGAGTGAAAATGATAGAATTTGAGTTAAAAATGAAGAAAAACCAAAGAAAAGAAGTCTGGATTGAATTTTGTCCCCTGTTATGATTTTTAGCCATCATATCAAATTCAAACGATCCAGATCTGGTCAAAATCCAAAACCCGTAGCTTCAATTAGACCCAGATTAATTCACAGCCATTAGATCGCTTGATAGGATGAATTCTGACCATCGGATCATGTTGAAATTTTTCTAAATCAAGTCGGAATCCCTTTTTCATAGTTGGATCTTCACCGGCATGATTTCTTACCATCGGATCATGCAAAACCACTGGATGCAGCCAAATCAAACCAGGAATCAATATCAGTCGTTGAATCTCAAGCAGAACAAACGTAGATCGTCGGATCACGCAAGCACTGTTCCTGTTGACCATGTAGACCGACCGCACCAAAGACCTCCATCAATCACGTCATGCTCTGCCTAACAAAATTACCTTTCTGCCCCTATGAGCCATGATGGATTTTTGGTAAATCCTTTAAGGATTTAGGTGCACCACGCGGTGGCCACTGATTGGCTCTGCCTGCTGAGTTAGATGGTCCATGCCAAGATCTGTGCACTGGTCGATCGATCTACCATGCACCGATGGCCTAGTGGGCTTCTGTTCTGCAGGCTAGCGGGCTAGCAGGCCAGCTTCTCTGACTGGGCTGGCTTGCTGGCATGCTGGCTAGGTTAAGATGCATTGACTGAGCTGGATGTGGTGGCTTGGCTTGGCGCACCGCCTGCAACAGTTGAGTCATTTCTATTTTTTTATTTTTCTTTTTTTAAAAAAAATTAATATTGGATCTATTTTAACTCTGATTGGCTCCAAATTTGTTTTATTGTGACCATAAATCAAGCTCTTTTCATTGATGGTCCTTTTTCTGCAAAAGATAAAATAAAAATATTAATTTTTAAAGAATAAAGATAAATTAGTAAATAAATTAATACTTATATATATATATTTAATGTATTTATCATGCACCCACTTGAGAATGATTTTTTTATGAAAATAATTAGTGAGAAGGGGCCAAAAGACATCAGGGGCCATGAGGAACTTGGGTGAGAAGCCTTTAAGGCATGAGATAAAGAGAGAAGAAAATAATCTTCTCTAGAATGAGTGTTCAAGTTCTGATCTTGGGTTTTGGTTTTGGAAGAAAGAAAAACAAGAGAGAAAAAGGATTTCTCTATTCTTCTTCTTTCCTTCACCCTCTAGCAACTCATCTTTGATTTTGAAAAGTCAGAGAAGCTCAAAGAATGAGAAGAGATTAGATCTATCCGACATATGATCTTCTTACGATCTAGCAGTTTCGAAGGACTGAATCAGCATAAGATTTTGAGTGGATGATCTGTAGAGGCCAAACATCCTATGCAGCTACAAGCGATATTCAGATCTTTTCATCTAGAAGTTTTAATAGTAGAGATCAACAATCCATGCTTAGGTATACGGTTCTAAACCTTAACTATTAGATCTAAAAGTTAGATCTACGTTTCTACATTGATGTGATCGATGTTGATACTTTTATATTTTTAGATTTTTATGCATGTTGTTTTTTATGTTATAGATCCTTAGGTAGGTATTTTAGATCCGATCCTAAGTATATAAAATAGATATTTAATCTTTTATTTCTACATTAAAAAAAATTAAAATATGCTTAAAATGCCCATTAGTTTTTTTTAGTGGTCTCAGATTAAGGTTCTTATAACATGATTTATATGCATGTTTAAATCTGATTTTGATTATTTAAATTAATCATTCAATAAAATCTAAAAAATAATAGATCACACATACTGATTATAAGGTTATTCTACTATAAGATTTACCTCTTACAATAAAGAGGTCATCCTAGTATCTGCTGATCTATGAACATAAATCATAAAATTGTTAGATTAGATCTAATTCATTTATGATTTATTTTTGAGATTAATTTTTGATGTTTATTTCTAAAATTATTTCTAAAATTTATTCTAAAATTTACATGCAAAATAAAAATTAGTTCTAAGGTACCGAACCCCAACCCATCAACCTTGAACTTAATTAAGAATTGAGTATTGTTTAGGATCTATAATTATGAATTAAAGATCTTAAGACATTTTCATAACTCATGGGTTAATGGGTTCATGGGTTAGCATATCTGGTCATTTAATTGGGTTAGACCTAAAGTTAGAATTAAAGAATAGACTAATCAAGAGTAGTTGATCAAATCTAACCAAATATTATCTTAGATTAGATCAAGAATACTCTAGATCAATTGCAATAGTTATAGTTGATCAAGTCTAAATCTTTATTAAGAACCAAATGGACTTAATTTTGGCTCAATGGTTGAGCCCAAATTATTAGGTTGATCAAGTTGAATCTAATTAACCAACTGGTATCTAAGGTAAGTTTGGCAGTCTTGAACAATAATTTTTAATTGAAAGCTACTCGCATTGATTCGATCTCTAACAAGTTAATGGCATATCCCTCCCATCGATCTCACTTACCTAGCGGATATGGTGTATTAGATTTTGATTAGATCACTTAGTGATTCATGCTAACCCATGTCAATTAGGCAAATCAATGTGACTGATTTAGGTGCCCGTAAGACTGGCTTGAGTCTAATCCTTTCTTATCTGACTTGGTGAAGTCAGCGGAAGGATTATGATTAGTTAGTAATTTTTTCTCTCTTCTCACTAATAAATTAATCAAATTCTCTAAATTATTAGGTCCTTAAAAAATGAAATAGTTATAGAGATAACTAGATTGTAGAACCTTGTGTGGTGCTCCCAAGCATTAGGTGGCTAAGGTAAAGGCCAAGGTTTGAAGCCCATAAGGTGATCATGGGCTTACTAGGACTAGTTTGGGCCCTAGGCTGAAGGCTATCAGCCTTCAGGATTTCAAGGTTCAATGGATTTGGGCCCTGAGGAGCTAACCTATATTGGGCTAGACTTGGGATCATAGATTGAGATTGAGTCAAGTCATGGGTGTACATGGGCTTGGGTTTAACATAATCTTATTAGGTTAGCCATAGGAGTTTTTGGATTGGGCCACATTGGCCTTGTGTGTGTGTGTGTGTGTGTGTGTGTGTACACACAATGTATTAGGATTTTATTAAACCAAGGAATACAGAACTCTTTTCTCCCCAACTTCTCTCTCATAATCTCTCTCTTCTCCTTTGGTTGCTATCCTCTTCTCTTGGAAAAAACTTAGTTGTCACATCATAGCAAGGGGGTGCCCAAGAGTCCTAGGCGCCATCAAACTTTAGGCTCCCATAACCCTATCTATAGTGGACACCCACCTCCTGGTGCTCTCTCTCATCCTACTGCCACCTCCTTCAGATTGGAAGCCCTTGGTTGCTGGTTCCAGGTCTCCTAAGGTCCAGAAAATTGATTCTATAATTGGTATCAAAGCATGGGTTGCGTAGAGAAGAAAAAAGCATAAATAAGAGATCTACAAAGACTGAATTGCAGCATGACCCTGTCAAGGTATTTCTTATCTATCTTGATGATTTTGCTATTGTTTTGCTTGGATCTAGTCATGGGGAGTAGTATAAAGATAGATTTTAAGAAGTTTGATGAAAAAGAAAGCCTTTTCATATAGAAAGCTCATGTAGAGGACCTTCTTTACAGCATGAACTAGATCTAGTATTGAAGGATAGGCCTGAGGGGATCATGGATCAATAATGGATGTTGATGGAGAAATGGGCATGTTCAGTGATTAGAAGGTGTTTGGCAGACTTGACCCTCTATTCGGTGCTGGAGGAGAGAACCCCCAAAGGACTTTGGTCAAAGTTGTATATTCTTTACATGGGAAAGAATATGTGCAACAAACTTATACTGAAGAAAAGGCTATACAGTCTTCATATGGTTGAAGGTAGAGATGTCCTTAGTCATATACAGTTGTTCGACCAAGTGAGCAATGAATTACTAAATATCGGGGTGAAGATGGAGGAGGAAGATAAGTTATTGCTGTTGCTTTGTTTGCTGTCCCCTTCCTATGATCCACTGGTCACGACATTGCTCTACGGGAAAGAGACATTATACTATCAAGATATTATCTTAGTGCTGCGCACTAATGAGCAGAGGAAGAAGATGACCAAGGATGACATTCCCCAGGAGAGTTTGATTATAGGGGAGAGATCTAGAAGAGGAAGAGAATGAGAAAAATCAAGACGATGATCAAAGTCCTAGAAGGGCAAGAAATAAGCAAACTATTTTAAGTGCAACAAGATCGGGCACTTCTAGCATGATTGCCCACTATTGAAGAATGAAAAGGAAGAAAATGAAGGATCAGATTATCTAAGTTCAATTGCTAATCAGGAGGTGGAGGATGATCTCTTGGTGGGGTCGAATGGTCACAAGCAAAATATAGAAGTTTGGATCTTGGATTCAGCCTATTCGCATTACTACATCCCAAACTGGTCTCGGTTCTCCTCATGCACTGAGATCAATAAGAAGAGTGTGACACTCAGAGATGATCACCCTTGCAAGATTACTGGTATTGGGATGATTAGGATGAGGATGTTTGATGGGATGGTGTGGACTCTCACAAACATGAAGCATATCCGGAAGCTAAAGAAAAATCTAGTGTCATTGGGCTACCTGGAGAGGAGCGGCTATAGCTTAGCAGTCATGCCAGGAGTGGAGTATTTAATATTTTCAATTAAGACATGGCAATGATGAGAGGAAGGAGGCTTGAAAATAACCTCTACAGGATGGAGGGTTCCATGGTGATTAGAGAATCCAATACAGCTGCAGCAATGCAGGATCAATAGGGGGCTTATCGTTTGTGGCATTACCACCTAGGCCATATGGGAGATAAAGGGCTAAAGGAGATAAGCAAAAAGAGACTGATCCCTAATCTAGGTGGAGTTTTAGAGCTTTGTGAGCTATGCTAGATTAATAAATAGAGAAGAGCTTAGTTTGCAGTCAATATAGCCCGCAGTGCAACCCCACTAGAACTAGTTCGCACTGATGTATGGGGACCGACTCGGTTTCAGACAAAAATGGAGCAAGATACTTCTTGATCTTGATAGATGATTTTTTGAGGAAGGTTTGGATCTACTTTATGAGGGAGAAATCAGATGTCTTCATCAAATTCAATGTTTAGAAGGTCAAGGTGGAGAAGGAATAGGGCAGCAGTGTGAAGTGTCTGCAGTCTGACAACGGCAGAGAGTATACCAGTAGGGAGTTCCAAGTTTTTTATAAAGAGTGTGGCATCAAAAGATACTTTTCAGTAATGGGGACTCCTCAGCAAAATGGGGTGGTCAAGAAAATGAACAAAACCCTTATGGAGAAAGCAAGATGCATGAGGCTACAGGCAGGGCTTCCTAAGGCATTCTAGATGGATTCAGTGGTTGCAGCCTATTATCTGGTGAATTGATCACCTCATACTAGGTTAGATGGAGGAATTTTAGAGGAGAAATGATCTAGAAGAAGTTTAAACCTAAACTATCTAAGGATGTTTGGGTGCATGGTATTTGTGCACATCGATGCTGGTGAGCGGAGCAAATCAGATGCCAAGGCAAAGAAAATGATGTTCCTAGGATATCCATAAGGTGTTAAGGGGTATCGACTATGGGATCCCTTAGAGAAGAAGGTCATCATCAGTAGAGATATGGTCTTTGATAAAAAAGTTAGTTCTTCATAAGTGAGGTGGCATGGAAGGATAGTAGGAGGTCTAGTAGGGTAATGTAGACAACTGATCTCTTATTATGTTTTGCCTCTTGCAGGTGCACTTGGAGGACTTGAGTTTAAGGTAGAGCACTCTCCAAAGGAGTCTTCATAGGTGGAGAGGACTAAAATTGGGATTAGGAACCAAGAGGTCCAGTGGGAGCAAGCTAGATCATGGACCAATATCGATATTGTACTGCACAAACCAAAGAGGAATGTGCGATAGCCGAATCGATATGGCTTCAGAGATTTGGGGTCATATGCCCTGGTGATAGCGAATGGAGATCTCTACACCTATGAGAAGGTTGTGGAGAGCTAAGATAAAGATAGGTGGATCCAAGCTATGGCTGAGGAGATGTAGTCTCTTCATAAGAAGCAGACATGGCAATTGGTGCAGCTGCCATAGGAGAAAAAATCCATTGGTTGCAAATGAGTAGTTTTCCAATGCAAAGCAGGGCCTTCAGAGCAGGGAGATATTAGGTACAAAGCAAAATTGGTGGCCAAAGAATCCTTCTAGAAGAAAGGCATAGACTTTAACAAAGTATTTTTTTTAGTTATTAAGCATACATCGATAAGGATGCTGTTAAATATCATAGCAGCTCAAGACTTGGAATTTGAGTAGATGGACGTCAAGACAGCATTCCTCCATGGATATCTAGAGGAGAGCATCTCCATTGAGCAGCCACCAAGGTTTAGAGAGCCTGAAATAGAAGGAAAGATATGTTTGCAACAAAAATCACTATGTGGGCTGAAGCAATCGCCGAGGCAATGGTACAAGTGCTTCGACAACTTCATAATGAGCACTGGCCTATTTAGGTGTGAATTTGATCTTTATGTGTATTTTTAATCTCTGAAGGATGGGTCTAGGATGTTCTTACTTTTGTATGTAGATGACATGCTGATAACATACAAGAGTAAGAAAGTTGTGCAGGAACTAAAGGCTGCATTATCTCGAAAGTTCAAGATGAAGGATTTAGGGCCTGCAAGAAAGATCTTAGGCATAAAAATCCTTAGAGATCAGGCCAAGATAGTACTGCATTTGTCTCAAGATGGTTATACTCAAGAAGTCTTGAAAAGATTTGGGATGAAGGAAGCCAAATCGAAAATGGTGCCACTTGTCGGTCATATCAGACTTTCAAAGATCTTGTCACCATAGACTGAAGAGGAGGCTCAAGAGATGGAGAGAGTCCCATACACTACTAGTGTGGGATGTTTGATGTATACCATGGTGTGTTGTAGGCCAGACTTAGCCCATACAGTGAGTCAGGTAAGCAGATTCATGGCATAGCCTGGCAGGTAGCACTGGTGGGCACTAAAGAGCATCTTCAGGTATTTGGCTTGATCAGTTGGAGTCGGCATTAGCTACGAATAATGAGGAGGTGCCAACGGACACTCCAACATGTCCAAGAAAGCTCGGGGGTAGATAGAAGGGTTCATTGATGCAAATTTTGGTGGAAATTTGGACACCCGATATTCGATAATAGGATTTGTGTTTTGTTTGAATGGATGTTCCATTTCTTGGAGATCATGCTTGTAGCCCATCATAGTCTTGTCCACCATCAAGGTGGTGTACATCAGCATTACAGAGGTAGTGAAAGAGACTCTATGGCTGAAGGGATTGGCATTGAAGATGGGCCTTGCATCGAAGGCCATCGGGTGCACTATGATAGCCAGAGTGCACTCCTACTTGCACAGAACTTGGTCTACCATGCAACAATGAAGTACATCAATATTAGATACCACCAAATCAGAAAGCTTGTGGAGGATGGCAAGGTGGAGCTGGTGAAGGTTCATACTAAGGAGAATCCAGCTGATGCACTAACCAAGGTTCTTCCATGGGACAGCTTTCACAGATGTGTGGCACTGATGTGTTTGATGGATAGGATAGACTTTATTGAGGGCTTAGGGCACCAAGGTGGAGATTGTAGAGCCTTGTGTGGTGCTCCCAAGCATTAGATGGCCAAGATAAAGGCCAAGGTTTAGAGCCCATGAGGTGATCATGGGCTTACTAAGGCTAGTTTGGGCCCTAGGCTGAAGGTTGTCAACCTTCAAGGTTTCAGGGTTCAATGGATTTGGGCCCTGAGGGGCTAACCTATATTAGGCTAGGCTTAGGTCCATAGGTTGAGATTGAGTCAAGTAATGGGTATACATGGGCTTAGGTTTAACTTAATCTCATTGGATTAGCCATGGGAGTTTTTGGGTTGAGCCACATTGGCCTTGTATATATATACAATGTATTAGGGTTTTCACTAATCCAAGAAATATAGAACTCTTTTCTCCATTAACTTCTCTCTCTTAATCTCTCTCTTCTCCTCTGGTTGCCACCCTCTTCTCTTGAGCATTGCCATAGGAGAGAATGTCTCATCATAGTCAATACCATAATGTTGATGATACCTCTTGGCAACTAGATGGGCTTTATAGGTCTCTATCTTTCCATCTGCGCCTCTTTTCCTCTTGAAGACCCACTTACACTTAATGAATTTAATCCCTTCAGGTGGGTCAACCAATATCCATACATCAATGACCTTCATGGATTCCATCTTGGATTTCATGGGCTTAAGCCATTTCTTGGAATTCGATCTCTGCATTGCATCCATGTAGGTGATTGGATCCTTATCATTCTCATCGAGTTTGATAGGATTACCATCCTAAATCAAGAAACCATAGTATCTATCCGACTGATGAGGTACTCTATCGGATCGCCTTAATGGTGCACGTACACTGGGCCCCAGATTTGATCTAATCAAATTTAGTTCAAGTTCGACTACTGGTGTTGGCTTTTCTACTTGTTGAACTTCCTCAAGTTAAACTTTAGAGGTAACAGATCCTTCACCAAGAAACTTCTTTTCTAAAAAGATTGTTCTATTGCTGACGAACATCTTTTGTTCTTCAGCATGATAGAAATAATAATCCCTAGTTTTCTTGGGGTATCCTATAAATACACCCTTATCAGACTGGGGTCCAAGTTTATCTGTATGCAAATGTTTGACATAGGCTAGACAATACCAAACACGAAAGTGAGAGAGCGTAGACCTATGTCCAATCCATATCTCATATGGAGTCTCTACAATAAATTTACTTAGTACATTATTCATAAAACATGCAGTCTCAAGAGGATAACCCCAAAATGAAATAGACAGACTAGCAAATTCCATCATTGATCGAACCATATCCAACAAGATTCGATTTCTCCTTTCTAATACACCATTATGTTGTGGTATTCTGAAAGAAGTCCACTATGAGTGTAACATCCCATCCTTAAATCTAGGTGATGGTGCTACACCCCATCCTTATCTAAAGATTAAGGAGATTTCTAAATTGTGACTAAGCTGCATTAACATTTAAACCTACTCCAAACAATTATCTCAATTACTTCCTCTATTAACATAAATAATTTAATTTAACCTCTCAATTTGGTAAAGCACATATCTCGATTTAACTCAATAATTTACATAAACAAACTCAAGGTTTCACTAACAAACCATACCTTATCACACATTTTATTTATTAAACCATCCTTTTGATACACACCTCTTTAAAACATTTACACACATACATATGATAGTCTCTATCTTAACTATAAGCACGGAATATAACATAACTCACAACTTTTAAATGTTTCTACCTCTGCTATACATGCTCTACTCTTCATATATAGTAACTGCTGATACACAAGCTAATACAACTCTCCGAGCTTAGCTACTTCACAGGTAAAAAGAGTGAGAAGTGAGACTTGGAGAAGTCTCAGTGAATGCGTATCCAAATATCAACATGAAAAATAGGATAGCTATAATTCTTATAATATCATGTATAACATGCTGCTAATAAACTCCCACATATAAATGTACCAACATAAATAAATCATACAATAGCTTTCTTTCAAAATAAATACATACCTTTGCTTACCATTGATAGTATCACAACAACTTATCATCATAGGGTTTCTTACGAGCAACTGCACCGCAATCATAATCACATCCACCTATGAGCAGTTTCGTGACATACTCTCATAGAAAAAATCATACGATAATCATATCCATATATGAGCAGTCCCATGACACACTCTCATAGGAGAAATCATATCATAATCACATCCACATATGAGCAGTCCCATGACACACTCTCATAGAAAAAATCACATCATAATCATATCTACATATGAGCAGTCGCATACTGACACACTCTCATATGGATAATCAGTACTACATTCACAATTACAACCATACCTCATATGAGTAGTCCCACTGACATACTCTCATATGAGTAATCATACCACCATCATAAC
Source organism: Cocos nucifera (assembly GCA_006176705.1). Classification (NCBI taxonomy): domain Eukaryota; kingdom Viridiplantae; phylum Streptophyta; class Magnoliopsida; order Arecales; family Arecaceae; genus Cocos; species Cocos nucifera. The sequence goes on along the minus strand of QRFJ01002107.1, from coordinate 569,597 downwards.
ATACTCTCAACTGAGCAGTCCCTCAATACACTCTTAGATGAGCAATTCCATCAAATATCATACATATCAATAAGCCTCCACAGCACATAAACAGAAATTATCCATATATAAGATGAAACCATATAAGATATCACTATAAAATATGTTAAAAATCACTAAGTCATGCTTTTAAAATCATGAGTATATATGCTTGCTCATGAAATACATAAAAGCTATCTAGAATTCATTCTTTGTTTCAATGATTTTCAAATCACATGTATATAAAAACAACAAAAGCTACAAAGTATTAAGAGTGTATCATGTTTTTCAAATAATATCTTTACTTAGCAAAGTATAGTAAAAATACCATAAATAGATGAAATTCACTCACCTACAATAGCTGCTAGCTATTATTCCACTTTGATACTTGATTCTCTCAAAGCACCCTTTGAGAACCTTTTCCTCTTCCTCAGGTGATTAAAATACTGTTGCCAGCTAGAAATAGGTTTCTTCTTTTAGTTTCATGAACTTTCATCTTCCTTCACCTTGTTTATAACTAACCTCTCTTCCTAATCAATTTCTTTTGATTTCTAATTGAGAACAAAAAAAAAAACCCTCAGCTCTTCTCTTTTCTCTGATTTCTTTGAAGAATTTAGGAACTAAAACAATAGCTAAGAAATCGATGGCTTTAAGGTTTAAGAAACATAATTCAGAAAGAGCCTTGATAGGTGTCATCCCATAAAAATTCCATCCAATTTTCAGCTGAATAGGTGCTTTTCTGATGAATTTCCAACTATTAGTTAATGCCGTCAAGCTACTCTGTCATCCCATGAAAAATTATTTTAAAATCATAACTTAAAACCCTCTCAGTTAAAACCTGCTCCCAAAAATTTTCATGATTGGGGCAACACCTTTGAAATAAGTATTGAAACCCGCACATAGGTCAGCCCCTAGATCATCTCTTTCTCAAAACAAGCTGTCCCTCAGGTCGTCCCATAGATCGACCCCCTAAGAAAAGTGTCGAGACCTTACCAAAATAGGTCGACCCTAAGGTGTATCGCCACAAATCTTCCTAAAACTTTCACTCTATTTTTCTGAAACAATGTTGACATCTCTTGGAGAAATGTCGGCCCCTTCCCCTAGATTTCAGAAATTTTAGTTTCATATTCTGCTCATAGCTTTACTCAATACTTTGCTTATTTACATTTTTTTAAGTTAATGTTAACTTTAAAACATAAATATAAATAAGGATTACCCCCCATTTGAAATCAATAAAAATATTAGAAAAATCAAAATCCTCAAAAATAAAATATCAAAACTTGGATTCTAGCTCAAATTTTTCGAAATCCAAAATTTTTAAAACTTTCTTTCCTTAAAATGAATAGATTAAAGGATCTAAAAATTCATTAAAAATCACTTTATGACTCACCAATTTTCAATAATCAATTACCATCAATTTTGGTCTCAAGAAAATTCATATTTTATATAGCCTCCAAATAGGTGCTACTTTCAAACTTACAAAATTTTTAGAATTCGAAATAATAGATTACAATTTATGCTCAAAGAGCTCAAATATACCATAAATGAATTACTATTTCATATATACCTAAACATAAATCTTTTAATCTATTATTTTGCTGGTTTGGGATGTTATAATGAGAGAATCCTATTCTCTCCTAGGCATGTTAGGAACTTACTGAATAGGTATTTACCTTCTTGATCTGATCAAAAAGTTTTAATACCCTTTCTAGTTTATTTTTCTACTTTATTTCAAAATCATTTGAATATTTTAAATGAATCCGATTTGTGTTTCATCAAATAGATATATCCATATCTAGATAGGTCATCTGTGAAAGTGATGAAGTAGAAATATCCATCTTTAGCACTTGTGCTCATAAGTTTACATACATTAGTATGTACTAGACCTAAGAACATAGTGGCTCTTTTATGTTTTCTAGTAAAAGATAACTTGGTTATTTTTTCAAGAAGATAGGACCATAGGTTGGAAATGATTTACAATCACTGACTTTGAGGATTTCCTCTTGAGTTAACCATTTATCCTATTCTTGTTAATGTGACCCAACCTACAATGCCATAGGTAGATATCAAAGATATTATCTAATCTAGGATATTTTTTAGAAATATACATTATACTCACAGACTGTGATAAAATATAAATACCATTTTCTTATTATCCTTGCATTATCGTAACATCATTCATAATGATATCACAATAATCTTTCTTTATTGATAAATGATAACCATCTTCGGTCAAAAGGTCAATAAAGATTATATTCATCAAAAAATAAGGATAATAATAACATTCATCTAAAGAAATGAAATTATCATTGAAAATAAGCTGAACTCTTTCTATAGCTAGAACTAGAATAGATCTTCCATCTCCGACATTCAGGAATCGCTCGTTATTTTCAAAGATCTACTAACTTAAAGTCTTTGCAATGAATTACAAATATGAACTAAACTTTTAGTATCCAATACCCAAATAGTAGTATCACAAATAGAGAAATTATAAGGTGTTATCATATAACATCCTTAATCAGCAACTCTTTGCTCTTTTCTCCTATTTAGCCTATTGGGATCATAGAAAGTAAGGTACTGAGGATAGTTCCTCTTTTAGTGCCCCTGCTTCTTATAGTAAAAGCACTCTACTTGATCTAAGTTAGTCTTGGTCCTTTTGTTTAGACTAGGCATAGAAGCCCTAGCATCAACCTCTTCATGCTACTGAACAATGTTCAACTTCCAATACTTGTTATCAAAGTTGAGTCCCATAAGTATATCACTATCTTACAGTGAATGGAGCAACTAGGATTTAGCCTTAACTGTACAAAAGAGAACCAAAAGCCTAATTAGTAAATGATTTATTAAACCAATGATTTGGATTTTAATCAAAAGGTTCTTCTACTATTTTATTCAGATTGGTAGCCTTTACCTCCAATTTAAAGAATTATCTTAATTTCTTAGTGGGTACTAGAATCCACATAGATTGCATATGGGCCCAAGGAAAGCTCTGGCTAACCCATGTGCATCTATGAGTTGGTTCTTAATCAATTATTTTTTCAAATAATTTTTAGTATTAGGTTTTGCCCTAAGTATCTTTTCAGTAGGCTAAGACCTCCACTGAAAGTTTCGATTAGGTCCAACCATTAACATGATTGAGTTTGGTGCATCAAATGAACGGTGATCAGATCCGAGGAAAGCTCTGACTAACCTGATCACCATTCAAAGAGTGTGACCTAATTATCATATGATGAATGATAATTCTAATATCTTGATGAACACCAGATGTAAGGTGCCTTCCATGTCCACTCAGACTATTGGACTCATTATCATCTACCTTAATGAGAGGCTAAGATCTAGTTATCACCATAACTATTTTATTTTAGAGATCTAATAATTTTAGTAAATTTTGTTAATTTGATTTAGAGAAGAAAGTCAGAGGAACCAACTACTCATGATCCTCCCACTGACTTCACTAAGTCAGATTAAGGGAGACATTAATAGGCTAGTCTAGGAGCACCTAAATTAGTCATACTGATTTACCTAATTGTCAAGTGATTTGATCAAAATATAATTTCACCATGAAGGCCAGATAAGTGAGATCGGTGGGAGGATTTGCCAAAGCTTATCTTAGACACCATTAGAAATGGCCAGGTAAGTGAGCTATCAATTAAATATTGGAAAATGTATCCTAAAGCCAATCATTTAGATTGTAGATGGTTGAGCTAAATATAATTTATACTTAAATTTTTAATTAAATAAAATTATTATTCTAGCATTTTCATCATTTTGTGCATCTTTTTATAATAAACTCTCTATGATGAAGTTCTTAGGACTATTTAGACTCGACAAAGAAGGATTTATTGTTTAGTTCTTAAACTGATCACGATCAAATAATTCATTGTTATCTAGGATGATAATATTAATCAAGAGTAGGTCATTATGTGCCATAAGTATTGGTTGTCCTCTTAACCAAGAAGCATGGTGATGCTATTATGGCATGCAGGTGAAATATATGGTATATTTTACTGATCGTGACCCAACTATGGAGCTCTCTTCTACCAAGATTACTCATGAAGGATATGGGTATATGTATCCCTTAAACCTAAGATCACTATAATGACTTGCAAGTAACTCATTATACTTAGGTACCGAACTACCTGAATTTTTAATTCAATGATGGAAGGCTACTGGGTGTAGTCAAGTACTTGGCTTATCCGTGCGTTAGTCGAGATGGAATTGACCCCTTTAAGTGTTGGAGCAAGTGCATCGCTATATTTTAATTTAGCAAATCCTCGATCGGGGTAGTCCATATGATGGATGCTGAATTTTGAAATACAATAAGGATGAATTTTTAGGGTTGGTAGTTAATCTGAGATCATCCTATGAGCATCATGGTCAAGGGAATGAATTGTGAGCTTAGATATGATGCTCCCAAGTCTTAGGAACATGAGATGATAGGTCATGAAAAAATGGGAGCAAGTTGAAAGAGAAATCAGCCTGGTAGCAAAGTTCGGAAACTTAGCTGGCTCACCCTGAAACTGGGTCGGCTAAGTTGGAAACTGGGTCAGCTCAATCTAAGACTAGATCGGCTATGTTTCAGAGAAAATTTTAGATAAAAAGTAGTATTTTCAAACTATTAGCATGGTACACAACTGGGTTGGCTCAGTCTGACCTAGTCACAAGTTAGCCAGCTCAGTCTGAAATTAAGTAGGCTCAATTTTTACGGATATGTTTTGTGTACGTAAGGTGTTTTGGATTTGGAGAGTTTTTCTATGAGTGTGGAGCTTGACCCTTTTGTAAAATATATATACTAAAAATAGATCAAGGTTGTATATGATGCTAAATTCATTGAAATAAAGCTTTTCTCTCCCAAAAATCTCTACTACTCTTCTTCTCTATTCCTTGAATCCACTAATCATGCTTCCACAGTAATCTCTAAGGAGTTCTTCCTTGTTGCTTGGCTGATCACCAGCAGCCTTGCCAATCCATATGTGAAATTAATTTTCACAATAATTGGTATCAGAATGGTGTTGCATGGAAGGAAGGAAGACACCTAGGATTTCTACATTCAGGATCTGTTGTACTAGGTTTTACCCTAAAAACTTCTTGTTTACTTCATGGTTATCTCTAAATTGAGATGGAGATTTATTACATGAAGGAATGATGATACAAAAGGTTGAAAAGAGGATCTAGGATATTTAGATCTTCTTTGAAGGGTAGTTTTGTTAGTGTGTGATCATGAAAATGTGTTAGAGTTTTGTTCTTGACTTGCTTAAAGTCATAGGATCAAGTGGACTCAAGATGGATTTTGAGAAGTTTGATGGCAAGAGAAACTTTACATTGTGGCAGCAAAGGGTGAAGGACTTATAGGTTTAGCAAAGGATCTACAAAGTCTTGATAAGAGAAAGGCCAAAAAAGATCAATGCTAAGAATTGAAAAGAGTTGGAGAAAATTGCTTTTAGCACCATCAGAATGTGTTTGGCCGATTAGGTGCTACCTGAGGATTGTAGAAAGACCATAGCAAAGGAGCTCTAGACGAGACTAGAGAACACATACATGAAGAAGAACATGATAAATAAACTATGGTTGAAGAAATAGCTATATAGTCTGAGGATGCCCGAAGGCGGAGATCTTGTTGCACATATCCAAAGGTTCAATCAGGTATATTCTAAGGTGATAAGTTTGGATGTGAAAATTGATGAAGAAGATCGGGCATTGCTGCTACTTTGTTCTCTCCCAACCTCATATGACGGTCTCATAATAACTTTAGTTCATGAAAAGAAAATCCTAAACTATGAAGAAGTTATTGGTGTGCTTAGATCGAATGAGCAGAGAAAAAAGATCTGTAAGGAAGATTCCAAGTCTAAGATCTTGGCTGTGAATGAAAGATAGAAAAGATCAAAGAAGAAGATAAGAGAAAAATTCAAAGACAGGTCAATATCTCAGGATCAGAGAAAGACATTGAAATATTATAAATATTATCAGCCTAGACACCTAAGGAGAGATTATCCCCTTTTGAGGTTAGAAAAAGAGAAGACCAGTAAGACTCATGATACAGCTTCGGTGAGCAGTGAAGAAGACTTGCTAGTTGTATCAGGTGGGTCCACAAAGTGCGATACTATGTGGATATTAGATTCAACATGCTCTCACCACTATACTTCTCATCGGGAGTGATTTTTTACCTATCAGATGATTGATAGAGCAAGTGTCAACCTTGGAGATGATCATCCAAGTAGAGTGCTAGAGTTGGCTCAATTAGGATGAGGATGTACGATGGGATCATTCGTACATTATCAAATATCAGGCATGTACCAAAATTAAAAAAGAATTTAATTTTTTTAGACTACTTGGAGGAGCAAGGTTATGCTTTTAGTAGCCATGCTAGGAGTGGATGTCTAAAAATTTTCAAGAGAGCTTTAGTGGTGGTGAGAGATAGAAGATTGAGCAACAATCTTTATAGAATAGAAGACTTAGTAGTAAACGATAGTGCAAAGGTACTAGCAGCGGTACAGGAGGAGCAGCTCTTATATTGCTGTGGCACTATTGCATGGATCATATAGTGACTGAGGGTACACTAAACTCAGCAGAAAAGGGATGATCCTAGCCTTGAAGAAGGAGGGCACAGATTTATGTGAGCCATGCATCTTTGGTAAATAACATAGGATGAAGTTTGCCAAAAGTACCAAGTGCAGCGAAGGAGTGTTGGATTTAGTGCACTCAGTTGTGTGGGGACCAGCTCCTGTATCAACTAGAGGTGGGGCAAAATATTTTATCACTTTCATTGATGACTTCTCAAGAAAAGTGTAGGTTTATCTGATCAGAGAAAAGTCAAAGATGTTTGCCTGGTTCAAAGTCTGGAGAGCTGAAGTTAAGGAGTCAGGAAGATAGGTGAAGTATTTGAGGTTAGATCATGGAGGAGAATATACAAGCCTAGAGTTTAGAACGTACTATAAGAAAAATATTATCAAAAAACATTACATAGTGAAGATGACTCCCTAGCAAAATGGTGTCATGGAAAGGATGAACTGGATAATGATCGAGAAGGTACGGAGTTTAAGGCTATAGATATCACTTCAAAAATTCTTTTAGGGTGATGCTTTAATTTTTTCTTATTTTCTTATCAACAGGGCCCCCCACCGTAAGCTAAATGAAGACATTATAGAAGAGGTCTGGAGTGGAAAGAAGGTGGAGCTTGGCCATCTGAAGGTCTTTGGTTGCACAGCCTATGCACATGTGGAGACAACTGAGAGAAGTTGGATCCTAAATCTCAAAAGATGACATTTATAGGATATCTATAAGAAGTCAAGGGATACCTACTATGGAATCCTAAAGCACAAAAGGTAGTGATCAGTAGGGATGTCATTTTTGATGAAAAGAGCATCTTAAAGAGGCCTATGAGTATAGAAGCAACTAAGAAAATAAAGATGAATAGCGGTGGCCAGTCAGAGAATGATGGCATGCAGGTTATATCCACTTACAGGAGTGCTCCTATTGAGTTGGACTCAGGCAGAGAAGTTTTATCTCAGATTGAAAATCAGCATGGAAAGCCAATAATTTAGATAGATGTGCAGGATCAGTCATAGATTTTAGGCAAAGATGTGCCAGTAGGAGTGGCTTTGCACAAGCCCCAACGTATTGTTAGAAGATCGATCATATATGGCATTGATGAGGTTATCTTCTATGCACTCATTACTACTAATGAAGATCTAGAGAATTATGCAGAGGCCATGGAGAGTAAGGATCATGATTCATGGATGTAGGCCATGATGGAGGAGATGGAATCATTGAATAAAAATCAGACATGGTAGCTGGTGGATCTTCCAGAAAGTGCTCGACCTATTGGCTCGAAGTAGGTGTTCACAAAGAAGAAAGCACCTTCAAAACAAGATGGAGTTAAATTCAAGACAAGACTAGTAGCAAAGGGATACTCACAAAGGGAAGGGATAGATTACATAAAAGTTTTCTCCCCTATGGTCTGTCATACATCTATTTGGATTTTGCTGTCACTGGTGGCACAATACAACATGGAGTTGAAATAGATTGATGTGAAGACGGCCTTTCTTCATGGCACATTAGGAAAAAGAATCTATATAAAGTAGCCAGATGGTTTCATAGAGATTGGACAGGAGGAAAAGGTGTGTTTAATGAAGAGATCACTGTATGGCCTGAAACAATCCCCTCATCAGTGGTATCAAAGATTTGATAGCTTTATTTTGAGCCTGAAATTTATCATATGTGAACATGATAGTTGTGTCTACGTCAAGGATGTAGATGAAAAGGATACCTTATTTCTGCTATTGTATGTTGATATGCTTATAGCCAGCAGGAGTATGAAGGCTATGAAAGGGCTAAAAAGGCCATTATCAGCTAAATTTGATATGAAAGACCTGGGTCTAGTACTGAAAATCCTTGGAATGGAGATTTGCAGAGATAGGTGCAAAAAAGTGCTCTATTTATCACAAGAAGAATATATCCAAAAAGTTCTGAAAAGGTTTGGGATGGAGAAGGCCAAAACTGTAGAGACACCATTATCAAGCCATATGTCTTTCTCCAAGTATCAAAGCCTCCAGTCAAAAGAAGAGAGAGTACATGGATAGAGTCCCTTATCCGAATGCTGTAGGCAATGCGATGTACACTATGGTACTATAAACCAAATATAGTACATGCAGTAAGCATGGTTAGTAGATACATGGCTAACCCTTGAAAGAAATATTAAAAAGCATTGAAGTAGATATTAAGGTATCTATAGGAAATAAGGGATTATGGTTTAGTGTTTGGTGGGTAGCTGAGAGGATTTGAAGATAGAGGTTCGGATCCTCTGGAAGGATTTATAGATGCAAATTATTCAGGTGATCTTGATACAAGGAGGTCTACTATTGGATACCTCTTCTGCATGTATGGTGGACTGGTATCTTGGAGATCAATCCTTTAACCAATCATTGCCTTATCTACAACAAAGGCTAAGTACATTGGCGTTACTAAGGCTACAAAGGAATCACTTTGGCTTAGAAGGCTGATTGTTGAGATGGGGGTGGAGCAGAGCAAGGTTAAACTATACAGTGATAGTCAGAGTGCTCTGTTGCTTGCACAAAACCTAGTCTATCATGCACGCACAAAACATATAGATGTGAGGTACCACAAGATCAGAAAGTTGGTTGAGGAAGATAAAGTGGAACTGATGAATGTTCATAAAAAGGAGAATCAGTCTGATGTACTTAAGAAGATACTCCCCTAAGACAGTTTTTAGATGTGTGTGACATGGATGGATTTGCAAGAAAGAGATGAGTTTATAAGGATTTGAAAGCACGAAGATGGAGAATGTGAGCTCAGATGTAGCGCTCTGAAGTCTTGAAAACATGAGATGAGAGGTCATGAAAAGATGGGAGCAAGCTAGAAGAGAAATCAGCCTAGGTAGTAAAGATTAGAAACTTAGCCGGCTCACCCTGAGACTGGGTCGACTAAGTTGGAATCAGCTTAGTCCAAGACTAGATCGACTATGTCTCAGAGGAAAGCTCAGATAGAAAGCAGTATTTTTGAGCTATTGGCATGGTGCACAACTAGATCAGCTCAGTCTAAGATTGAGCCGACCTAGTCGTAGATTAGCTGGCTCAGTCTGAAACTAAGCCGGCTTAATTTTTGCAGGTATGTTTTGTGTACGTGGGTTGTTTTAGATTTGAAAAGTTTTTCTATGAACTTGGAGTTGACTCTTCTATAAAGTATATATACTAGAAATAGGTCAAGGATGTATATGATACTGAATTCATTGAAATAAAGCTATTTTCTTTCAAAAATCTCTACTACTCTTCTTCTTTATTCCTTGAACCTATTGATTGTGCTTCCACAGTAATCTCTAAGAAGTTCTTCTTTGTGCTTGGCTGATCACCAGTGGCCATGCCAGTCTGTATGTGGAATTAATTTTCACAACATAAATTATATGTTAACCATATGCCATAGGTTCATCGATGTTGCATTGCATTTTTTGACCTATCCGGACATCGAGTACTATTACTAGATGGTCACATCGATTGGTAGAGGAAATTAGTTTCGGTGCTATCGGCTTAGAATTCGAACCTATGGAGTCACATTCAATAAGAGTTCTTACTTGATCTGATGGTTAATCAAAGGGTTCCACTGATTGGAACTTAGTTATTATTGGATGATTAATTAGTAATTAGATTGTTGATTAGCTCAATTTCATTGAGCGATGAAGAATTGATCAAGTTCAATTAAATTTGATTCAATTAGGTTTCGTCTGATCAAGTCATATGATGACCTAATCGCTATGGGAGATTCGATCCTGATTTGATCAGGGGTTGGATCTAATTAATTTCTAATTTGATTAGAAGTTTACTAGTTTGGGTTAAGCCTAATTTGGTTGGGATTAACCTGATCTAATTAGGTTCAGATAAATTGGTTTGAATGAAACCAATTTGAACCAAGTCAAATGATTTCTGAATTTTGAATCTAATCTCTCGATGCCACCTTGTCTTTGACCTTCGCCCCTTTCATGCACATTTTGGATGTGCATGAGAAATCCCACTCCAGAAGAGAGTTTGTGCCCTCCATCTTTCTATTTTTGACCTAGTCCAAGGGTTGGACCAATTCAAACTAAGTTGAATTTAGAATTCAACTTGGTTGGTTAGAAGTTCAAACCTCCTATCTCCCGATGCCTTATCCACTCTTTGCACCATTCTCCTTTTGTCACACATTTTTGTGCAATTTCCCAGAGAGAGGCACATAGAAGGAGAGTCCTTCTACGTGCTTCTCACCTGTGTGGGTGTAGCAATGGGATAAGAAGCTTTTGAATTCAAATTAATTGGTTGAAACCTCAAAACCTCCAATCCTTATCCTACCATCTCAAATCACCCAATTTAAAAATGGGATTTTCTTTTGGGTGTCCAAGAGATGCATGAGAAATATGAGAGAGGTTTCGTGAGGAATTTCTATGAGATAGAAATCTGAGAGGGGCGATCTCTTTTGGCATGAGGTTTTTTGAAGAGAGAAGAGAGAAGAGGGTCAAGGTCCTTATGGGTGTATGTTGAATCCTAGAGTAGGGACTCTGGATTTGGGTGGAGAGATTGAACATTGTGAGTGCTAGATCTCCATAGGTTTTCAACCACTACCTTCACTTCCTCCATAGAGTCTTTGATCTTCTAGAGCGTCTGAGAGATTGGGAGCAAATCATCAATTGGATTGATGAAGATCAGCCATCGAAGGCCCAGGCAAGGAGCTAGCACTCCAGAGGGGCTGATCAGGATCAGAGGCTCCTTGTGGACTCATCATAGAGGCCGAACATGAGTGCGGCTGTAGCATGACATGGAAGAGATTTTTTGATGGATCCAGATTGTGGTGATCATCTATCCGTGCACAAATACTATGTTCTGAACATAGATCGGCCAGCAAATGTGATTTGCTGATTAAAAGTATTTTATTTTTCTAATTCATATTAACATGTCAAAGATTCTGAGCAGAATTTTATGATTAGATCATAGCATGCATAGAATTAATGTAGATTAATTTTGCTTCTGCTGCTATATATATTTTAAAAAAGTTTTGAAAAGCATACTCAGAGCCCTACTAGTTGTCCTTCAGATGGTATCAGAGCAATGGATTACTCGACATGCTTAATATGTAAATTAGAAAGATTTAATAATGATCACATAGACTGTAGGTTGTCCTGTTGTAAGGTTTATCTCTTATAGTGGAGAGGTTGTCCTGGTACATTGCGATCTGTAACATTGATCATAAAAATTTTAAATATGATCTAATAAATTTTTATGATTTGTTTTGAATTGATTTTAATCTAAATTTCATCATGAATTAATGTTTAGATTACATCTAAATATTTCATGATTTTTATGTAATGTACATAGGTTTTAGATTAAACTTGAATAGAATCTTGTGAAGGTTCTGTTCACTGGTTAAGCTAGCTATCCCAGGAATCGAGCTAGCTCGACCAGCATGCCAGTCTAAAATAGCTTTGCGGCCTTCTATTCGGGTCGGCTCGATTAGGAATCGGGCTAGGTCGATTTCTGTTCGGACTAGCTCGGATGGGATCCGAGCCAGCTCAACTAAAAGATGGCCTTCGGGGCTTCTATTCGAGCCGGCTATCTCAGTCGATAGGCTGACTCAATGTCTGTTCGAGCTGCCTCGGATCGAGCTAGCTCGGATGGGATCCGAGCCAGCTTGATGGAATGAAAGCTTGCAAGCTTTGGATGGAGCCGACTATCTCAAGTGATAGGCTGACTTGATGTCTACTCGAGTTGGCTCGGATGGGATCCGAGCTAGCTCGACTTAAAAGCTGGTTGAAGCTATTCAATGGCTATTTTTAAGTGTACTAACCTACAACTAGTGCTTGTTTGTGAAATAAGCCGATCTATTTTTGAAATGAGTCGACCTATTTGGTGAAACAGTGCTAGATTGTAAAGAATCTTTCAAAAACTAAAAATTATTTTTGAAATGCCGAACCCCAACCCATCAGCCCAAAACTTAATTAAAAGAATTAAGTGTTGTCTAGTTGGTCTAGAATTGTGAATTAAAGACCTAAGACAATTGCATAAAACTGTGGGTTAAAGGGTTAAATGAATTAGGTCCATAATTGGATTAGATCTAAGATTAGTTAAAGAATGGATTAATCTAGAGTAGTTGATCAAATCTAACCAAGTATTGACTTAGATTAGGTCAAGGACACTCTAGACTCAACTTCAATAGTTGTAGTTGAATGAGTTCATGTCTTTAACGAGATCAAGATGGACTTAATTCATGGCTAAGCGGTCTAGCCCATAATTACTAGGTTGATCTAATTTAACTTAATTAATCGGTTGGTGTCTAAGATAAGTTTGGTAGTTTAGACTAGTGGTTTTTAATTAGGAGCTACTCACACTAATACGATCTTTGACGAGTTAACAGCATATCTTTTCCACTGATCTTACTTACCTGATTGACATGATCGATTAGGATTTGATTAGATCACTTTGTGATTTGAGTTGATCCATGTCACTAGAAATTAGTTTGACTGATTTTAATTCAGTAAGACTGAATTAGGTGTCCATGGACCGAAATTAATCCTAGTCCTCATCAATTGACTTGGTGAAGTCAGTCGAAGAAATATGGTTCATTTCCTTTCTATCTCAAATCACAAGTAAATTAAATTTTCTAAATTATTAGATCCTCAAAATGACTAAGTTATGGGGATAACCAAGTCATAACCTCCCATTAAGGTGAATAGTAATGAGTCTAATATTCTCAATGGATATTAGAGGTGCCTTACACCTGGTGTTCATCTGGATATTAAAATTACTGTCCATCATATGATGATTAGGTCGCACTATCCGAACGACGATCAAGTTAGCTAGAGCTTTTCTTAGACCTGGTTTTCGTTTGCTTGATGCACTGAAGTCGATCATGTTAATGGTTGGACCTAACCAGACCTTTTTGGTTTAGACCATAGCCTACTGAATTGGCTTCTGGGGCAAAACCTTATTACTGTGAATTATTTGGAGAAACAATTGATTGTGAACCTACCTATAGATACACGTAGGTTAGCCAAAGCTTTCCTTAAGCTCGTTTGTAGTCTATGTGGATTCTAGTACCTATTAAGGAACTAGTATAATTTTTCGAATTGGAGGTAGAGGCTACCGATTGATTTAAAAATAGTCGAAGAACTTTTAGACCAAAGTCCAAGTATTTAGGATTAATTAATTCAAGTACTAATAAGATTTCATATTTTTCTTTTAGATAAATAGAATGGCTAGTGTAAGTCCATTTTGTTCACTATTGGATAGTGGTAAACATTTGGGACCTAAGAACAAGGAGTCTAGTGTTGACCCTTATCAGGCAGACCTAAAGAGGAATTATCCTCTTGAACCGAATAGGCTGAATAGGAGAAATCAGTAAGTGGTTGCTGATCAAGACTGTTATATGATAATATCTTATAATTTCTCCATATATGATATATCTACCTGGGTATTAGATATCGAGAGTCCGATTCATATATGCAATTCATTGCATGGACTTCAAATTGATAGAAAGTTTAAGAATAATGATAGATTCCTTAATGTTGGGGATGGAAATAAAGTTTTAGTCCTAGCATTGAAAACTCTTGAGCTATTTTTCAAAAATAATAATTTTGTTTTAAGTGATTGTCACTATTGTCCATCTTTTATGATGAACATAATATATATTGGACTTTTGGCCCAAGATGGTTATTATTTGTTAGTCAAAAAAATTATTGTGATATCATTATGAATGGTATTGCAGTAATGCAATGATAATTAATAAATAGCATTTATGTTTTATCACAGTCTATTAGTGTAATGTACACGTCTAATAAATGTCCAAATCTAGATAATATCACTGATGCTTATCTTTGGCATTGTCAACTAGGTCATATAAATAAGAATAGGATCAACAGGTTAGTCAAAGAGCATATCCTTGACATTAATGATTATGAATCATTGACTACTTGTGAGTCCTGCCTTCTGGGTAAGATGACCAAATCATTTTTTATTGGAAAAGGGTGAATGGGCTACTAATCTTCTAGGTCTAATACATACTGATGTATGTGGACTTATGAGCACATATGCTAGAGGTAGATTTTACTAATTTATTATATTTACTGATGATCCATCTAGGTATGGATACGTCTATCTTATGAAGAGTAAATCCGATTCGTTTGAAATGTTCAGACGATATCGAAATAAGATAGAAAAATAACTTGGAAAGAGTATTAAAACTTTTTGATCTGATCGAGGAGGTGAATACCTTTCTAACGAGTTTCTGACATATTTAGGAGAAAATGGGATTCTCTCATAATGGATCCTTCTTGGAACACCATAGCATAATGGTATGTCTGGAAGGAAGAATCAAACCTATTGGACATGGTTCGATGCATGATGAGATTTGCGAGCCTGTCAATTTCATTCTGGGGGTATGCACTTGAGACTGCTTTTTTTATTTTGAACAACATTCTAAGCAATTCTGGTAAAAAGACTCCATATGAGATATGGACTGGTCGTAAGCCGACACTCGCTCACCTTAGGGTTTGGGGATGTCTGGCTTATATAAAATATTTACAGCCAGAAAAGCTTAGATCTAGATCTGATAAATACTTGTTCATAGGATACCCTAAGAAAATTAGGGGATATTACTTCTACCTTGCTAAAGAGCAAAAAGTATTCGTTAGTAATAGGGCAGTCTTTTTGGAAAAGAAGTTTCTTATGGAAGAAATAGCTATCTCTAATATTGAGCTTAGTGAAGTTTGACAGGTAGAAGAACCGACACATTCTAGAGAACCTGCAAAACTGAATTTGATAAGATCAAACCCAGAGCCCATTGTAGAGGCACCCTTGAGGAGATTCGATAGAGTACCACATCAGCCAGATAGATACTATAGTTTCTTGGTCCAGAATGGTGATCCTGTAGAACTCTATGAGAACGTCGAGGATTCAATCACCTACATGGATGCCATACAGAGGTTTGATTCTGATAAGTGATTGGAAGCCATGAAGTCCAAAATGGAGTCCATGAAGGTCAACAGTGTATGAACACTAGTTGATCTACCTGAAGGGATAAAATTTATTGGATGTAAGTGAATTTTCAAAAAAAAATAGGGCACAGACGGGAAGGTGGAGACCTACAAAGCCCATCTAATTGCCAAGGGATATCATCAGCATTATGATATTGACTATGATGAGATGTTTTCTTCAGTGGCAATACTCAAGTTCATTTAGATTATGCTTGTGATAGCAGCATACCTAAACTATGAGATCTGGCAAATGGATGTGAAGACAGCTTTTCTTAATGAAGAGCTGAATGAAGAGGTGTATATGATACAACCTGAGGGGTTCACATCCATCGACAAGTCTAAGATGTGCAGGCTTCAGAGATCTATTTATGGATTGAAGCGAGCATCTTGGAGTTGGAACATGCACTTTGATAAGGTGATCAGAACATATAGCTTCGTTGAGAACGTAGAGGAACCCTGCATGTACAAATGGGGTAACGGTTCTATAGTTTTTATGTGGATGATATTATAGGGAATAAAGGTTTGGCTATCATCATAATTCTCCATAAAGAACTTGGGAGAAGCTTCCTACATCCTAGGGATGAAGATCTATAGGGATAGATCTAAAAGATTGCTTGGATTGTCCCAGTCCACGTACATTGATACCGTGCTAAAGAGGTTCAACATGGAGAATTCTAAGAAGGGCTATCTTTCGATAGGCTATAAAATTTTTCTCTCAAAAAGAGATTATCCGATAACTCCTTAAGAGAGAGAGCGTATGAGTAGAATACATATACCTCGAAAGTGGGTTCTATTATGTACGCCATGATATGCACAAGACCAGACATGGTATACTCACTAGGGGTAGTAAGTAGATACTAGTCTGATCCAGATGAGAATCATTGAAAGATTGTGAAGACAATCCTGAAGTATTCGAGAAATACCAAGGACCAGTGGCTCATCTGAAGGAAAAAACCTAGTTTTTTGGATTAGATTTGTTCAAATCTGATTGGATCAAGAGGGATATTTCAAACATTTTTCCTCTTAGATCCAAATCAAATCTAAGACTCTTCAAATTTGATCTTATTGATCTGATAAAATAAAATAAAAATAAATTAAATCTAATTTAATTATACCTTTATTTTGGATAATCCAATTATCCTGTAATGATCCCGATGTTTACCTGAGGTACTGGATGTAGCCACGCAAGCACCTGACCTCTATTAGTATCCAATCAGGAAGGATCTGAAGATCTTCTTCTTTTCAATCAATTCTCCAAAAATTAGATCTAAATCTGATCTTGAAGATCTTCAAAGACTTTTTTAAAGATCAACTATTATCTCTTGCAGCAGGGCAACCTTCTTCCTTTCCTAACGCCTTTCACTTGCTTAGATCACACCAAATTTGAGCCCAAGAACTCTTGGACGTGGATAGGAGAGAGAGGACCTGAAGGTGGTGTGGAGGAGGGAGAGAAGCTTTGTGGCATGGGCAAAGGATAGAAGCTCTTAATTCTAGGCGCAGTATAGATCCTACTGTGCCATACAGTGCCACATCATCCCGGCCAATCATGGCTCTTTGTGCAATCAGATCTAAATCTGATTAGTGGAATGACATCATCTAATCCAATCAGATTAGAGTTTCTCAAAAACCTCCTTAGGTGGTGCCAAGACTGGTCAAATAGAACTTCTTGGTGCCACCTAATTTGAATTCATGAAGCAACCTAGAGTCCCATCTGTATGGGACTCCATGCATGATCCTCATGGGGCACATGCCTCTCTAGGCGTGCGCCCCCACCCTTTCTACTTTTTAGTAGGAGGACAAAGCTCCATGTTCTCTACTATGGGTGCATGACACATGGGCAGATGTCTAAGTGTCAAAGCTCAACATTTGACTAAAGTTCGAAGACAAGATTTAGTAGGTGATGGAAAATGGTAGGTATTGTCTTAAATTTATCTCATAAATTAAGACAACTCTTTCTGACCTAGACAAGCTTTAGTCAGACCAAGTAAAGATTCTTGAGTGAGCCCAAACATATTTGGCTCAGTCGAGACAAGTTTTAATGATTGATAAAGGAGAATATTAGGCTCAATCATGTGCTAGCATGATTTTTTTGAACCTAATTGAATCTTATTCAAATCAATTAAATTGGATTAGTCCAATTGATGATATCCAGATCCAAATTCTAGTTTGTGTGATCCAGTTAGGTTCAATTTCATATGGTAATGGGATATGTCGTGATCTCTATCATCGACATCATCGAAACATCTTTTGATGGATCAGAATATTTTTTATTCAAACAACTAGTATGATCGATCATCCAAATCATTCTAATTGCTCCCAAAATCCATCAGTAACACCTAGCAGCATATGGTGGCAACTCATCAGAGCTGAAAGTGAACCTCTTGGTGTAGTTACCTGTGTAATTAAGTTCCTCTATCTTAAGTCCCGATCGAATTAGGGTTAAGGTGATCTCGTCAAAACCTAATATCCATTATGTAAATTAATCATTCGATTCAAGTCCAATGTGGAAACTCTAATAGAAATTCTTTCTATTATTTCACTCTGCCATAGCCATGGGCTTTTGGACTTGATTCTCATGATCATTATAGGGATGCTCCTCTTCTACCGAGGTAGATAGATCCTATTGGTGCAATCCAATTCCTACAATGAACATGCTATAGCCAACATACACCTCAGGATTTCGAATGGCTAGGAGATGGAGTCATGGTGTAGTCAAACTATAACACCATCAAGGTGAATTATCGATGCACCTCAAGTCAAAGAATCAGATACACCACTGTAGCTTCGAGCCAGTCATTGATGAGAAGGGAGACTTCCTCATGACTGCTCAAGGTGGTCACGCTCAGTGCCCTCGTTCTCTAACGAGTACCTATACTCTCGCTCCGATGTCTTTACACCATAGACTCAAGACTCATCTTTCCTAAAAAAATGATCGTACACCAATCTTTCAGATCAATCACCATCCTCATGATGATCCTATAATCGAGAGCATTTTATGAGTTAATAATAAAAATTCATATCTTAAATTTTCAACTCTTGAAAATATGAACCATGATTACTATTAGTGTAAAATCTGATTAGCGTCGAATCAAGCTAGAGTCGAGGAAGATGGGGTTGCCACCAGTGACCTATAAAATAAAGTCCTATCTGGAGTTGGTGGTGGTGGCTCTGGCAGAATTCTCCGACGATCAAGTCAGCTCTTCTGACCAACAGAAATGGAGTGCTTAAGCAAGAATTCAGTAGAATTTTAGGATGGAAAAGAGAGTTTAGAAAAAATATATCTGGTGGATTCCTTTTTATAGACGGAGCCTATAGCAGACTGATGGTGATGGCCGTAACCATCTGGTAATGGGCCATTCGAGACCACGTGGAGTTGGTTACGGAGAGAGGTATCCGTTGTTGTGATGTGGCCATTCGATAGTGGGCCGCTCGGAGCCACATGGAGTTTGTTATGGAGAGTGGTGTCCATTGCCATGAAGTGGCCATTCATTGAGATTTAATAGTCGAAGCTTGGAGGAAGTAGGCATTGGTTAATGAAGAGCTTTGATATACATTAATTCTAGAGAAGTTCAGACTCCTAAAAAAATACGTCTTAGAGGGATCATCTGGAAGGAATGTTAGCTGAACTCTGAAAGTAATCCACTATAGAACTTCGACTGAAGAAAAAATTAGAAAGGAGTTTGGCTCCTGAAAGCATCTGATTGAAGAAGAAATTCGAAAGGAGTTCGACTCCTAGAGATATTCGATTGAGAAAAAGTTTGAAAGGAGTTTGGTTCCTGGAGGGACTTGACTGAAGGAGAGATTAGGAAGGAGTTCAGCTCCTAGAGGTATCCGACTGAAGGAGAAATTCGGAAGGAGTTCGACTCCTGTAGAAATTCGACTGAAGAAGAAGTCCAAAAAAAGTTTGGCTCTAGGAGGAGTCTGACTGAAGGAGAAGTCCAGAAGGAGTTTGACTCCTGGAGACTGAAGGAGAAATCCAAAAGGAGTTCGACTCCTGGAGGTATCCGACTGAAGAAAAAATTCTGAAGGAGTTTGGCTCCTAGAGGAATCCGACTGAAAGAGGAATTCAGAAGGAGTTCGGCTCCTGAAGGTATCTGATTGAAGAAGAAGTTCGACTTTCGTAGACATCTGACTGAAGGAGGAGTCCAAAAGGAGTTTGGCTCCCATAGAAGTCCGACTGAAGGAGAGATCTGAAAGAAGTTCAGCTCCCGTAGGAGTCCGACTGAAGGAAAAATCTAGAAAGAGTTTGGCTCCCATATCCCATAGGAGTCCAACTGAAGAAAAAATTTAAAAGAATTTTGGCTCTCATAGGAGTTCGATAGGAATTCGATCGCTGGAGAAGTTCGGTTGGAGCTCAATAGCTGAGGAGTTCGGTCGACTGAAGGAGTTTGGCTAAGATTTGACAGCTGAAAGAGTTCGACTGCTGAATGAGTTTGACCATCGGAGGAGATCGACTGGGGTTCGACCACTGGATGGAAGAATTTTTTATCAAAGTTCTTTCCATGATTACCAATTGCATTAGGCTAAGCATCAGACTGGACTTTGGTGGGAGCAAAATTTATCCCCAACAATAGTCCCCCCACTCTCAAGATCGAAACTCAAAGGAAGGGAGTACAAAAAAGGTGACTATCGAAGTCCTTTTTCGGGCTTAACATCCATTGAGGTTGAAACTTGGGAGGGGAGATCTTATCTCCAGTCGAGATTGAAGTTGAGGTTGAAGCTCGGGAGAGATCTTATCTCCATCCGAGGTTAAAGAAGAAGTAGACTTTGAAGCTTGGGAGGGATCAAATCTTCAGGTGAGGTTGAAGTTGAAGTTGAAGCTCGGAGGAGATCTTATCTCCATCCGAGGTTAATGTTGAAAGTTGAAGGCTCAGAGGAGATCTTATCTCTAACTGAGGTGTTGACAGTAGCAAACTCGTGAAAGATCTTATCTTCAGCAGAGGTTGAAAGAGAAGTAGACTTGAAGCTCGGGAGAGATCAAATCTCTAATCGAGGTTGAAGTTAAAGTTGAAGCTCGAAAAAGATCTTATCTCCATCCGAGATTAAAGTTGAAGTTGAAGCTTAGGAGAGATCTTATCTCCAGCCGAGTTGTTGAAGTTGCAGCTCGGAGGAGATCTTATCTCTAATCAAAGTTGAAGGAGAAGTAGACTTTGAAGCTCGAGAAGAAGATCAAATCTCCAACCGAGGTTGAAGGAGATCTTATCTCCTGTTGACGTAGAAGCTCAGGAGAGATCTTATCTCTAGCCGAGGTTGAGGTGAGGTTGACATAGACTTTGAAGCTTTGGAGAGATCTCATCTCTAGCCAAGGTTGAAGTTGATGTAGAAGCTCGGGAGAGATCTTATCTCTAGTCGAGGTTGAAGTTGCATAGTCTTTGAAGCTCGGAGAGATCTTATCTCTAGTCGAGGTTGAAGTTGATTAGAAGCTCGGAAGAGATCTTATCTCTAGCCGAGGTTGAAGTTGATGTAGAAGCTCGGAAGAGATCTTATCTCTAGCTGAGATTGAAAGAGATCTTGTCTCCTGTTGACGTAGAAGCTCAGAAGAGATCTTATATCTCTAGCCGAGGTTAAAGTTGATGTAGAAGCTCGGGAGAGATCTTGTCTCTAGCGAAGTTGAAGTTGACGTAGAAGCTCGGAAGAGATCTTATCTCTAGCGAGGTTGAAGTTGCATAGTCTTTGAGCTCGGGAGATATCTTATCTCTAGTCGAGGTTGACATAGAAGCTCAGAAGAGATCTTATCTCTAGCCGAGTTGAAGTTGATGTAGAAGCTCGGAAGAGATCTTATCTCTAGCTTGAGGTTGAAGGAGATCTTGTCTCCTGTTGACGTAGAAGCTCGGAAGAGAGATCTTATCTCTAGCCGAGGTTGAAGTTGATGTAGAAGCTCGGGAGAGATCTTATCTCTAGTGAAGTTGAAGTTGACGTAGAAGCTCAGGAGAGATCTTATCTCTAGTCGACGTTGAAGTTGCATAGTCTTTGAAGCTAGGGAGAGATCTTATCTCTATCCAAGGTTGACATAGAAGCTTGGGAGATCATATCTCTAGCGAGGTTGAAGTTGATATAGAAGCTTGGAGAGATCTTATCTCTAACGAGGTTGAAGTTGACATAGAAGCTTGGAAGAGATTATCTCTAGCCGAGGTTGAAGTTGCATAGTCTTTGAAGCTCGAGAGAGATCTTATCTCTAGCCGAGGTTGACATAGAAGCTCGGAAGAGATCTTATCTCTAGCTAAGGTTGAAGTTGATGTAGAAGCTTGAGAGAGATCTTATCTCTAGTCGAGGTTGAAGGAGATCTTGTCTTCTGTTGACGTAGAATCTCGGAAGAGATCTTATCTCTACCCGAGTTGAAGTGATGTTAGAAGCTCGGGAGAGATCTTATCTTAGCCAAGGTTGAAGGAGATCTTATCTCCTGTTTGCCATAGACTCTGAAGCTTAGGAAAGATCTTATCTCTAGCTGAGGTTGAAGAAGATCTTATCTCCTATTGACGTAGACTCTGAAGCTCGGAAGAGATCTTATCTGCAGTCGAGGTTGAAGTTGATATAGAAGCTCGGAAGAGATCTTCTCTCTAGCGGAGGTTGAAGTTGACGTAGAAGCTCGGGAGAGATCTTATCTCTAGCCGAGGTTGAAGAAGATCACATCTTCTGTTGTCGTAGACTTTGAAGCTCGGAAAGAGATCTTATCTCAGCCGAGGTTAAAGGAGATCTTATCTCCTATTGACGTAAACTCTGAAGCTCGGAGAGATCTTATCTTAGCCAAGGTTGAAGTCTTGGGATGTTGAGATGTAGAAACTTGAGAGATCTTATCTCTAGCCGAGGTTGAAGTTGACGTAGAAGCTCGGGAGAGATCTTATCTCTAGCCGAGGTTAAAGGAGATCTTATCTCCTGTTGCCATAGACTCTGAAGCTCAAGAGAGATCTTATCTCTAGCCGAGGTTGAAGGAGATCTTATCTCCTGTTGATGTCGGTACTGAAGTTTGGGAGAGATTTTATCTCTAGCCTAGGTTGAAGGAGATCTTATCTCCTATTGACGTAGAAGTTATAGGACTTCGACTTGCTTATGTTAGGA
Source organism: Cocos nucifera (assembly GCA_006176705.1). Taxonomy (NCBI): domain Eukaryota; kingdom Viridiplantae; phylum Streptophyta; class Magnoliopsida; order Arecales; family Arecaceae; genus Cocos; species Cocos nucifera. The sequence goes on along the minus strand of QRFJ01002107.1, from coordinate 547,015 downwards.
TGAGGTTCTCCTCTTGTTCCTAACACAGCCACTATTGATTGCTTCTTTCTTATCATCACATAATTTTTGCACCAAAAAATAATAATATTAAAATGGAGGAATTTTATTGAAGAAAAAATACTAGCAACATATACTCAGATTCTCTGTGTTTCAAGATCATGGAAGCATTGTTCCTTCGAGTTACTTCAGGCGATAAATTTTGAACCGGATGACCTCTTCTATTTCATGCTGGCCTTCTCAATTTGGAGCAAGCTTCTCTTAGCTTTGAGGCTGAGAGATAACAGCTCGCTGAAGCACTAAGCCCTCCGAAAATAGGGATAGGATTGATGATGTCGAGAGGCAGCCAATCTTCTTATTGTTCCTCCCTTATTGGTGGTTCTAGCTACGGCAGCGCCCTTAGCTGATCTTCTCTTGCTTCAGATTGGCGTCTGAGGAATCAACCCAATCGGCCTCTCCTGATGAGCTCTTCGTCCTTGGCCGATCTTCTCTTGCTTTAGACCGACGTCTGAGGAATCGACCCAATCGGCCTCTCCTGATGAGCTCCACGATTTCATCTCGGAGTTGAATGCATTCTTCAGTATCATGGCCATGGTCATGATAGTAGAGGTAGTACTTGCTTAGATCATGCTTGTTTGGAGGAGATCATAATTCTTTCGATCTTGGTAGTTGATTCTTAATTTTCATCAGAACTTGAGTTTTAGGAGCGTTAAGGGGGGCGTAGTTGCGAAACCTTCTTGGGAGAGGACTTCTTCATGCCCTTCTATCAGAACTTCTTTGATGACGAGCTCGTGCAGGAGTTCAGACTCGCTTGCACTCGGAGGGAGTACGTGAGCATGGCCGAACTTCATTCGGCCCTCTTTCAACTGTGGGTTCACTAAACTCGCCCACTTGCCGCTCTCCTATGGCTTCTTCATCCTTCAACATGAATACTTCTTCCACACGGGCATATCTCTCGACTCGGGCTAGCAGATCGATAAAATTCCTAGGGTACTTCTTCTCTAGGGAGAATAATAAATCGTTCTTCTGAAGGTCGCCCTTGACTGCGGCCATTGCAACAGACTGATCCAAATTTCGAACCTCCAAAGCAGCAGCATTAAATTGGATGACATAAGCTCGGATGGATTCTCCCTCCTTCTGCTTAACATTCATCAAAAAATTCGTACCTCGGCATGGATGTTGGCTGCTGATGAACTGAACCACAAATTGATGGCCTATCTGGTCAAAGAAGAAGATCGTACCCAGCTTTAATGCCGAGTACCAATTTTTCACTGCTTCCTTTAAGGTAGATGGAAAAGCTCGGCATAATATGGCATCTAGCGCGCCATGGAGCAGCATCATGGTCCAAAAGGCTTTCAGGTGATCGATCATATTAGAGGTTCCATCGTAGCTTTCAAGTTAGAAAAGTTTGAAGTTCGACGGAATGGCTCTTATGTAATTCGAGGAGAGAAAGGGGGATCGGTGCAGACATCATCATGGGGAGCCAGTGCGATGTGGTAGAGTTCCTCAATCCACCAGTCCATCTCCCGTAGTTTGTGATCGAGGACGTCATCTTGGTCGTAGATCTTGGATGGCTTCCGACTGTAGGTGGAAAATATTTCTTTTAGAGAAGAATCTTGATCCGAATAGGGATCCTCTGCTCTCTGTTTTTCCTTTCCGAGGATGATGAGTATGCTATCCTAAGTGCCCTTTCTTAGGACCGATTCCTAACATCCTGATGATGGATTTCCTGATGGAATTGCCACCGGAGGCTGCCGCATGGCCTGCACCATTTCGGTGAGGCCCTGAATCCATTGCATTAGTAGGTTAAACTACTCTGGATCTACCATGACTGCCTGTGGAGATGGTGGTTGAAGCGCTAGTGCTGGAGTCGAAACGGATGGATCTAGCTCGAATTTAGCGGCAGAAGCGGTAGATCTCCTAGTAGTCGCCTTCTTTGGAGGCATTTCTTGGGATTGAGGGAGAGGATGGAGATGGACCTTGGAGAAGAAGATCCAAAGAGTCGACTGAGCACTTCTTTAAGAATAAGGATATCTCAAGAACAGAGGGCCCTTCCTCTAGCGTCAATTTTGTTAGTGTAGAATCTGGTTGACATCGGATCGAGCTAGAGTCGAGGAAGATGGGGTCACCGTCAGTGACCTACAAAATAAAGTCCCATCCAGAGTTGGTGGTGGTGGCTTCGGTAGGACCCTCTGATGATTAAGTCACCTCTTCTGGCCAATAGAAATGGAGTGCTTAGGCAAGAATTTAGTAGAGTTTCGGAAAGGAGAAGAGAGCTTAGAGAAAACATATCTAGAGGGTCCCTTTTTATAGATGGAGCCAGTAGCAGACTGATGGTGATGGATGTAATCATCTAATAGTGGGCTGCTCGGGGTCACATGGAGTTTGTTATGGAGAGTGATGTCCGTTGCCACGAAGTAGCCATTCGTTGAGATTTAATAGTCGAAGTTCGGAGGAAGTAGGCATTGGTTGGTGAAGAGCTTTGATATACATCAATTTTAGAGGAGTTCGGACTCCTAAAGGAAATACAGCTTAGAGGGGGTCATCTGGGAGGAATGCTAGCTAAACTCTGAAAGTAATCTACTACAGAAATCCAATTGAAGGCAAAATTCGAAAGGAGTTCGGCTCCTGGAGGCATGCAACTGAAGAAGAAATCTGAAAGAAGTTCGGCTCCTAGAGGTATCCAACTGAGGAGAAGTCCGAAAGAAGTTCGGCTCTTCGAGGGATTTGACTGAAGGAGAGATCAAGAAGGAGTTTGGCTCCTGTAGAAATCTGACTGAAGAAAAAGTTCGGAAGGAGTTCGGCTCCTGAAGGAGTCCGACTGAAGGAGAAGTTTGGAAGAAGTTCGGCTCCTAGAGGGACTTGACTGAAGAAGAGATCTGGAAGAAGTTTAGCTCTTGGAGGTATCCAACTTAAGAAGAAATCCGAAAGGAGTTTGGCTCTTAGAGGTATTCGACTGAAGGAGGAGTCCGAAAGAAGTTCGGCTCCTGTAGACATCCGACTGAAGGAAGAGTTCGAAAGAAGTTCAACTCCCGTAGGAGTCCGACTGAAGAAAAGATCCGAAAGGAGTTTGGCTCCCATAGGAGTTTGACTGAAGGAAAAAATTGAAAGGAGTTCAGCTCCCGCATCCCATAGGAGTCCGACTGAAGGAGGAATCTGAAAGGAGTTCAGCAGGAATTTGATCGCTGTAGGAGTTCAACTGGGGCTTGGCAGTTGAGGAGTTCGACTGGGGCTTGGCGGCTGAGGAGTTCAGTCGGCTGAAGGAGTTTGGCTACGGTTTGGCAGCTGGAAGAGTTCAGCTGGGGTCTGACCGCTGGAGGAGAATTTTCAATTGAAGCACTTCCATGATTATCAGTTGCATAGGCTAAGCATCAGACTAGATTTCGACGGGAATGGGGTTTATCCCCAACAATTACCATTAACTCAAGGGATGTATCACAGGCACTTTCAAATATACGCTGCGATAGAGAATAACTCATTTTATTATTTATAGTCAAAATCATAATTTTGCCCTTAGATGTGTATTACAAGTATCAGCCAATTCTGGCTTCTAGGGCATACATATCTAACAAACTCCCACTTGACCTAAAGTTAATTGACTACAAATCTAAGTCCCATCTTCTCAAGGTGGGTTTCAATCTTCTACTGGCCCAATGGCTTTATGAGTGGATCTACCGCATTGTTTGTGGAGTTGACTCTCTTGACCTCGACATAACCTTTCTCGAGGTAATCGCGGATGAGGTGGTATCGTCGCTCGATGTGCTTGAATTTCTTATGGGACCTCGACTCCTTAGCAAGGTTTATGGCATCATTATTGTCACAGTACAGAGGAATGGCATCTGATGTCATCACTCTGATCTCTACGGTGAATTTTTTGTACCAGAATGCCTCCTTCGCAGCTTCTGATGCAGTAATATATTCTGCTTCCAGGGTGAAATTTGCTATCACTGTCTGCTTAAAACTATTCCAACTGATAACACCACCATTACATACAAACAGACTCCTAGATGTCGACTTTCGATCATCTATATCAGACATAAAATCTGAGTCTGTATACCCCTAGACTTGGAGTTCTCCATTATCAAAAATCAACAATATATCCTTAGTTCTTCTCAAGTACTTAAGGATACATTTCATAGAAGTCTAGTGTTCTTCATCTGGATTCGACTGATATCTGCTCATGACACTCACAACATGGGCTATATCAAGTCGTGTACATAACATGGCATACATGAGGCTCCCTATTGCTAAAGCATAAGGGATCTTGCTCATGCGTTCAATCTCCTCTGGTGTGTTAGGACACATTTTCTTCAGAGATGAATGCCATGTCTGAAGGGTACCAATCCCCTCTTGGAGTTTTTCATGTCAAACCTCTTTAGCACTTCTTCTATGTACATCTTCTGTGAAAGACCTAGCATCCTATTCAGTCTATCTCTATAGACTTTGATTCCTAGAATGAAGGATGCTTCTCCTAGGTCTTTCATGAAAAATTTTTTAGATAACCATATTTTAACTGTGGTCAACATGGAAATATCATTCCCAATTAGAAGGATATCATCCATGTACAGTACGATAAAGACAATAGTGCTCCCACTGATCCTTTTGAAAATACATGGTTTCTTCTGAAGGAAAAAACTAGTTTTTCATATCAGGTTTGTTTAGATCTGATTGGATCAGGAGAGATATTTTAAAAATTTTTCTCTTAAATCTAGATCAGATCTAAAACATTTTAGATATGATATTATTGATCTAATAAAATAAAATAAAAAATAAATTAAATCTAATTTAATTTACCTTGTTGAGGGTAATCTAATTATCCTATATGATCCTGATGTCTGCCTGAGGTTCTAGATCTAGCCATGCAAGTGCCTAGCCTCTACCGATATCCACTCGGGTAGGATCTAGAGATCTTCTCCTTCTTTATCACTTCTCCAAAAATTAGATCTGGATTTGATTTTGAAGATCATCAAAACTCCTTTCGAAGATGTGAGTTATCTCTTGCAGCAGGTGTTGCCTTCTTCCTTTTTTTGTCGCCTTTTTCTTGCTTGGATCGCACCAAACTGAACCCAAAAAATTCTTGGGCATGGGTAGGAGAGAGAAGACCTAAAGATGGCATGGAGGAGGGAGAGGATCAGCCTTATGGCATGGGCAATGGGTCAAGCTACTTAGATCTTGGCGCAGATAGGATTTTTATAGACCCTGTTGCACCATGCAGTGCCACATCATCTCGGCCAATCATGGTCTTTTATGCAATCAGATCTAAATCTTATTGGTGGGATGATATCATCTAATCCAATCAGATCAGAGCCCCTCTGAATCATCCTTAGATGGCGCCAAGACTGGTCAAAGATAAGTCTTTGGTGCCACCTAGGTAGAAACCCCGAAGCAACTGGAGTCCCATCTGTATGGGACTGCAGATGTTTTATCCATGGGTGCACGCCTCCCTAGGCATGCACCCCTTATCAATCTACTTTTTAGCAGGTGAACTAGTCTAAGAAATCTCTCCTATGATGGCTTGATACATGGGCAGATGTCTAAGTATCAAAAGTCAACGTTTGACCAAAGTCAAGAAACAAGATTTAGCAGGTGACGAAAAATAGCAAGTGTTGTCTCAAATTTGTCTTATAAACTAAGACAACCATTTTCTGACCTAGACAAGCTCCAATCAGACCAAGTAAAGATTCCTGAGTGAGTCCAAACACATTTGGCTCAGTCGAGATAACTTTTAATGATAATTAAAGGGGAACATTAGGCTCAATCGTGTGCTAGCACGATTTTTTTGAACCTAATTGAATCTAATTCAAATCAATTAAACTGGATTAGTCTAATTGATGATATCCAGATCGAAATCCTTATTTGTATGATCTAGTTAGATTCAATTCCATATGATAATGAGATATGTCGCAATCTCTATCATCGACATCATCGAAACACCTTTCGATGAATCAAAATATTTCTGATTCAGACAACTAGTATGATTGATCATTTAAGTCATTCTAATTGCTCTCAAAATCCACTAGTGACACCTAGCAGCATATGGTGGCAACCCATCAGAATTAAAAATGAATCTCTTGGTGCAGTTACCTGTGTGATTAAGTTCTTCTATCTTGAGCCCCAACAGGATTGGGGTTAAGATAATCTCGTCAAACCCTAATATCCATCATATGATTAATCATTCGATTCAAGTCCAATGTGAAAATCATAATAGAAATTGTTTCTATTATTTCACTCTACCATGGCCATGGGCTTATGGACTTGATTCTCATGATCATCATAATGCTACTCCTCATCTACTGAGGTAGATAGATTTCCTATTGGTGCAATCCAATTCCTACAATGAACATGCTATTGCCAACATACACCTTAGGATTCCAAATGGCTAGGAGACCGAGTCATGGTGTAGTCAAACTATAACACTCTCAAGGTAAACTACCGATGCACCTCAAGTCAAAGAATCAGACACACCAATGCAGCTTCAAGCCAGTCATCGACGAGAAGGTAGACTTTCTCATGACTGCTCGAGGTAATCACGCTCAGTGCCCTCGTTCTCTAACGAGTACCTGTACTCTCGCTTTGGTGTCTCTACCCCATAGACTCAAGACTCATCTACTATAATGAAGCGATTGTACACCAACCTTTGGTATCTCTACTATAATGAAGCGATTGTACACCAACCTTCTGGATCAATTACCATCCTCATGATGATACTATGGTCAGGATCATTTTATGAGTTAATAATGAAAATTCATGTCTTAAATTTTCAACTCTTAAAAATAAGAACTATCATTGCCATTAACTCAAGGAATGTGTCACAGACACTAAATACACATTATGATAAAAAATAATTCATTTTATTATTTATAGTCAAAATTATAATTTTGTCCTTAGAAGTGTATAACAAGTGTCAGTCAATTCTGACTTCTAGGGCATACATATCTATCAAACTCTCACTTGACCTAAAGCCAATTGGCTACAAATCTAAGTCTCATCTTCTCAAGATGGGTTTCGATCTTCTGCTAGCCCAACGACTTTGTAAGTGGGTCTACCGCATTATCTGCAGAGTCAACTCTCTTGACCTTGACGTATTCTTTTTCAAGGTAATCGTGGATGAGATGGTTTCGTCGCTCAATGTGTTTGAATTTTTGGAGAGACCTCGGCACTGTAGCAAGGGCTATGACGCCATTATTATCGCAGTATAGAGGAATGGCATTTGATGGCATCACTCCGATCTCTATGGCAAATTTTTTGTATTAGAATGCCTCCTTCATAGCTTCTGATGCAACTATGTATTTTGCTTCCATGGTGGAATCTGCTATTACTATCTGTTTGAAACTCTTTCAACTGACAGCACTACCATTACATACAAATAGATTTCCAGATGTTGACTTTCGCTCATCTATATCGAACATAAAATTTGAGTCTGTAAACACTTGGACTTGGAGTTCTCCATTACCAAAAACCAAGAACATATCCTTAGTTCTTCTTAAGTACTTTAGGATATATTTCACAGAAGTCTAGTGTTCTTCATCTGGATTCGATTGATATCTGCTCGTGACACTCATAGCATGGGCTATATCAAGTCGTATACATAACATGGCATATATGAGGCTTTCTATTGCAGAAGCATAAGGGATCTTGCTCATACGTTCAATCTCCTCTGGTGTGTTGGGACATATTTTCTTAGAGAGATGAATGCCATGTCTAAAGGGTACCAATCCCCTCTTAGAATTTTTTCTAAACCTTTTTAGCACTTCCTCTATGTACGTCTTCTGTGAAAGACCTAGCATCATATTCGGTCTATCTCTATAGACTTTGATTCCAAGAATGAAGGATGCTTCTCTTAGGTCTTTCATGGAGAATTCTTTAGATAACCATATTTTAACTATGATCAACATGAGAATATCATTTTCAATAAGAAGGATATCATCCACGTACAGTACGAAAAAGATAATAGAGCTCCCATTGACCTTTCTGAAAACACATGATTCCTCCTCGTTCTTGATGAAATTAAATAATTTGATCACATCATTAAAATGAGTATTCCAACTCCGAGATACTTGCTTAAGTCCATATATGAACCTTTGCAGCTTGCATACTTTGTGATCAGTATCACTGAATGTAAAACCTAGTGGTTGTTCCATATAGATATCTTCCTCAAGATATCCATTTAAGAACGTCGTTTTCACATCCATTTGTCATATTTCATAATCGAAATAGGCTACAACAACAAGCAATGTGCGAATGGTTTTAAGCATGGCTACTGGCGAAAAGGTATCCTGATAGTTAATACTTTCACACCGACTATAACCTTTTGCCACTAATCTAGCTTTGAATATCTCTACATTTCCATCTGCACCAATCTTTCTTTGTAGATCCATTTACACCCAATAGGTACTATACCTTTTGGTGGATCTACCAAGGTTCAGACTTGGTTTGAGTGCATCGAGTCAATTTGTAACTTCACACCTCTAACCATTTTTTGGAGTCAATATCCAATATCGCCTCGTTATAGGTTTTGGGATCATCAACATGAACTCCATTATCTACGAGGAATATTTTCTCTACTTCCTCTAAAATAGTACCTAAGTACCTCTCAGGGGGATGAAAAATCCTTTCTGATCTTTGAGGTGGAGGAGGTACTGATTGTATTGGCTCAACCTGATTTGGTTCCAAAGGATCCTTAGCTCTTTGCTCTTGGAAGACTTTCTCCTATAGCTTGATCTACTTTCCAATGCCGCGATCTTGAATAAACTATTTTTCAAGAAAGATGGCATGTCAACTCACAAACACATTATGATCTTCTGGAATGTAAAAATAATATCCTAATGACTCTTTAGGATATCCTATGAGTTGAGCTCTAAAGGTCTTATAGTCTAACTTGTCCGTTTGTTGTCTTTCGACATGAGCCAGATAACCCCAAATTCTGAGATGACTCAAACTTGATTTCTTACAATGCCATATCTCATACGGTGTGGTAGGAACGATTTTAAAAGAAACCCTATTTAGTAAATATATAGCAGTTAACAAACTGTCTCTAAAAAAAATTAGGAAGGTTTGTGAAGCTCATCATGGATCAGACCATATCTAATAGGGTCCGATTCCTCCATTCTAAAATCCCATTGAGTTGAGGTGTTCCAGGTGGACTCCATTGAGAGACTATGCCATTCTGCTTAAGATAGTCCAAGAATTTCGGACTAAGGTATTCACCTCCTCGATCTGATCGAAGAACCTTAATGGGTTTTTCAGTTTGCTTTTCTACTTCATGTCTGAATTCTTTAAACTTTTCAAAGGCTTATGACTTGTGTCTCATAAGATACACATATCCATACCGAGATAAATCATCGGTGAAGGTTATGAAGTAGACAAAATTGTCTCTAGCCGGCACATCAAATGGGCCACACACATCAGTATGTACTAGGGCAAGTAAATCCATGGCCCTTTCCCTAAGTCCCACAAAAAAAAGCTTAGTCATTTTGCCATGAATACAAGATTCACAAATTGGATATGACTCGAAAGTCAATGGACTCAATAGCCCGAATTTCTTCAATTTGTTAACTCTATCTTCTGCTATATGACCTAGTCTTAGGTGCCATAGATACCTATCATTTGGACTATCCCTAGGTCGTTTTGATTTTATGGCATTCATATTTTGCTCGATATTAAAAATAGATACATCAATATGTAACTGGTAAAGATCGTTAATAAGAAAACCACTAGCAATTTTATTTCTTTCATAAAGAATATTACAATGGTCCTTAAGAAAACTAATTACATAGCCTTCTTGTGCTAAGCATGAAATAGAAATCAAATTCCTGCTTGCCGCAGGCACATAATAACAATCCTTAAGTACTAAATCTAAACTAGATGGTAGTCAAAGATGGTAGGTTCCGACAGCCACAGTAGCAATCTTTGCTTCGTTTCCAATGCATAGGATCATCTTACCATCCCTCAACCTCCTACTATCCTCAAGACCCTACATGAAAGTGCACAAATGAGAACTAAAACTAGAGTCAAGCACCCAACTGGATGCAAAAGAAACTATAAGGTTAGATTCAATAACAAGCATACCTTCAGAAGGATCTGCCTCCTTCTTATTCTTCAAGGTGGCCAAGTATGTAGGATAGTTTCGCTTTCAGTAGCTGTCTATGTTACAATGGAAACACTTTTCTTTGTCAGCGGCCTTCTTCTTTAGCTCTGCCTTCTTTTTCTTTCCTCCTTCCACCTTCTGTCTTTTCACAAACTTCTTCATCTTTTCAAAAGACTTTCTTCGAAGAAGTCCATTCCATAGCAAATACTGAGCCTTTAGAACCTTTCATTGAAAGCTCAACAGTAACCAGCATGTTCATAAGCTCGGCCAGAGTATTTTGAACTTTATGTATATGGTAGTTCATGATGAACTGCCCATATGCATCAGTCAAAGATTGCAGAATTATATCATTCTATAGATCTAGGCCCAACTTCACTCCAAGCTTCTCAAGCTCTTCCAAGTCCTTGATCATCATCAGATAATGATCTTGGACTGACTGCCCATCACACATTTTAGCCTTGAATAGTTGTTTAATGATCTGATATTTGGCTATGCAACTCTGTTCACCAAACATCTCTTGCAGGTGAGCCAACATTTGGTGGGCAGTCTTGATATCTTCATGTTGGCGCTGAAGCTCATCAGACATCAAGCCCAACATATAGTATCTGGCCTTGCTATCTCCGTCCGTCCACTTGTCAAGAGGTGCTCTCTATTCAGTAGATGGACGAGCTGATAAGGTGGGTGGATCCTGGTCGAAAGCTAAAATGATTTTGAAGTTTCAGAGCCAATCCTTGTAATTAGGTCCAGTCAGTCAATGAGTGTCTAGGATACGGGCTAATGGATTGGATGTAGATATTTTCTTGTAGAGAGTCAAAGTTTCTAGTTAGATTTTATAATTAAGACTTGACCAATTTATTTAGAAATTTAATTTTTAAATAAATTAGCTTCCACTATTTTCTTGGATCCCTACACTCCCTCTGTGGAGATGCAAAAATTTCCATGATTAATAATTTTTAGTGGATGGTGTGGTCCCACCAACTGACTCATCACCTCACCTAACAATTATTGGTGATGGGTTAGCCAATAGGTGAACAAATCTTGTCTAATGATTCTCTGATCATGGCGCATCCAAACTTGATCTCTAATTCATAAATCTCATCATGCCCAAAATATTGGTCCAGTCCTTAGTTAAGTCAAACCCACCATTTGCACAGATTTGATTCCTAATTGGGTCTCTCATCGTATTCAAAATATTGAGCCCAATCCATCCTTCAGCCTGTAGCATCCAATGTCTAATAGACATGGTTGTGTCTTTCTGGAGCAACTGAACCACTATGACCAATTGAGAACAATCAACCCCGAGAAGGACCCGCATATCTACAATAGTGGAAGACCTTAGACTTAATCTTTTCTTAGGAAGATTTATTTTAGGTCTCTTTAAACTTGACTTACAATAGCCATAATAATTATGACTAACCTAGTAGCATAGGTTAGCTCGGATTGTTAACCACCTTAAATCAGGACTGGATCGATAAATATAGCTAGGTAATTGAGACCGGTCGAAGGGATATGCCATTAACTCAACAAGAATGCATTCGAGTCAAGTAGCTCTCAATTAAAAATTAGTCGATCGTATCTACCAGACTTACCTTAGACACCAAATTATTGAGCCAAAACCAATTAGGTTAGCCTACAATCCAGACTCTAACCACTGAGCCAAATTAGGTCTTAGCTTGATTGATCACTCATATGATTCGATCTTGACCTAGACTTAATCCTATTAGGCTGATCAATTTAAGCACTCTTGATCCCATCTAACCAACTCTTAATTCAGTTTGATCAACCGCTCGACCTAATTGAGCTACCCAAGTCCAAATCCAATTTTATGAATATGTCTTAGATCCAAAAATTCTCAATTTTAGATCTAATATATTTCATAATCTTAATTCTTAATTAAGTTTAGGATTCACAAATAAAATATGTAAATAAAATTCTAAGATTTCAGGATCTAGGATTTTGCAGAAAATAAGTTTTAGATTTCTGATTAAAGACAAACGCGCAGCACCCCTACACATCATAAGAACACCCCATCGAATGGAAGAAGAGGGCATTTAAATCCTACTTTATTCTTATGATCGATCAGTCAAGGGGAATGCCTAAATCAGAAATATGAAAACTACAAAACTAGTTAGATCTACATCATATATCTCATACATAAAAATTGATCTAACTATAAATATATTTTGCATATATCTTCATGTATCATATCATGCATATTTTTAAATCTAAATTATCTCATAATGATCTAAAAAAGTAAATTTAAATTGATCATATCAAATTAAATCTATTCTAGATAATTATATAGAACTATTTTACAATTAGTCTAAACATGCATTCATCATATCTCATATGAATAAAATTTAAATAATTTTATTTTTTATTTTTTAGATCTTATTATAATATTTATAACATCAAAAAATAGTATATAATTAAATCTAAAAATTATAATTAATCAAATTAAATTATAATCATGCTAGACTATATATAGAATAATTCTATTCTACAACTAGTCATGCATCTTGTACAACTTAGATCTAAATTATTTATTTTTTTAATTTTTGATTTTAGATCTAATCATATCTAATGTGACATCTAAAATTATAAAATTATTAGATCAAAATTAAAATAAATCAGATCTAATAAAAATGGAACTTGGGTCTGATACTAGTTGAAGGGAAAACCTAGTATTCCGGGTTAGGTTCGTTCAGATCTGATTGGATCAAAAGAGATATTTCAAAAAAAATTTTCTTGAATCCAGATCAGATCTAAAACTTTTCAAATCTTATATTATTAATCTAATAAAATAAAATAAAAAATAAATTAAATCTAATTAAATTTATCTTGTTGAGGGTAATCGAATTATCCTGTATGATCCTGATGTCTGCCTGAGGTTCTGGATCTAGCCATGAAAGTGCCTGACCTCTATCGGTATCCACTTGGATAGGATCTGAAGATCTTCTTCTTCTTTATCACCTCTCTAAAAATCAAATCTGGATCTAATTTTGAAGATCTTCAAAACTCCTTTCGAAGATGTGAGTTATCTCTTGCAGCAGTGCCGCCTTCTTTCTTTACCTGTCGTCTTTCTCTTGCTTGGATCACACCAAACTGGAGCCCAAAAAATTCTTGGGCATGGGTAGGAGAGAGAAGACTTGAAGATGGCATGGAGGAGAGAGAGAAGCAACCTTGTGGCATGGGCAATGGGTCAAGCTACTTAGATCTTGGCACAGACAGGATTTTTATAGACTCTATTATGCTATGCAGTGCCAAATCATCCCAGCCAATCACGACCTTTTTGTTAGATATATGTGCCCTAGAAGCCAGAATTGGCTGACACTTGTAATACACTTCTAGGGGCAAAATTATAATTTTGACTAATATCAATAAAATGGATTATTTTTTATCACATATGTGTATTTAGTGTCTGTGATACATCCTATGGGTTAATGGTAATGGTAATTCATATTTTCAAGAGTTGAAAATTTAAGACATGAATAATCATTGTTAACTCATAAATTGCTCCCGGCCATAGGATCATCATGAGGATGGTGATTGATCCAGAAGGTTGGTGTATAATCACTTCTCTTTAGTAGATGAGTCTTGAGTCTACGGTGTGGAGACACTGGAGCGAGAGTACAAGTACTCATTAGAGAATGAGGGCACTGAGCGTGACCACCTCGAGTAGTCATTAGGGAGTCTACCTTCTCGTCAATGACTGACTCGATGCTGTAGTAGTGTGTCTGATTTTTTTACCTGAGGTGCATCGGTAGTTCACCTTGAGGGTGTTATAGTTTGACTACACCATTACTCAGTCTCCTAGCCATATGGAACCCTGAGGTGTATGTTGGCTATAGCATGTTCATTGTAGGAACTGGATGGCATCAAGATGGAATCTATCTACCTCGATGGTAGAGGAGCAGCCCTATGATAATCATGAGAATCAAGTCCAGAAATCCATGGCCATGGTAGAGTGAAATAATAGAAAGAGTTTCTATTTAGATTTTCACATCAGACTCGAATCAAATGATTACATCATATGACAGAGACTAGGGTTTGACGAGTTTACCTTAACCCTAATCTGATCGGGGCTCAAGATAGAAGAACTTAATCACACAGGTAGCTGCACCAAGAGGTTCGCATTCAGCTCTGATGGGTTGCCACCATATACTGCTAGGTATCATTGGTGGATTTTGGGAGCAATTAGAATGATTTAGATGATCGATCATTCTAGCTGTTTGAATCAGAAGAGTTCTGATCCATCGAAAGGAGTTTCGATGATGTCGATAATAGAGATCATGACATATCCCATTACCATACAGAACTGAACCTAACTGGGTCACACAAACAAGGATTTGAATATGGTGATCATCAATTGAACTGATCCAATTCAATTGATCTGAATGAGATTCAATTAGGTTTAAGAAAATCGTGCTAGCACTCGATTGAACCTAACGTTCTTCTTTTGCTATCATAAATAAGTTATCCTGTCTGAGCCAAAGGAGTTTGTGCTCAATTAGAGGCCTTCATATGGTTTGACTGGAGGTTGTCCAAGTCAGAAAAGATTGTCTTATTTTGTAAGACATTACCTACCATTTTTGGTCACCTGCCATTTCTTGTTCTTTAACTTTGGTCAAAAGTCTACCTTTGATTGGTCAAACGTTGACCATTGACACTTTGACTTTTGACCACATATCACGCACCTATTGGAGAGCTAGTGGGGGCCTGCTCCCCTGCCAGAACCTGGCAAGGAGGAGGGCACATGCCACCCTAGGCGTGTGCCCAAGTTGGAGGCGCCCTGGAGTCCTTGTTGGACAAGGACTCCACCTCCCTTTTGGATTCCAATTAGAGTTCTTCTAAGAACCAACTTTGATTGGACTTAGGCACCCTCTAAGAAAAAATCTAGGGGACTCTATTTCCACCAATCAGATTTAGATCTAACTTCATAAAGGGTTATGATTGGTTGGGAAGAAGAGTTGGATCACAGTTAGTTTATAAATAAGACCCTACGCCCAACTCAGATTGTGATGAAAAAGAGGTTCCATACGCCCAAAGGCCTTTTCTCCTCTCCTCCTCCATGCCAAAGCTTCTTCTCCCTCTTCTCTCCACGTCCAAAATAGTTTTGGAGCTTGGTTGGTGCGATCCAGATCAAAGAAAGGCAATCAAAAGCAAGAAGGCTACACTGCTGCAAAGGACGACTGCTGATCTTCAAAAGAAGTTTTGAGGATCCTCCAGATCAGATCCAGATCTGATTTTTGGAGATGTGATAGAGAAGAAGAGGATCTCTAGATCCAGCCTGAGTGAATACCGGTAGAGGCCAAGCACTTGCGTGGCTAGATTCAAAATCTTCCGCTGCAAACAGGATCATCAATCGGGTAATAGGATTACCCAAATCAGGTAAATTAAATTTGATTTAATTTATTCTTATTTTATTTTATTTATTAAAATAATAAGAATCAGATTTGAAACATCCCAGATCTAATACAGATCAAAGAAAAAAAATTTTGAAATATATCTCTTGATCTGATCAGATCTGAACGAACCTGGATCGAAAAATCAAGATTTTCCTTCACTTTTATGCAATCAGATCTAAATCTGATTGGTGGGATGACATCATCTGATCCAATCAGATGAGAGCCCCTCTGAATCATCCTTAGATGGCACCAAGATTGGTCAAAGATAAGTCTTTAGCGCCACCTAGGTAGAAATCCTAAAGTAATTGGAGTCCCATCTGTATGGGACTCCAAACACCTTATCCATCTGCTTTTTAGTAGGTGAACTAGTCCAAAAAATCTCTCCTATGATGGCTTGACACATGGGCAGATGTCTAAGTGTCAAAAGTTAACATTTGACCAAAGTTAAAAGATAAGATTTAACAGGTGACGAAAAATGGCAGGTGTTCCCTCAAATTTATCTCATAAATTAAGACAATCCTTTTCTGACCTGGATAAGCTTTAGTCAGACCAAATAAAGATTTCTGAGTGAACCCAAATACATTTGGCTCAGTCGAGACAACTTTTAATGATAATTAAAGAAGAACATTAGGCCCAATCATATGCTAGCATATTTTTTTGAATCTAATTGAATCTAATTCAAATCAATTAAATTGGATTCGTCCAATTGATGATATCTAGATCAAAATCCTTATTTGTGTGATTGAGTTAGGTTTAGTTCCATATGATAATGAGATATATCGCAATCTCTATCATCGACATCATTGAAACACCTTCTGATAAATCAGAACTTTTTTGATTCAGACAACTAGTATGATTGATCATTTAAATCATTCTAATTGCTCTCAAAATCTACCAGTAATACCTAGTAGCATATGGTGTCAACCCATCAGAACTAAAAATGAACCTCTCGGTACAGTTGCCTATGTGATTAAGTTCTTTTATCTTGAGCTCCGATAGGATTGGGGTTAAGGTAATCTCATCAAATCCTAATATCCATCATATGATTAATCATTCGATCAAGTCCAATATAAAAATCTTAATAGAAACTCTTTCTATTATTTCACTCTACCATGGCCATGGGCTTATGGACTTGATTCTCATGATCATCATAGGGCTACTCCTTATCTACCGAGGTAGATAGATTCCCTATTGGTGCAATCCAATTCCTACAATGAACATGCTATAGCCAACATACACCTCGGGGTTTCGAATGGCTAGGAGATCGAGTCATGGTGTTGTCAAACTATAACACCCTCAAGATGAACTACCGATGCACCTCAGGTCAAAGAACCAGACACACCACTGCAGCTTCAAGCCAGTCATCGATGAGAAGGTAGACTTTCTAATGACTGCTCGAGGTAATCACGCTCAGTGCCCTCGTTCTCTAACGAGTACCTGTTCTCTCACTTTGATGTCTCTACCCCGTAGACTCAAGACTCATCTACTATAAAGAAGCGATTGTACACCAACCTTCTAGATCAATCACCATTCTCATGATGATACTATGGTCAGGAGCATTTTATGAGTTAATAATAAAAATTCATGTCTTAAATTTTCAACTCTTGAAAATAAGAACTATCATTGCCATTAACTCAAGAAATGTATCACAGACACTAAATACACATTATGATAGAAAATAATCCATTTTATTATTTATAGTTAAAATTATAATTTTATCCTTAGAAGTGTATAACAAGTGTCAGCCAATTTTGGCTTCTAGGGCACACATATCTAACACCTCCTCATTCTTGATGGAATCAAATAATTTGATCACATTATTAAAATAAGTATTTCAGCTTCGAGATGCTTGCTTAAGTCCATATATGAACCTTTACAAGTTGCATACTTTATGATCAGCATCACTGGATGTGAAACCTAGCAGCTGTTCCATATAGATATCTTCCTCAAGGTATCCATTTAAGAACGCAATTTTCATATCCATTTTCCATATTTCATAATCGAAATAGGCTACAACAACAAGCAATTTGCGAATGAATTTTAGCATGGCTACTAGCGAAAAGGTATCTTGATAGTCATTGCCTTTGCGTTGGCTATAACCTTTTGCCACTAATCTAACTTTGAATGTCTCCACATTCCCATCAGCACCAAACTTTCTCTTCTAGATCCATTTACACCCAACAGATACTATACCTTCAGGTGGATCCACCAAGGTTCAGACTTGGTTTGAATGCATCGACTCAATTTCTGACTTCATTGTCTCTAACCATTTTTCAGAGTCGATATCCGATATCGCCTCATCATAGGTTTTGGGATCATCACCATGAACCCCATTACCTATGAGGAACATTTTCTCTACTTCCTCTGAAATAGTACCGAAGTACCTCTCAGGAAGACAAAAAATTCTTTCTGATCTACGAGGTGGAGGTAGTGATTGTATTGGCTCAACCTGATTTGGTTCCATAGGGTCCTTAGCTCGTTGCTCTTGGGAGACTTTCTCCTCTAGCTTGATCTACTTTCCAATGCCACTATCTTGAATAAACTATTTTTCAAGAAAAATAGCATGTCGACTCATAATCACATTGTGGTCTTCTAGAATGTAGAAATAATATCCTAATAACTCTTTAGGATATCCTATGAATCGAGCTCAAAAGGACCTATAGTCTAACTTGTTTGCTTGTTGTCTTTTGACATGAGCCGGACAACCCTAAATTTTGAGATGACTCAAACTTGATTTCTTACCATGCTATATCTCATACAGTGTGGTAGGAATAATTTTAAAGAAAACTCTATTCAGTAAATATATTACAGTTAACAGACTATGTCTCCAAAGAAAATCAGGGAGGTCTGTGAAGCTCATCATGGATCGGACCATATCTAATAGGGTCCGATCCCTCTATTCTAAAACCCCATTGAGTTGAGGTATTTCAGGTGAAGTCCATGAAGAGACTATGCCATTTTTCTTTAGATAGTCTAGAAATTTTTGACTAAGTTATTCATCTCCTCGATCTGATCGAAGAACTTTAATGGATTTTTTAGTTTGCTTTTTGACTTTCTGTCTGAATTCATTGAACTTTTCAAAAGCTTTAGACTTGTGTCTGATAAAATACACGTACCCATATCGAGATAAATCATCGATAAAGGTTATGAAGTAGACAAAGTTGGCTCTAGCCAGCACATCAAATAGGCTCCACACATCAGTATGTAATAGGGTAAGTAGATCTGTGGCCCTTTTTCTATGTCCTACAAAAGGAAGCTTAGTCATTTTACCATGAAGACATAATTCATAAATTGGATATGACTCGAAAGTCAACGAACTCAATAGTCCGATTTTCTCCAATTTGTTAACTTTATCTTCTGCTATATGACCTAGCCTTAGGTGCCATAGATATCCATCATTTGAACTATCCCTGGGTCATTTTATGGTATTCATATTTTGCTCGATATTAAAGATAGATACATCAATATGTAACTGGTAGAGATCGTTAATAAGAAAATTAATTATAATTTTATTTTTTTCATAAAAAATATTACAATGGTCCTTAAGAAAACTAATTACATAGCCTTCTAGTGCTAAACATGAAACAGAAATTAAATTTTTGCTTACAGCAGGCACATAATAACAATCCCTAAGTACTAAATCTAAGCCAGATGGTAGTCGAAGAGGGTAGGTTCCCACGGCCACAGCAGCAACTCTTGCTCCATTTTCGACGTGTAGGATCATGTTACCATCCCTCAGCCTCCTGCTATCCTCAAGATCCTGCATGGAAGTGCAAAAATGAGCACTAAAACCAAAGTCAAGCATCCAACTTGATGCAGAAGAAACCATAAGATTAGATTTAATAACGGGCATACCTCTAGAAGGACCTGTCTTCTTATTCTTCAAGGTGGCCAGGTATGTAAGGCAGTTCCGCTTGCAGTGGCCATCAGTATTATAATGGAAACACCTTCCTTTATCAGCCACCTTCTTCTTCAGCTCTGCCTTCCTTTTCTTTCCACCTTCCACCTTTTGCCTTTTCACAGACTTCTTCTTCTTTCTAAAAGACTTTCTCTTAGAACAAGTCCATTCCATAGCAAGTACTAAGCCTTTAGAACCTTTCATAGAAAGTTCAGCAGTAACCAGTATATTCATAAGCTCGGCCAGAGTATTCTGAAGTATATGCATATGGTAGTTCATGATGAACTACCCATATGCATCAGTCAAGGATGGCAGAATTAAATCATTCTACATATCCTGATCTAACTTCACTCTGAGCTTCTCAAGCTCTTCTAAGTCCTTGACCATCATCAGATAATGATCTTGGACTGACTGCCCATCATGTATTTTAGCCTTAAACAGTCCTTTAACGATTTGATATTTGGCTGCATGACTCTGTTCACCAAACAACTCTTGCAGGTGAGCCAACATTTGGTGGACAGTCCTGACATCTTCATGTTGGTGCTAAAGCTCATTAAACATCGAGCCAACATGTAGTATCTGATCTTGTTTTCTTCATCCATCCATTTATCAAGAGACGCTCTCTATTCAGCGGACAAACGGGCTGATAAGGTGGGGGGATCCTAGTCCAATACATGAGTCAACTTCTTGAAATCCAAAATAATTTTAAAGTTTCAGAGCCAATCCTTATAATTAGGTCCGATCAGTCTATGGGTGTCCAGGATACGACCTAGTGGGTTAGATGCAGACATTTTTTTTTTTCTGTAGAGAGTCAAAGTTTCTAGTTAGATTTTATAATTAAGACTTAACCAATTTATTTAGGAGTTTGATTGATTTTTTTTTAAATAAATTAGCTTCCACTATTTTTTTGAATTCCTATACTCCCTCTGTAAAGATGCAAAAATCTTCATGATTAATGATTTCTAGTGGATGGTGCAGTCCTACCAACTGACTCATCACCTCACCTAATAGTTATTGATGATGGATTAGCCAATGAGTGAACGACTCTTATCTAATGATTCTCTAATCATGGTGCACCCAAGCTTGATCTTTAGTTCATGAATCTCACCATGTCCGAAATATTGATCCACTTCTTAGTTAAGTCAAACCCACCATTTGCATAAATTGGATTCCAAATAGGGTCTCTCACCGTGTCTAAAATATTTAGCCCAATCCATCCTCCATCCTATAGCATCCAATGCCTAATAGACTGAAGGAGAAATCTGGATTTTCTAGATCAGGTTCGTTCAGATCTGATCCGATCAAGAAAGATATTTCAAAAATTTCTCTCATGTATCCAGATCAGATTTGAGATATTTCAGATCTAATTTTATAGATCTAATAAATAAAAATAAAAATAATTAAATTAAATTTAATTATACCTTGATGTTGGGTAATCAAATTACCTGTTGATGATCTTGTTGATTGCTTGAGGTTCTGGATCTAGCCATGCAAGCACCTAACCTCTATCGATATCCACTCGAATTGGATCTGAAGATCTTCTCTTTCTTTATGATCTCTCCAAAAATCAGATCTGGATCTGATTTGGAGGATCTTCAAAATTTTTTTTGAAGATCAACAGTCATCTCTGCAGCAGTGCTGCCTTCTTCCTTTCTCATCAGTCTTTTCTTACCTGGATCGCACCAAATTGGAGCCCAACTTGCCTTGGCCAGAAGATGGCATGGAGGAGGGAAAGGGATAGCCTTGGAGCGGGCTAAGAGAGAACTCTATCAAAATTGAGCACAGACAGGATTTATATAGACCCTGCTGCGCCTGCAGTGCCACATCATCTCGGCCAATCACGTTGCTTCGTGTAATCAGATCTAAATCTGATTGGTGGTATGACATCACCTGATCCAATTAGATGAGAGCCCCACTAATTCATCCTTAGATAGTGCCTAAGACTGGTTAAAGTCTATAGCTAGGGGCCTCCTAAGTAGAATCCAAGAAGCAACTTGGAGTCCCATCTGTATGGGACTCTAGGCATCCCTATCCATGGGCACACGCCTCCCTAGGTGTGCACCCCCTCCTTTCTAATTTTTGGTAAGGGGACAAGCCCCTATCTATTCTTCAATGGATGCATGACACATGGGCAGATGTCTAAGTGTCAAAGGTCAATGTTTGACCAAAGTCAAAGATAAGAATTAGCAGGTGACGAAAAATGGTAGGTATTGTCTCAAATTTATCTCATAAATTAAGACAATCCTTTTCTGACCTGGACAAGATTCAGTCAGATCAAGTAAAGGTATCTGAGTGAGCACAAATATATTTAGCTTTGTCGAGACAACTTTTAATGATAGTAGAAGGAGAACGTTAGGCTCAATCGTGTGCTAGCATGATTTTCTTGAACCTAATTGAATCTAATTCAAATCAATTGAACTGGGTTAGTTAAATTGATGATATCCAGATCTAAACCCTTGTTTGTGTGGCCTAGTTATATTTAGTTCTATATGGTAATGGGATATGTCGTGATCTCTATCATCATCATCATCGAAACACCTTCCGATGGATCAGAACTCTTCTAATTTAGACAATTAGAATGATCGATCATCTAAATCATTCTAATTGCTCCCAAAATCCACCAGTGACACCTAGCAGTATATGGTGGCAACCTATTAAAACTAAAAATGAACCTCTCGGTGCAGCTACTTGTGTGATTAAGTTCTTCTATCTTGACCCCTGATTAGATTAGGATTAATGTGAACCTTTCAAATCCTAATTTCTATCATATAATTTAATCATTCGATTTAAGTCCAATGTGAAAACCTTAATAGAAACTCTTTCTATTATTTCACTCTGCCATGGACACGGGCTTAAGGATTTGATTCTCATGATCATCATAGGGCTGCTCCTCATCTACCGAGATAGATAAATTTCCTCTTTAGTGCAATCCAATTCCTACGATGAACATGCTATAGCCAACATACACCTCAGGATTCTGAATGGCTAAGAGATCGAGTCATGGTGTAGCCAAACTATAACACCCTCAAGCTGAACTATCGATGCACCTCGGATCAAAGAACCAGACACACCACTACAGCTTCGAGTCAATCATCGACGAGAAGATAAACTTTCTTATGACTGCTCAAGGTGGTCACGCTCAATGCCCTCGTTCTCTAACGAGTACCTGTACTCTCGCTCCAATGTCTCCACACCATAGATTCAAGACTCATCTACTATAAAGAAGCAATTGTACACTAACTTTCTAGATTAATCACCATCCTCATGATGATCCTATGGTCAGGAGCATTTTATGAGTTAATAATGAAAAATTCTTGTCTTAAATTTTCAACTCTTGAAAATAAGAATTATCATTACCATTAACTCAAGGGATGTATCATAGATACTAAATATATATTTATGATAAAAAATAATTTATTTTATTATTTATAGTCAAAATTATAATTTTACCTCTAGAAGTGTATTATAAGTGTCAGCCAATTCTGGCTTCTATGGCACACATATCTAACATAGACATGGTTGCAACTTTTGGTGCAACTAAACCACCGTGACCAGCCGAGAACAATCAACCTCAGGAAGGGCCTGCACATCTACAATGGTGGAATATCTTAGACTTAATCTTTTCTTAGGAAGATTTGATTTAGATCTCTTTAAACTTGACTTGACATAGCCATAATCATTATGACTAACCTAGTGGTATGGACTAGCTCAGATTATTAGCCACCTTAGATCAGG
Source organism: Cocos nucifera (assembly GCA_006176705.1). NCBI lineage: Eukaryota > Viridiplantae > Streptophyta > Magnoliopsida > Arecales > Arecaceae > Cocos > Cocos nucifera. The sequence continues at coordinate 523,890 of QRFJ01002107.1, read as the reverse complement.
ACTGAGCCGACAAATATGGCCAGATAAGTGAGACAGATGGAAGGGATATGCCATTAACTCGACAAGAATACATTCGAGTCGAGTAGCTCCCAATTAAAAATGAATCGGTCGTATCTTCCAAACTTACCACAGATACCAAATAGTTGAGCCAAAACCAATTAGATTAGCCTACAATCCAAACTCTAACCACTGAGCCTAATTAGGTCTTAACTTGATCGATCACTCATGTGACTCGACCTTGACCCAGACTTAATCTTATTAGGCTAGTCAATTTAAGCACTCTTGATCCCATCTAACCGACTCTTGATTCGATTTGATCAACCGCTAGACCTAATTGAGCTACCCAAGCTCGAACCCAATTTTATGAAAATGTCATAGATCTAAAAATTCTCAAGTTTAGATCTAATATATTTTATAATCTTAATTTTTAATTAAGTTTAGGATTCATAAATAATATATATATATAATCCTAAGGTTTTAGGTTCTAGAATTTTATAAAAAATAAGTTTTTGATTTCTGATTAAGGACGAACGCGCAGCATCCCTACACATCATAAGAACATCCCACCGAATGGGAGGAGAGAATGTTTAAATCCTATTTCATTCTTATGATCGGATGGCTAAGAAGAATGCCTTAATCAGAAATATGATAAATCAACAAAACCAGTTAGATCTACATCATATATCACATATATAAAAATTGATCTAACTAAAAATATGTTTTGCATAAATCTCATGTATCATATCATGCATGTTTTTAGATCTAAATTATCACATAAATATCTAAAAGATTAGATTTAAATTTGATCATATCAAATTAAAATTTATTCTAGATAATTTTGTAAAACTATTCTACAACTAGTCTAAACATGCATCTATCATATCTCATATGAATAAAATTAAATAAATTTATTTTCTATTTTTTAGATCTAATTATAGTATTTATAATATCAAAAAATAGTAAATAAATAAGTCTAAAAATTATAATTAATTAAATTAAAATTATGATTATGCTAGACTATACATAGAATAATTCAATTCCTAGTCTAATCATGCATCTCATACAACTTAGATCTAGATTATTTAATTTTCTTAATTTTTGATTTTAGATCTAATCATATCTAATGTGACATCTAAAATCATCTAATTATCATATCAAAAATATAATAAAATTAGATCTAATTAATTATGAAACCTGGCTCTGATACCAATTGAAGAAAAAAATCTAGGTTTTTGGGTTAGATTTGCTCAAATCTAATTGGATCAAGAGGAATATTTTAAAAAAAAATTTTCTTAGATCCAAATCAGATCTGAGACTCTTTAGATCTAATCTTATTGATCTAATAAAATAAAATAAAAATAAATTTAATTTAATTTAATTATACCTTTATTTTGGATAATCCAATTATCCTGTGATGATCCTAATATTTGCCTGAGGTTCTGGATGTAGCCACACAAGCACCTGACCTCTATCGGTATCCACTCGAAAAGGATTTGGAGATCTTTAATGTCGCCCAGCTAAACTTGCCAAGCCGACATGCCCTGCAGCTTCTCGAAGCTACAGCCGATCGTGCACATTCGAGCCATCTTAGATTTCTTTATCCAAGCTCCCTATAAGCTTCTGTGCCCCGATCCCGATCTTGCATCCATGATATGCCTTCCCATTTCTTCTCCTTCTCAATCAAACCTCCAAAAATCAGATCTAAATCTAATCTTGAAGGTCTTCAAAGACTCTTTTGAAGATCAACTGTTGTCTCTTGCAGCAAGACTGCCTTCTTCCTTTTCTGTCACCTTTTACTTGCTTGGATAGCACCAAACTTGAGCACAAGAACTCTTGAACATGGATAGGAGAGAGAGGACCTAAAGGTGGCATAGAGAAGGAGGGAGAGAAGCTTTGTGGTATGGGCAAAGGGTAGAAGCTCTCAATTCTAGGTGCAGTATAGATCCTGCTGTGTCATGCAGTGCCACATCATCCCGACCAATCATGGCTCTTTATGCAATCAGATTTAAATCTAATTGATGGGATGACATCATCTAATCCAATTAGATTAGAATCCCTCAAAAACTTCCTTAGGTGGCACCAAGACTGGTCAAATAGGACTCCTTGGTGCCACCTAATTTGAATTCATGAAGCAACCTGGAGTCCCATCTGTATGGGACTCCATGCATGATCCTCATGGGGTCCACGCCTCCCTAGGCATGCACTCTCTTTCTTTCTACTTTTTAGCAGGAGGACAAAGTTTTATGTTCTCTCCTATGGGTGTATGACACATGGACAGATGTCTAAGTATCAAAGGTCAATATTTAACCAAAGTCCAAAGACAAGATTTAGTAGATGATGAAAAATGGTAGGTATTGTTCCAAATTTATCTCATAAATTAAGATAACCCTTTTCTGATCTAGACAAGTTTCAGTCAGACCAAGTAAAGGTTTCTGAGTGAGTCCAAACACATTTGGCTCAATTGAGATAAGTTTTAATGATTGTTAAAGCAGAATATTAGGCTCAATCATGTGCTAGCATGATTTTTTTGAACCTAATTGAATCTTATTCAAATCAATTAAACTGGGTTAGTCCAATTGATGATATTTAGATCTAAATACTTATTTATGTGATCCAGTTAGGTTTAGTTTCATATGGTAATGGGATATGTCACGATCTCTATCATCAACATCATCAAAACACCTTCTGATGGATCAGAACTTTTTTGATTCAAACAACTAGTATGATCGATCATCCAAATTTTTCTAATTGCTCCCAAAATCCACCAGTGATACCTAGTAGCATATGGTGGCAACCCATCAAAATTGAAAGCGAACCTCTCGGTGTAGTTACCTATGTGATTAAGTTCCTCTATCTTGAGCCCTGATCAAATTAGGATTAAGGTGATCTCGTCAAAACCTAATATCCATCATATGAGTTAATCATTCGATTCAAGTCCAATGTGAAAACTCTAATAGAAACTCTTTCTATTATTTCACTCTGTCATGGCCATGAGCTTACGAACTCGATTCTCATGATCATCAAAGGGCTGCTCCTCTTCTATCATGGTAGATAGATCTCCTATTGGTGCAATCCAATTACTACAATAAACATCTTATAGCCAATATACACCTCAGGATTCCGAATGGCTAGGAGACTGAGTCATGGTGTAGTCAAACTATAACACCCTCAAGGTGAACTACCGATGCACCTCAGGTCAAAGACTTCCTCATGACTACAGCTTTGAGCCAGTCATTGACGAGAAGGTAGACTTCCTCATGACTGCTCGAGGTGGTCATGCTCAGTATCCTCATTCTCTAATGAGTACATATACTCTCGCTCTGATGTCTCTACATTATAGACTCAAGACTCATCTTTTCTAAAGAAGTGATCATACACCAACCTTCCAGATCAATCACCATCCTCATGATGATCCTACGGTCGAGAGTATTTTATGAGTTAATAATGAAAATTCATGTTTTAAATTTTTAACTCTTGAAAATATGAACCATCATTACCATTAACTCAAGGGATGTATCACAGACACTTTCAAATACACACTATGATAGAAAATAATTCATTTTATTATTTATAATTAAAATTATAATTTTGTTCTTAGATGTGTATTACAAGTGTCAGCCAATTTTGGCTTTTAGGGCATACATATCTAACATCATCTATGGAGATACTAACTTGAAACTTGTGGGATACACTGATTTTAGTTATCAGTCAGATCATGATGATAGTAAGAGTGTATCAGGTTATGTGTTTACCCTAAATGATGGAGCAGTCTGCTAAAAGAGTTTCGAGCAGTCTACTAGAAGCAAACTATGGTCGATTCTATGTGCGAGGTGGATTATTTCACAGCATCTGATGCTACAAAGAAAGCTGTGTGGCTGTAAAAGTTTATTGATAAGCTGGGAGTGGCACCCTCCTTGGATGGTTCGATTCTGCTTTACTGTGATAGCACTGGAGCCATAGTTCAAGCGAAGGAGTTGAAAGTACATTAGTGCACCAAACCATTCTGCATCGCTACCACCTTGTACGAAAAATCATAGAGCAAGTTAACGTCGAGCTTTAGAAGATTGACAAAAAGGAGAACATGGCCAACCCATTTACTAAAGCTCTCAAAATCAAAGAGTTCAATAATCATAAGTGAAAGATAGGTATTCGATATTGTTCTGAGTGCCTTTAGTATAAGTGAGAGTTGTTGAGAAATTTATCCTAAAGCCAATCATCTAGGTTATAGATGGTTGAGCTAAATATAATTTATACTTAAATTTTTAAATTAAAAAAATTATTATTCTAGCATTTTTATCACTTTGTGCATCTTTCTATAATGAACTCTCTGTGATAAAATTCTTAGGACTATTTAGACTCGACAAAGAAGGATTTGTCATTTAGTCCTTAAACTGATCACGATCAAATGATTTATTGTTACCTAGGATGATAATATTAATCAAGAGTAGGTTATTGTGTGCCATAAGTATTGATTGTCCTCTTAACCAAAAAGCATAGTGATGCTATTGTGGCATGTAGGTGAAATATAGGGAATATTTTACTGATCGTGATCAAACTATGGAGCTCTTTTCTACCAAGATTGCTCGCGAAGGATATGGGTATATGTGTCCCTTAGACCTGAGATCACTATGATGACTTGCAAGCAACTTACTGTTCTTAGGTATCAGACTATCTGAATTTCTAATTCAATGATGAAAGGCTACTAGGTGTAGTTAGGTACCTAGCTTGTCGGTGCATGAGTCAGGATGGGATTGACCCCTCCAAGTGTTAGAGCAAGTGCATCGTTGTATTTTAATTTAGCAAATCCTCAATTGATGTAGTCCATATGATGGATGCTGAATTTTGAAATATAATATGGATGAATTTTTAAGATTGCCAGTTAACCATAGATCATCCTATGAGCATCATGGTCAAGGGAATGAAGTATACGGTAATCATATGCCATAGGTTCGTCAATGTTGCGTTGTATTTTATGACCTATCCAGACATCAGGTATCATTGCTAGATGATCACATTAATTGGTATAGAAAATTAGTTCCTATGCTACTGGCTTAGGATTCGAACATATAGAGTCACATATAATAGGAGTTCCTACCTAATCTGATGGTTGATCAAAGGGTTCCACTGGATTGGAACTCAGTTATTATTGGGGGATTAATCAGCAATTAGATTGTTGATTAGTCCAATTTGATTAAGTGATGAGGAATTGATCAAGTTCAATTGAATTTGATTCAATTAGATTTTGTTTGATCAGGTCATAAGATGACCTAATCGCTATTAGAGATTCAATCCTGATTTGATCAGGGGCTGGATATAATTAATTTCTAATTTAATTAAAAGTTTATTGGTTTGGGTTAAGCCTAATTTAGTTGGATTTAACCTGATCTAATTGGATCCAAATAAATTGGTTTGGATGAAACCAATTTGAACCAAGTCAAATGGTTTTTGAATTTTGAATCTAATCTCCTAGCACCAACTTGTCTTTGACCTTTGCCCCTTCCATGCACATTTTGGATGTGCGTGAGAAATCCCATGCCAGAAAAGAGTTTGTGCCCTCCATCTTTCTATTTTTGATCTAGTCCAAGGGATAGACTAATTCAAACTAAGTTGAATTTAGAATTCAACTTAGTTGATTAGAAGTTCAAACCTCCTATCTCCCTGTGCCTTATCCACTCCCTATGCCATTCTCCTTTTGTCACACATTTTTGTGCGACTTCCCAGAGAGAGGTGCATAGAAGGAGAGTCCTTCTGCTTGCTTCTCACCTATGCGGGCGTAGAATGGGATAAGAAGCTTTTGAATTCAAGTTAATTAGTTGAAAGCTCCTAACCTCCAATCCTTATCCTAACATCTCAGGTCGCCCAATTTAAAAATGAGATTTTTTTTTAGGTGTGCAAGAGATGCGTTAGAAATCTAAGAGAGGTTTTGTAAGGGATTTCCATGAGACAAAAGTCTAAAAGGGGCGATCTCTTTTGGCGTGAGGTTTTTCGAAGAGAGAAGAGGGTCAAGGTCCTTATGGTTGTATGCTGAATCCTAGAGTAGGGACTCTAGATTTGGGTGGAGAGATTGAACACTATGAGTGCCAGATCTCCATTGATTTTTCACCACCACCTCCTCTTCCTCCATAGTCTTTGATCTTTTAGAGCATCCGAGAGATTGAGAGCAAATCATCGATTGGATCTACGAAAATCAGCCATCGAAGGCTCCGACGAAGAGCTAGCACTCCAGAGAGGCTTATCAAGACCAGGGGCTCTGTGTGGACTCATCGTAGAGGCAGACACATATGTGGCTACAGCATGACATGGGAGCAATCTTTCGATGGATCTAGATTGTGGTGATCATCTACCCATGCATAAGTACTATATTCTAAACATAGATTAGTTAGCGAATATGATTTATTGATCAAAAGTATTTTATTTTTCTAATTCATATTATATCAAAGATTCTGAGCAAGATTTTATGATTTGATCATAGCATGCATAGAATTAATGTAGATTAATTTTGCTTCCATTGCTATATATATTTCAAAAAAATTTGAAAAGCATGCTCAGAACCTTGATAGTCTTTCTTCATTAAAAACCACCAGTCTGAATTGCCAGACTTACCTTAGACACTAACTAGTTAATTAGTTTCGATTGGATCAACCTAACAGCTTAGGCTAGACCGTATAGCCAAGAATCAAGTGCATTTTGATTCTCGTTAAAGACATGGACTTGACCAACTATGACTATTGTAATTGATCTAGATAATCCTTGACCTAATCTAAGAAAACTATTGATTAGATTTAGTCAATTCTTTAATTAAGTCCATTCTTTAATTTAACCTTAGGTCTAACCTAATTAATGGACCAAATTTCTACTAACCCATTAACCCAAATTTTATGATTTGTGTCTTAGGATCTTCAATTCATAATCCTAGATCCTAATCAAACAACTCTTAATTCTTAATTAAATTTTGGACTGAGGGTTGGCATTCGGCAATTCAAAAATAATTTACATATTTATAAAATATTTTTATAATATGATTCTACCAACCAGTTGTATGTTTGATTCATAATCAATATGCAAATAATATAAACATGAAACTACTTTAGATCTAATCTAAACATGTTCATGTAAATCAAAATTAAAACTACTTCAATTCTAATCAACCATAAATATCTTTAGATAAAATCTAAAATATTTATGATGATAAAAATCAGATTGAAATACTTTCAATGAAATCATAAAATTTCTTAGATCTAATCAAAAATTTTATGATTAAGATTTTAGATCAGCACGTACTAGGACAACTTTTTTACTGTAAGGGATAAATCTTATAGCAGGACAACCTTATAAGATCAGTCCATGCAATCTAAAATATATAATTTTAGATTTAAATATTTTTAAATCTAATAAATCATAAATTAATCTAAATCATATCTAATAAATTTATGATTAACTTTAGATCTTCACGAACTAGGACAACCTTTACATTGTAAGGGGTAAACCATACAGTTAGACAACCTTATAAATCAGTTCATACGATCTACTTTTTAATTTTAGATTTAAATATTAGATTATAAATTAGATCTAATCTAAATAAATAATCCATACATACATAAAAATCATATGATAAGAAAATCTATGCTCTGATACCAACTGAAGGAAACCGATCTAGGGTTTCATGAGCATATTTCGAAACTTTTTCAAAATCATGCAATGAAAGTAATAAATTGATCATATTAATTTATTAAAATATATGAATTAACCTTAGATCTAGGATATTATCTCATGATTTATGCATGCTATTAAATATGAAAATAAAAATCAAGCAAAGATGATGTTGATCACAACAACATCAAAGCAATACTAGATCTAATCTAAATAGTAAAGGAAGATCAAATCTCTCTTACCTTTGCAAGATGGATTCCTCAACTCGCTGATCCGAGGCTGAGGTTGTTGCTCTAAACTGCACATGCATTCGGCCTTTACAGGATGTCTACACAAGACCTTGATTGTCGATCTGAAGTCCGGTGATAGAAAATCAGCATAGTATGCTAGTACTATACTGATCCTTCTTTGATGGCTGATCAGAACCCTCCTTCTTCAAACCTTAGACTCTCCAACAATTAGAAGAAGAGGTAGAGGATTTGGGAAAGGAAACTCTCTTCTAAAAACTTAGAAAAAGAGGAAGAAGAGAACCTAGAAAAACCTTGGAGAAGAACTCTTCCTTCTCCCTTCTTTTTCTCTCACCAGGATACAACGGTTTGTATCTCAATGAGGCACCATGCCTAGATCTTCTTTGCACCCAAGCTTCCCACATCTCAAACCCCACTCTCAGGTCTAAAACCTCTAGAAAACTCATGCCCTAACTCCCTTTAATGAGAGAGTTATAACAGAGTCCTTGTCTAGGTCAAATACCTAGAAAGGTAGGTCCAAATTGAGCAAGGATTGGGGTGCCCAACTCTTGGGCGTCCCCTCCTTATTTACTTTTCATGGACTCTAGGGAATATGTGAAATAATTTTTTTATTTTTCATAAAAGAATTATAGAGAAATCAGATGGTTTGGTGCCTCAAAGAAATAAAGAAAGATGATGTGTCAAACTCTTTCCAATAGAGACCTAGGTCAAAACAACTTATTTGTTTTGACCTATTCCACAACTAATTTTCTTCTAAAATTGTGGGAGACATAAAAATAGCATGGATACTCTCTAGAAGTAAAATTTTTCATGAAAATTCCAAGGAAATTGGCATGGGAGGGCCTGGAAAGTAAGGTGGCGCAAGATGAAGAAATCCTAGTCACACTAGGACTTCTAGTTTTAACTTGGTCCAACTTATTATTTGAATCCAATTAAATCAAAACTAATGCAACCTAATTAAAGATAATCTTAGTCTAACTAAGAAGCTAATTAAATTAGATTAAATTAAATTTAAATCTAGTTTAATTTCTAATCAAATCAAAAATTGGGTGCATAAAGTTCTAACTGAACAGGAACTTGTTCTCCCTTATAATTAACTTATCCAATAAACCAATTGAACTTGATCCAATCAAATCCAAACTAATTTTAATTAAATTATATTTAATTAAACTTAATTTTAGCTTTCTAGCTTAATTAAATTAAGTCAATTAATAATCTAATTGCTAATCGATCCTGTAATACTTGCACTAGGTCAAACATCCATTGTATTGATTGTTTGACCTTTAAACGATTCTAAATTATTGATCAACCATCCAATCAGATCGAGACCACTTATGTATGTGACTCCATAGGTTCAAACCTAAGTCAGTAGTATAGAAATAAATTTTTATACCAATCAAAATGACCATCTAGTAATGATATCCGATGGACGAATAGATCGAATGTGTAGAGCAACTTCTTAGAACCCATGTTGATATGGTTTCTGTATAATTCATCCTCTTGACCTAAATGCTCATAGGATGATTCAGAGTTAAACTATCAACTCTAATTTTATCATCCATATTATATTTCAAAATATCAAATCCATCTCATCGATTATTCTGGTCAAGGTTTTGCTAAATTAAAATATAGTGATGTACTTTCTCAAATCCTTCGAGTGGTCAATTCGATCTTGATCACTCACCAACTTTATAAGTACTTGACTATGCTTAAAAATCTTTTGTTACTAAATTAGAAACTCAGTTAGTCTGACATCAAAGCACAGTGAGTTGCTTGCAAGCCACTATGGTGATCTCAGGTCTAAGCGATACTTATACCTATATCCCATCAGAGCAATTTGCGATAGCAAAATGCTCTAGAGTTGATCACATTCAATAATGATGCATCCTTATATCTCACCTGTATGCTATACCAGTATCTCCATACTTCTTGGTTAAGAGGACAACCAACCTATATGGCATACAACAATCTATACTTGATAAACATTATCGTTCTAATTAACAACGTATCATTTGATCATGAACGATTTAAGAACTAATCAGTAAATTCTCTCTTTATCAAAATTAAATAGTCCTAAGGACTTCATCACTACAAAGAAGTTCGTTAAAAGATGTAGACTTGGTGATGAAAATGTCAAAAAATTTATTTTATTCAATAATAAATTAATTATAATTATAAAATTGCACAATCATCAATAAGCTGATAATTGGTTTTGGGACATAATTTTCAATAGCTCAGAGCTACATAGAATGTATGGCCTCTATAGGTTGTCCATACAAAGCTTCTACGTTGATCTAAGGTTCAATGATTGAAGATCTGCATGGGATGCTAGCTCCTTGCAGGTCCCTCCAGATGGTTGATCTGAATCTTTTTTTTCAGATCTTTTAGACTCTCCAAGAGATAAAGAATCAAAGGAGGATTAAATAGAGAGGCTCTTCCTCTCTTATCTCTCAAAGTTATGTGGAAGAGGGAGGATGAAAAGCCCTAGCAAAAAACCTCTTCTTCTCTTCTTTCTTTTCTCTCAACAAGACACACTATGGTGATGTCTTAAAGAAACCTCATGCCCCCTTAGAGGATTGTACCCAAAATCCATGCCCAACACTCTTACTCCACGATGAATAACCCTTGAAAATTTCGTGCCAAGACTCCTCTTAAATAGAGAGTTCAAGAGGAATCCTATTCTAGATCAAATACCTAGAAAGGAAAGGACAAAGGAAACAAATTGTAAGGGCCGTTTAACTCCTAGGTGCCTCCTTATTTTCTTAGGCATGGGCTATCATAAATGCATGCCCCAATCCTTCCTTTTCTGCACCAAAAATTAGATCTAAATATAATTTAATTAGGCACCTTGAAGGGATAGAGTTTGAGAATATTTAAACTCTATCAAATAAAGTCCTAGGTCAAAACAACTTACGTTGTTTAACTTAGTCAATATTTATTTCTAAACCAAGAGATATGGAGCACATGTGGGGTTCCTTGGGCATGAGAAATCTCATGCAAAACTTAGAATATGTGGGCTTGGGGCATGGGATGTTTGGCATATTATGAAAATTAATTCCACACATGGACCGGCATGGCCACTGGTGATCAACCAAGCAATAAGGTAGAACTCCTTAGAGATTACTACGAAAGAACGAACAATTAATTCAAGAAATAGAGAAAAAGAGTAGTAGAGATTTCTGAAAGAAAAGAGTTTTATTTTAATAAATTCAGCATCATATATAATCTTGATCTATTTTTAGTATATACAGTTTATAAAAGGATCAAGTCCCAAGCTCATAGAAAAACTTTCCAAATCCAAAACAATCCATGTACATAAAACATACCCATGAAAATTGACCTGGCTTAGTTTAAGACTGAGGTGGCTAACTTGTGACTAGATTGGCTCAGTTTCAGACTGAGCCGATCCAGTTGTGTATCGTGCCAACAGCCCGAAAATACTACTTTCTATCTAGATTTTTCTCTAAGATATAGTCGATCCAATCCAAAATTGAGCCAACCCAGTTTCCAACTTAGCTAACCCAGTCTCAGGGTGAACTAGCTAAGTTTCTAAACTTTGCTACTTAGGCTGATTTCTCTTTTGGCTTGCTTCCGTCTTCTCATGACCTGTCTTCTCATTTTCCCAAGACTTAGGAGTGCCACTTTTGAATTCATATTCTCCACCTTAGTACTTCCAAGTCCTTGTGAACTCATCTCTTCCTTGCAAACCCATCCGTGCCACACACATCTGAAAACTATCTCTAGGGAGTACCTTTGTGAGTGCATCAAACTGATTCTTCGTTGTATGGACCTTCATCAGTTCCACTTCACCTTCCTCCATCAGCTCTCTGATCTTGTGGTACCTCACATCTATATGCTCTGTACGCGCATGATAGACTGGATTCTATGCAAACAGCAAAGCATTCTGACTATCACTGTATAGTTTAACCTTGCTTTGCTCCACTCCCATCTCAACAATTAGCCTCCTAGGCTAAAGTGATTCCTATGCAGCCTCAGTAATGCCAATATACTCGATCTCTATGATAGACAAGGCCATGATTGGTTGAAGGATTAATCTCCAAGACATTAATAAACCATACCTACAGAAAAGATATCCAGTAGTAGACCTCCTTGTATCGAGATAACCTACATAATTCGCATCTACAAATCCTTCCAGAGGACCCATACCTTTATCTTCAAATCCTCTTGGCTGCCCACCAAACACCAAACCATAATTCCTTATTTCCTATAAATACCTTAATATCCACTTCAATGCTTTCCAGTATTCCTTTTCAGGGTTAGCCATATATCTACTAACCATGATTACTGCATGTGTTATATCTGATCTACAGCACACCATAGTGTATATCACATTGCCTACAGTATCGCATAAGGTACTCCATCCATTTACTTTCTATCTTCTTCTGATTGGGGGCTTTGATACTTGGAGAGAGATATATGGCTCGACAATGGTGTCTCCACACGTTTGGCCTTCTCCATCCCAAACCTTTTCAAAACTTTCTGGATATATCCTCCTTATGACAAATGGAGCACTCTTTTGCACCTATCTCTTTAAATCTCCATTCCAAGGATTTTTAGTGCTGGACCTAGGTTTTTCATCTCAAATTTAGCTGGTAATACCCTTTTCAGCCCTTTCACAATCTTCATACTCCTGCTTATATCATAAACATATAATAGTAGGTACAGGACATCCTTCTCATCTACATCCTTGATGTAGACACAACTATCATATTCACATCTAACAAATCTCAGGCTTAAAACAAAGCTATCAAATCTGTGATACCACTGACGAGAAAATTATTTCAGACAATACAGTGACCTCCTCAGTAAATACACTTTTTTCTTCTATCCAATCTCCATGAAACCATCTAGCTGCTTCATATAGATTCTTTCCTTCAATATGCCATAAAAGAAGGCCATCTTCACATCCATCTATTTCAACTCCATGTTGTACTGTGCCACTAGTGACAGTAAAATTCGAATAGATGTATGATGCACCACAGGAGAAAACTTCTGTGTAATCTATCCCTTCCTTTTGTAAGTATCCTTTGCTGCCAGCCTTGCCTTGAATCTGACTCCACCTTATTCTGAATGTGCTTTCTTCTTTGTGAACACCCACTTTGTGCCAATAGGTTGAGCATCTTTTGGAAGATCCACTAGCTGCCATGTCTAATTTTTATTCAATGATTCCATCTCCTCCATCATGGCCTGCATCCATGAATCATAATCCTCACTCTCCATGGCCTCTGCATAGTTCTCTGGATCTCCATTAGCAATGATGAGTGCATAGGAGATAATCTCATCAATGCCATATCTGACTGGCCTCCTAACAATACACTGGGGCTTGGACAAAGTCACTCCCACTGGCACATCTCTGCCTGAAATCTATGACTGATCCTATACAACCATCTAAACTGCTGGCCCTCCATACTGATTTTCAATCTAAGACTAAACTTTTTTGCCAAGCTCCACCTTAAAAGGAACACTCTTATAAGTGGATGTAACCTGCATGCCATCATTCTCTGACTGGCCACCATTATTCATCTTTATTTTTTCAGTTGCTCCTATACTCCCAGGCCTCTCTAAGATGCTTTTATTATCAAAAATGACATCCCTGTTGATCACTACCTTCTGTACTTCAGAATTCCACAGTAGGAATCCCTTGACTCCTTGTGGATATCCTTTGAATGTCATCATTTGAGATTTAGCATCCAACTTACTTCTCTCGATTGCCTCTACATGTGCATAGGCTATGCAACCAAAGACCTTCAGTGGCCAAACTCCACCTTCTTCCCACTCCAGACCTCCTCTAGAATGCCTCCATTCAGCTTTCGATGAGGAGACCTATTCATAAGAAAAAAAGAGAAAGTTAAAGCATCACCCTAAAAGAATTTTGCAAGTGATATCCGTAGCCTTAAACTCCATGTTTTCTCAGTTAGTGTCTGGTTCACCCTTTCCATGGCACCATTCTGCTGGGGAGTCATCTTCACTGTGTAATGGCATTTGATACCATTTTTCTCATAGTACCTCCTGAACTTCAGGCTTGTATAATCCCCTCCATTGTCCGACCTCAGACACTTTACCTATCTTTTTGACTCCTCAACTTCAGCTCTCCAGGCTCTGAATCAGACAAATACCTCTTACTTTTCTTTGCTCAGATAAACCCACACCTTTCTTGAAAAATCATCAATGAAAGTGACAAAATATCATGCCCTACCTTTAACTGATACAGGAGCTAGTCCCCACACATTTGAGTGCACTAAATCTAGCACTCCTTCATTGTGCTTGGTACTTTTGGCAAACTTTACCCTATGCTGTTTACCAAAGATGCATGGCTCATATAAATCTATGCCCTCCTTCTTCAAGGCTCGGATCATCCCTCTTCTGTTGAGTTCAGTGAGCCCTCGATCACTCATATGATCCATCCGATAATACCACAGCCGATATAAGAGCTACTACTCCTATACCGCTGCTAGCACCTTTGCACTTCTTGAAAATATGTCCCAAAGCCAATCATCAGTCTATTGACGGTTGAGCTTTACTTTTATAATTGTATATGAATTATAAATTAATAAAGATTATTTTGGTATTTTTTATCATAATTTTTTTTATCTTCTAATGAACTTCTATGTTCTGATGAAGTCCTTAAGACTATCTAAATTCAACAAAGAAGGATTTATTGTTTAGTCCTTAAAATAGTTCACAATCAAATGATACGTTGTTACTTAGGACGATAATATTTATTGAGTATAGATCATTGTGTGCCATATAGATTGGTTATCCTTATAACCAAAGAGTGTTGAGACACTGGTATGGCATGCAAGTGAGATGTATGGATGCATCTACACTGAATGTGACCAACTTCGAAGTTATTCACCGATCAAGATTAGCTCTGATGGAATATAGGTATAAGTGTCCCTCTGATCTGAGATCACCATGGTGACTTTCAATCAACTCACTATGCTTTGGTGTTGGACTATCTGAATTTTTAATTTAGTGATGGAAGATTTCTGGGCACAGTCAAGTACTTGAGAAGTCGGTGCATGTATCAAGATGGGATTGACCACTCCTAATTTCAGGAGCTGTATTCAATTGTGTTTCAATTTATCAAAATCTTGATCAGGATAGTCTTAGTGAGAAGTCACGGGACTAATTACTTTAAGACATGATATGGATGTATTTTCTAGGATTGATAGTCTAACCCTGAGTCATCTATTACATAGAGATCATAGAGATGAATTATACGATAACCATAATCAAGTAGGTTCTGATTACTATGATTGTGACTATTCGATCTATCTAAATATTGGATACCATTGCTACATGGTCACTTCAATTAGTACAGAAAGTGATTTCTGTGCTACTGGCTTAGGTTCGAACCTACGGAATCACACACACTAGAGGTTTCTTCCTGAATTATTAGCTATGGTCAAGAGTCCCACTGGACTAGAACTCTTCAACCAAATATTCTATAGCATTAGAACACTGAGTCCTACTTGTCTGAAACTCTCTAATCAAGAGTATGGACTCTGTGATCGCAAGTTTCATTCATTTCAGACATCGAAATCAAGAGTCCTATTGGAGTGGAACTCTTCGATTAGGATTTCATATCAAAGAACTCTATTGCCCGGTGACCTATCAGATTTGGAATCTGAGATTATGAGAGGATTTTAACTCAATTTAATTGAGTTACAATTATTTATTCAAGTCCAATTGAATTGATTTCAGTTGGGTTTAACCCGATTAGGTCATAAGTTGACCTAATCGCTGGGGAGGTTCGACCCCTGATTTGATCAGAGATTGGACTTGATCAATTTCTGATTTTATTAGAATTTAATTGAGCCTAATTAAGTCTAAATGGGTTGAATTTAATTTATTCTAATTGGGCCTAATCAATTTTGATTGGGTTGGTTCAATTGGTTGAAATTTGAATTCTAAAGACTAATTTGACTAGTCTTCTCTTCCCATGCACCACCTATGTCCCACACCCACTTAAAATTTGTTTTTTATTCTCTCTTGACTTTTCTCCCATGCAAATAATACCTCATGCCCTGATCTTCCACATCCTCAATGGATAAGTTATGGTTAGTTGACATTCAAATTCAAAATGAGTTTGAATTTGAGTTGACAACATTGAGCCTAATTAAGTCTAAATGGGTTGAATTTAATTTATTCTAATTGGGCCTAATCAATTTTGATTGGGTTGGTTCAATTGGTTGAAATTTGAATTCTAAAGACTAATTTGACTAGTCTTCTCTTCCCATGCACCACCTATGTCCCACACCCACTTAAAATTTGTTTTTTATTCTCTCTTGACTTTTCTCCCATGCAAATAATACCTCATGCCCTGATCTTCCACATCCTCAATGGATAAGTTATGGTTAGTTGACATTCAAATTCAAAATGAGTTTGAATTTGAGTTGACAACAACCATATCTTATCCCTTGCGCCATCCTTCTCTTGTGCGCCATTTATCTCCACATGAAAGGGGATTCACATGGACTTTTCCTTACTGAAGAGTGGGCACACAACTCCTTCACACGTCCCAAATAAGTTTGAATTAGTTTGGATAAAGTTTGAATTAAAAAGTGTTTTGAATTCAAACTAGCATTCAAACTAGTTTTTGGTTCCCCACACACATAGAAGTTGTTCTTTGTGCAAATATTAAAAAGAAAGTTTTTTGGGACATGTGCTAACACCTATTCTGAGGAGAGGAATTCTGTGAGATTCATTGTGGTAAATGGGAAGAGATTTCAATCATCTTCGAGAGAGAGAAAATCAAGAGAGAAGGGGCACAAGGTTTTTAGGGTGAGTGCAGTCCTAGGTATTCGGCCTAGGCTTCGGAAAGCCATTGCATGAGCTACGAGCATCGTAAGCACACGAAATGTCAAAGAAAACCTCCTCTGCCTCTCTACTATATCTACCAGTAACTCAGAGCATCTATGAAATCCGTAGATAAAGATCAAAGCTGTTCAATCAAAATAGTCCCTGAAAGACTTTGATGTCGAGCTAGCACTCGCGGAGAGCCAATCAGGACCAGGAGCCTCATGTGGACAATCCATGGAGGCCAGATATCTATGTGGCTATGTCATGACTAGCAGACCTCCTTAACGATGATTAGATCACAGCGATCAATAATCCATAAAAAGGTATTGTATTCTGAACACATAGATGTAGTAAATAGTTTGCTGCATCATTTTATTTTTTAGATCTATATGAATGCATGCATATTGTGTTTAGATCCTTAGTGTGGAATTTAATATTTTGATATGATCAGTAGATAATTAATTAGATTAATTATTTTTTTTGCTATATTTTTGCTATTTTTGAAAAATTTTTCGAAAGTAGCACTACAAATTCTGCACTATTTTCTTAAAATGGTATCATAGCGAGGGTTCACTAAACATGATATACTTGCATATTTAGATTGATAATTTAGATTTAATTTAAATATTAATCTAATAATCTAATTAATTAAATCTAAAAATTAAAATCAAGATCACATGGACCGCAGGTTGTCCTGCTGTAGGGTTTACCCCTATAGTGCAAAGATTGTCATTGTACGTGCTTAATCTTGTAGTTGATCATAAAATTTTTAGATTAGATCCAATTTTTATGAAATGATAAATTAGATTTTAATCTAATTTTTTATCATGAATGCATATTTAGATAGGATCTAAAGTTTGATTCATGATTTTGTATTATGTAGTGTACATAGTTTCAGATTAAACCCTACAACTAGTGTTGTTTATGAATTGAGCTGATTCAATTTTGAAGTGAGTCAACTCAATTGATGAACAATGCCAACTTGTAAAGAACCTTTCAAAATTTAAAAAATATTTTTAAAATGCTAAACCCTAACCCTCAGCTCATAAACTTAATTAAAATTAAGTGAAATGATTTAGTGTCTAGAATTATGAATTAAGACACTAAGTCATTAATCATAAACTTATGGATTGTTGGGTTAAATGAATTAGGTTCATAAATTGGGTTAGACCTAAGATTAGTTAAAGAATGTACTAATTTAGAGTAGTTGATCAAATCTAATTAAACGTTAATTTAGATTAGGCCAAGAACTCTATAGACTCAATTACAATAGTTATAGTTGGTCAAGTCCATGCTTTTAATGAAGACCAAATGGACTTGATTCATGGCTATGCGGTTGAACCTGAAATTACTAGGTTGGTCAAATTAAAACTAATAAATCGGATGGTGTATAAGGTAAGTTTGGCACTATGACCAGTGATTTTTAATTGGGAGCTACTCACATTGATTCAATTTTTGATGAGTTAATGGCATATCTCTTCCACTGATCTTACTTAACTGGCCATCCTGGTGAATTAGATTTTGATTAGATCACATGGTGATTTGGGCTCACCCATGTCAATTAGGTAAATTAGTTTGACTGATTTAGGTGCTCCTAACGCCAGCCTAGATTAGATTTTTTTTTTATCTAACTTTATGAAGTTAGTGGGAGAATCAAAATTGGCTCACTGAATTTTTTTATTTTTTTAAAATATATTAATTAAATTTTCTAAAATTATTAGATCCTTAAAAATAAAATAGGTATATAGATAACTAAATCATAGCCTCTTATTAAGTTAAGTGATAATGGGTTCATTAGTATAATGATCATTGGAGGCCCAAAGGCCTGGAGATTATTGACTAATAAAATTATCATTCATAAAATGATAATTTGGTTAAATCTTTCTGATGATGGTTAGGTTGGTGGACCAAAGTCGAATCTGATCATTTATTGATTAGATAAGATCAAATGTGGTCATGTTAATGGTTGGACCTAACCGGATCTTTTTAGTGAAGGCCAAAGCTTACTGATTAGATCTCCACGGCAAAATCAATATTACTAAAAGTTGTTTAGAGAAATAATTAATTTTGAATCTATCCATAGATGCACATGGATTGACCAACCAAAGTTGGGCTCGTGTGTAGTCTATGTGGATTCTAGTATCCACTAAGGAATTAAAGTAATTACTTAAATTGGAGGTAGAGGCTATCAATTTGTATAAAATAATAGGAGGATCTTTAGACTAAAGTTCAAGTCTTTAGGATAATTGATTCATATACTAATTAGGTTTGATTTTTCTTTTTATGTAGATATGGCCACTAACCTATCACTCTGGTCATTGTTAGATAATGATAAATTAATAAGATCCAACTTTGATAGTATCGTAAGTTGAAAATCATCCTAAAGTATGAGTAAATCCTTTATATAGTAACGGATCCAGCACCTAAGGAGCCAGCTCTAAATGCTAGAGGAGTGGTATGAGACACTTACCAAAAGTGGCTCAACGATCGTACTGAAGGAAAATCCTGATTTCTCGGACCAGGTTCGTTCAGATCTGATCAGATCAAGAGATATATTTCAAAAAAAATTTTCTTGATCCCAATCAGATCTTGATATGTTTCAGATCTGATTCTTATTATTTTAATAAAATAAAATTAAAAGATAAATTAAATCAAATTTAATTTACCTGATCTGGGTAATCCTATTACCCTGTTGATGATCCTGTTTGCAGCGGAAGGTTCTGGATCTTAGCCACGCAAGCGCCTGGCCTCTACCGGTATCCACTCGGGTTGGATCTGGAGATCCTCTTCTTCTCTATCACACCTCCAAAAATCAGATCTGAATCTGATCTGGAGGATCTTCAAAACTCTTTTGAAGATGAGCAGTCGTCCTTTGCAGCAGCGCAGCCTTCTTATTTTTGATCGCCTTTCTTTGATCTGAATCGCACCAACCAAGGTCCAAAACTCCTTTTGGACGTGGAGAGCAAGGGGAGAAGAGACTATGGCATGGAGAAGGAGGGGAGAGGCAGCCTTGGGGCATGGGGTATGATCTCATCATATTGAATCTCTTACAATCTGAGTTGGGCGCAGGGTCTTATTTATAGACTAAGCTGTGATCCAACTCCTCTTCCTTCCCAACCAATCACAACCCTTTGTGAAATCAGATCTAAATCTGATTGGTGGGAATAGAGACCCCTGGATTCCTCCTTAGAGGGTGCCTAAGACCAGTCAAAGTTGGTTCTTAGAAGAACTCTAATTGGAATCCAAAAAGGAGATGGAGTCCTTGTCCAACAAGGACTCCTAGGCGCCTCCAACTTGGGCACACGCCTAGGGTGGCGTGCGCCCTTCCTTCTCCTTGCCAGGTTCTGGCAGGGGGACAGGCCCCCACCAGCTCTCCAATAGGTGCATGACATGTGGTCAAAAGTCAAAGTGTCAATGGTCAACGTTTGACCAGTCAAAGGTAGACTTTTGACCAAAGTCAAAGAACAAGAAATGGCAGGTGACCAAAAATGGCAGGTAGTGTCTTACAAATAAGACAACCTTTTCTGACTTGGACAACCTCCTGTCAGACCATATGAAGGCCTCTGTTTGAGCACAAACTCCTTTGGCTCAGACAGGACAACTTATTTATGATAGCAAAAGAAGAACGTTAGGTTCAATCGAGTGCTAGCACGATTTCCTTGAACCTAATTGAATCTCATTCAGATCAATTGAACTAGATCAGTTCAATTGATGATCACCAGATTCAAACCCTTGTTTGTGTGACCCAGTTAGGTTCAGTTCTGTATGGTAATGGGATATGTCATGATCTCTATCATCGACATCATCGAAACTCCTTTCGATGGATCAGAACTCTTCTGATTCGAACAGCTAGAATGATCGATCATCTAAATCATTCTAATTGCTCCCAAAATCCACCAGTGACACCTAGCAGTATATGGTGGCAACCCATCAGAGCTGAATGCGAACCTCTTGGTGCAGCTACCTGTGTGATTCAGTTCTTCTATCTTGAGCCCCGATCAGATTAGGGTTAAGGTGAACTCGTCAAACCCTAGTCTCTGTCATATGATGTAATCATTCGATTCGAGTCCAATGTGAAAATCTAAATAGAAACTCTTTCTATTATTTCACTCTACCATGGCCATGGATTTCTGGACTTGATTCTCATGATCATCATAGGGCTACTCCTCTACCACCGAGGTAGATAGATTCCATCTTGATGCAATCCAGTTCCTACAATGAACATGTCATAGCCAACATACACCTCAGGGTTCCATATGGCTAGGAGACCGAGTAATGGTGTAGTCAAACTATAACACCCTCAAGGTGAACTGCCGATGCATCTCAGGTCAAAGAACCAGACACACTACTGCAGCATCGAGTCAGTCATTGACGAGAAGGTAGACTCCCTAATGACTACTCGAGGTGGTCACGCTCAGTGCCCTCGTTCTCTAACGAGTACCTGTACTCTCGCTCCGGTGTCTCCACACCGTAGACTCAAGACTCATCTACTAAAGAGAAGCGATTGTACACCAACCTTCCGGATCAATCACCATCCTCGTGATGATCCTATGGTCAGGAGCAATTTATGAGTTAATAATGATTATTCATGTCTTAAATTTTCAACTCTTGAAAATATGAATTATCATTACCATTAACTCAAAGGATGTATCACAGACACTAAATACACATATGTGATAGAAAATAACCCATTTATTGATTTTAGTCAAAATTATAATTTTGCCCCTAGAAGTGTATTACAAGTGTCAGCCAATTCTGGCTTCTAGGGCACATATATCTAACAATCTCCCACTTGTCCTAAAGCCAATTGGCTACAAGTCTAAGTCCCATCTTCTCAAGGTGGGCTTCGATCTTCTGCTGGCCCAACGGCTTTGTAAGTGGGTCTGCCACATTATCTGCGGAGTTGACTCTCTTGACCTCGACATAACCCTTTTTGAGGTAATCGTGGATGGGGTGGTATCACCGTTTGCTTGGAACTCTTCCAGCACAAACAGTCTGCCAGATGTCGACTTTCGATCATCTATATCGGACATGAAGTCCGAGTCTGTGTATCCCTGGACCAGGAGTTCTCCGTTACCAAAGACCAGCATCATATCCTTAGTTCTTCTCAAGTACTTAAGGATACATTTCACAGAAGTCCAGTGTTCTTCACCTGGATTTGACTGATATCTGCTTGTGACACTCACAGCATGGGCTATATCAGGTCGTGTACATAGCATGGCATACATGAGGCTCCCTATTGCAGAAGCATAAGGGATCTTGCTCATGCGTTCTATTTCCTCAGGTGTGCTGGGGCACATCTTCTTGGAAAGATGAATACCATGTCTGAAGGGTATTAATCCCCTCTTAGAGTTTTCCATACTAAACCTCTTTAGTACTTTCTCTATGTACATCTTCTGTGAAAGTCCTAGCATCCTATTCGGTCTATCCCTATAGACCTTAATTCCTAGAATAAAGGATGCTTCACCTAGGTCTTTCATGGAGAATTCCTTGGACAACCACATCTTGACTGATGTCAACATGGGAATATCATTCCCAATAAGGAGGATGTCATCCACGTACAATACGAGGAAGACAACAGCGCTCCCACTGACCCTTTTGAAAACACATGGTTCCTCTTCATTTTTGATGAAACCAAACTTTTTGATCACATCATTGAAACGAGTGTTCCAGCTCCGAGATGCTTGCTTAAGTCCATATATGGACCTTTGCAGCTTGCAAACCTTGTGATCAGTATCACTGGATGTGAAACCTAGCGGCTGTTCCATATAGATATCTTCCTCAAGATATCCATTTAGGAATGCCGTTTTCACGTCCATTTGCCATATTTCATAATCGAAATAGGCTGCAACAGCAAGCAATGTGCGGATGGATTTTAGCATAGCTACTGGGGAAAAGGTATCCTGATAGTCTATGCCTTCGCGTTGACTATAACCTTTTGCCACCAATCTAGCCTTGAATGTCTCCACATTCCCATCTGCACCAATCTTTCTCTTGAAGATCCATTTACATCCAATAGGTACTATACCTTCTGGTGGATCTACCAAGGTCCAGACTTGGTTTGAGTGCATCGAGTCAATTTCTGACTGCATTGCCTCTAGCCATTTCTCGGAGTCGATATCTGATATCGCCTCGTTGTAGGTTTTGGGATCATCACCATGAGCACCATTACCTACGAGGAACATTTCCTCTACATCCTCTGAAATAATACCTAAGTATCTTTCAGGGGGACGGGAAACTCTTTCCGATCTACGAGGTGGAGGAGGTAGTGTTCTTATTGGCTCAACCTGATTTGGTTCCACTTGGTCCTTAGCTCGTTCTGCTTGTGAGACTTTCTCATCAAGCTTGATCTATTTTCCAATGCCGCTATCTTGAATAAACTATTTTTCAAGAAAGATGGCATGTCGACTCACAATCACATTGTGGTCTTCTGGAATGTAGAAATAGTATCCTAATGACTCTTTAGGATATCCTATGAATCGAGCTCTGAAGGACCTAAACTCTAACTTGTCCGCTTGTTGTCTTTTGACATGAGCCGGACAACCCCAAATTCTGAGATGACTCAGACTTGGTTTCTTACCGTGCCATATCTCATACGGTGTGGTAGGAACGGTTTTAGAGGGAACCCTATTCAGTAGATAGATTGAAGTTAACAATGAGTGTCCCCAAAGAAAATCAGGGAGGTCTGTGAAGCTCATCATGGATCGAACCATATCTAATAGAGTCCGATTTCTCCATTCTGAAACCCCGTTGAGTTGAGGTGTTCCTGGTGGAGTCCATTGAGAGACTATGCCATTATCCTTGAGATAGTCTAGGAATTCCCTGCTAAGGTATTCACCTCCTCGATCTGATCGAAGAACCTTAATGGGTTTTCCTGTTTGTTTTTCTACTTCATGTCTGAATTCTTTGAACTTTTCAAAGGCTTCAGACTTGTGTCTCATAAGATACACATACCCATACCTAGACAGATCATCGGTAAAGGTAATGAAGTAGACAAAATTGCCTCTAGCCGGCACATCAAATGGGCCGCACACATCAGTATGTACTAGGGCAAGGAGATCTGTGGCCCTCTCCCCATGTCCAACAAAAGGGAGTTTAGTCATTTTGCCTTGAAGACAGGATTCACAAGTTGGATATGACTCGGAAGTCAATGGACTCAATAGTCCATTTTTCTCCAATTTGTTGATCCTATCTTCTGCTATATGACCTAATCTCAGGTGCCATAGATATCTGTCGTTTGGACTATCCCTAGGTCGTTTGGCATTCACGTTTTGCTCGATAGTTAGAACAGGTACATCAATATGTAGCTGATAAAGACCATTAATAAGGAAACCATTTGCAATTTTATTTCTTTCATAAAGAATGTTACAATGGTCCTTAAAGAAGGTGATCACATAACCTTCTTGTGCTAAGCATGAAACAGAAATCAAATTCCTGCTGGCTGCAGGCACAAAATAACAGTCTTGCAAAACTAAGTCTAAACCGAATGGTAATCGCAGAGGGTATGTTCCCACGGCTACTGCAGCAACTCTTGCTCCATTACCAATGCGTAGGATCATGTCTCCATCCCTCAGCCTCCTGCTATCCTCAAGACCCTGCATAGAAGTGCACAGATGAGCACTAGAACCAGAGTCAAGCACCCAACTGGATGCAGAAGAAACCGTAAGGTTAGACTCAATAACGAGCATACCTCCAGAAGGACCTTCCTTCTTGTTCTTCAGGGTGGCCAGGTAAGTAGGGCAGTTCCGCTTCCAATGGCCGTCGCTGTTGCAATGGAAACACTTTCCTTTGCCATCGGCCTTTTTCTTCGATTCTGCCTTCTTCTTCTTTGATCCTTCCACCTTTTGCTTTTTCACAGACTTCTTTTTCTTTCCATAAGACTTTCTTTTGGAAGAAGTCCGTTCCATAGCAAGAACTGAGCCTTTAGAACCTTTCATAGAAAGCTCAGCGGTAACCAGCATATTCATTAACTCGGCCAAGGAATTCTGAAGTTTATGCATGTGGTAATTCATGATGAATTGCCCATATGCATCAGTCAAGGATTGCAGAATGATATCGTTCTGCAGGTCCAAGTCCAACTTCACACCGAGCTTCTCAAGCTCTTCCATGTCCTTGATCATTGTCAGACAGTGATCTTGGACTGACTGCCCATCACGCATCTTAGCCTTAAAAAGTCATTTTGTGACTTGATATTTGGCTGCGCGACTCTGTTCACCAAACATCTCCTGCAGGTGAGCCAACATTTGGCGAGCAGTCCCGATATCCTCATGTTGGCGCTGGAGCTCATCAGACATCGAGCCCAACATGTAATATCTGGCCTTATTATCTTCGTCAATCCATTTTTCCAGAGACGCTCTCTGTTCAACAGATGGACGGGCTGGTAATGTGGGAGGGTCCTGGTCCAAAACATGGGTTAACTTCTCGGAACCCAAAATAATTTTGTAGTTCCTGAGCCAATCTTTATAATTGGGTCCAGTCAGTCTATGTGTGTCCAGGATACGTGCCAATGGGTTTGACGCAGACATATTCCTGTAGAGAGTCAAAGATTCTAGTTAGATACTGTAATTTTGACTTGACCAATTTGTTTAGGGATTTTATTTTTAAACAAATTAGCTCCCACTATTTTCTCGGATCCCTACACTCCCTCTGTAGAGATGCGAAAATCTCCACGATTAATGATTTCTAGTGGGTGGTGCGGTCTCACCAACTGACTCATCACCTCACCTAACAGTTATTGGTGATGGGTTAGCCAATGAGTGAACAACTCTTGTTCAATGATTCTCTAATCATGGTGCACCCAAACTTGGTCTCTAATTCATGAATCTCACCGTATCCGAAATATTGATCCACTCCTTAGTTAAGTCAGACCCACCATTTGCATAGACTGGGTTCCTAATTGAGTCTCTCACCGTATCCGAAATATTGAGCTCAACTCATCCTCCAGCCCATAGCATCCAATGCCTAATAGACATGGTTGCATCTTCCCGGTGCAACTGAGCCACTGTATCCAGCCGAGAACAATCAACCCCGGGAAGGGCCCGCACATCTACAATGGTGGAAGACCTCAGACTTAATCTTTTCTTAGGGAGAATTGATTCAGGTCTCATTAAACTAGACTTGGCTTAGTCATAACAATTATGACTAACCTAGTGGCATGGGTTAGCTCGGATTATTGACCACCTCAGATCAGAACTGTGTCAACAGATATGGCCAGGTAAGTGAGACCGGGTGGAAGGAATATGCCATTAACTCGTACAAGAACGCATTCAGGTCGAGTAGCTTCCAATTAAAAACCAGTCGGTCGTCTGTGCCAAACTTACCTTAGACACCAAATTGTTGAGTCAGAACCAATTGGGTTAGCCTACAATCCAGACTCTAACCTCTGAGCCTAATTAGGTCTTGCTTGATCGTGACTCGATCTTGACCCAGACTTAATCCTATTAGGCTGGTCAATTTAAGCATTGTTGATCCCATCTAACCAACTCTTGATTCGGTTTGATCAACCGCTTAGACCTAATTGAGCTACCCAAGCCCGAACCCAGTATTATGAATATGTCTTAGATCTGAAATTCTCAATTTTAGACCTAATTAATATTCCATAAACTTAATTCTTAATTAAGTAGGGTTCATAAACAAAATATGCACAATAAATCCTAGGGTTTCAGGATCTAGGGTTTTGCAGAAAGTAAGTTTTGGGTTTCTGATTAAGGACGAACACGCAGCACCCCTACACATCATAAGAACACCCCATCGAATGGGAAGAGAGGGCCTTTAAACCCTTCTTCGTTCTTATGACCGGACGGCCAAGAGGAACGCCTTAATCAGGAACATTCAATACTACAAAACAATATCAGATCTATATCATATATCTCATATATAAAGTAGATCTAATCATGGCATATTTTGCATACATCTCATGTATCAAATCATGCATATTTTCAGATCTAAATTATCTCATAATAATCTAAAAAATTAGATTTAAATTGATCTAATCAAAATAAATTCTAATCTAGACAATTATGTAGAACTATTCTACAACTAGTCTAGACATGCATCAATCATATCTCATATGATATTCAAAAATTAAATAATTTTTATTTGCTATTTTTTAGATGTTATTATAACACTTATAATATCAAAAAATAGTAAATAAAAAGATCTAAAACATGATTTAATCAGATTAAATCAAAAATATGCAAGAATATTCTATAGAACTATTCTATTCTAGAACTAGTCATGCATATCTTCTAATCTTAGATCCAAATTATTTAATTTTAATTTTTTCTGATTTCAGATCTGATCACATCTCATGTGACATCTGAAAATCAATTATTTTCTAATTAAAATAAATTTAAAATCAGATCTAAACAATTTAGAACCATGGCTCTGATACCAGTTGAAGGGAAATCCTGATTTCCCGGTCCAGGTTCGTTCAGATCTGATCAGATCAAGAGATATATTTCAAAAATTTTTCTCTTGATCCCAATCAGATCTTGATATGTTTCAGATCTGATTCTTATTATTTTAATAAAATAAAATTAAAAGATAAATTAAATCAAATTTAATTTACCTGATCTGGGTAATCCTATTACCCTGTTGATGATCCTGTTTGCAGCGGAAGGTTCTGGATCTTAGCCACGCAAGCGCCTGGCCTCTACCGGTATCCACTCGGGTTGGATCTGGAGATCCTCTTCTTCTCTATCACACCTCCAAAAATCAGATCTGGATCTGATCTGGAGGATCTTCAAAACTCTTTTGAAGATGAGCAGTCGTCCTTTGCAGCAGCGCAGCCTTCTTATTTTTGATCGCCTTTCTTTGATCTGAATCGCACCAACCAAGGTCCAAAACTCCTTTTGGACGTGGAGAGCAAGGGGAGAAGAGACTATGGCATGGAGAAGGAGGGGAGAGGCAGCCTTGGGGCATGGGGTTTCTCAATTGAATTGCATCTCATAAATCTGAGTTGGGCGCAGGGTCTTATTTATAGACTAAGCGTGATCCAACTCCTCTTCCTCCCAACCAATCACAACCCTTTGTGAAATCAGATCTAAATCTGATTGGTGGGAATAGAGACCCCTGGATTCCTCCTTAGAGGGTGCCTAAGACCAGTCAAAGTTGGTTCTTAGAAGAACTCTAATTGGAATCCAAAAAGGAGATGGAGTCCTTGTCCAACAAGGACTCCTAGGCGCCTCCAACTTGGGCACACGCCTAGGGTGGCGTGCGCCCTTCTCCTTGCCAGGTTCTGGCAGGGGGACAGGCCCCCACCAGCTCTCCAATAGGTGCATGACATGTGGTCAAAAGTCAAAGTGTCAATGGTCAACGTTTGACCAGTCAAAGGTAGACTTTTGACCAAAGTCAAAGAACAAGAAATGGCAGGTGACCAAAAATGGCAGGTAGTGTCTTACAAATAAGACAACCTTTTCTGACTTGGACAACCTCCTGTCAGACCATATGAAGGCCTCTGTTTGAGCACAAACTCCTTTGGCTCAGACAGGACAACTTATTTATGATAGCAAAAGAAGAACGTTAGGTTCAATCGAGTGCTAGCACGATTTCCTTGAACCTAATTGAATCTCATTCAGATCAATTGAACTAGATCAGTTCAATTGATGATCACCAGATTCAAACCCTTGTTTGTGTGACCCAGTTAGGTTCAGTTCTGTATGGTAATGGGATATGTCATGATCTCTATCATCGACATCATCGAAACTCCTTTCGATGGATCAGAACTCTTCTGATTCGAACAGCTAGAATGATCGATCATCTAAATCATTCTAATTGCTCCCAAAATCCACCAGTGACACCTAGCAGTATATGGTGGCAACCCATCAGAGCTGAATGCGAACCTCTTGGTGCAGCTACCTGTGTGATTCAGTTCTTCTATCTTGAGCCCCGATCAGATTAGGGTTAAGGACTGTCAACCTAGCTTGTCATATCATGTAATCATTCGATTTCAAGCAGTAAAATCTAAAATAGAACTTTCTATATTCACTCTACAATGGCCAGGATTTGGACTTGACCTTATGATTCATCATAGGCTCCCCTACCGACCGAGTAGAATAGATCCATCTTGATGCCTAACCAGTCCCTAGACATAACATGTAGAGCCAACATACCCCAGAGTTTCCATATGGCAGAGACCGAGTAATTGGTCGAGTCAACTAATAACACCAATCAAAGGAACTCCCGATGCATCCTCAGTCAAAGAAAACCAGACACAACTACTCAGCCATACGAGTTCAGTCATTGACTGAGAAGGTAGACTCCCTAATGACTACTCGAGGTGGTCAACCTCAGTGCCCTCGTTCCTAGAGTACCTGTACTCGCTCCTGTATCCCACACGTAGACTCAGACTCATCTACTAACAGAGAAGCATGACACCCAACCTCTGGATTCGAAATACCATCTCCGCTTATGATCTATGGGTCAGGAAGCAATTATGAGTTAATAATGATTATGCAAGTCTGTAAATTAAACTCTTTGAAAAATATGAATTATCATCCATTAACTCAAAGAGTTCACAACACTAAATAACATATGTGATAGAAAATAACCCTATTGATTAGTCAAAATTATATTTGCCCCTAAGGTTATTACAAGTGTCAGCAATTCGGCTTCAGGCACAAAAATTAACACGTACCACCCATTCAGGGTAAAAAGAAGAGTTAGCTATAGGTTGAAAAACGGCCAGCTAGGAGATTTAATGTGATGAACTCCTAGCACCTCTGACGATATGAAAGCCAAAAACACGTGTGCTTTTAATTTGGCTGATGAGGAGGCTCAGCACCGGGGATCACGATGCACATGAACGAGAAGTGAAGCACCTAGTAACTAGCTCCCGCAACGAGCAGTCGATAAGATAGACAACTTTGCAGCCTTTTCTCTTCCTGACTCATCAAAGCAAATCTCACAGTCACTACCAAGCGTTTGGGGTTGCTAAACTGAGAGATCACCAATCTAATAAGACGGATAAGGGGAGATATTCTCTGATCATCAACGCCTTTAAGAAAGAAAGGCAGAACAAGAGATAAAGACAAACAAGAAGGACATCCAAATGCCGAGATGACTACCAAGCAGAACCAAAACGTAATCCGATAGCGCAGGTGGATGGCTTCTTCGCAAGAAGCAGGGCACAAATAAAAAACTATCCTCTAACATGCTCCTGGATCGACTGGCCAAGAGGAAAGCAACGTGTTGGCAGGTAAATAAAATTTATAATTTATTGATTCTAGCATAGGTATAAATACTGAAGCCTACAAGATTGTATCTAGTGAGCTTGTAAGGTCAGTAGGAAATTGATCAAGGGAGAGAGATTTTAATATGAAATGGAAAATCAAGTTTCAATCCTAACTTAGAAATAGAACCGTAATCAATTCAAACTAAAGTTATCCAAGTATATCATTTTGTACAACTCTAGAAGATTCTTTGAGCCTGCCATGATGTTATACATATCAATAAAAAAATTTATAATAATATTGAAGGTGTATAAATTTAAGGATGAGAAAAGAATTTTATTTATATAAACTGTTAACAGTTAATTTTGTAACACCTACGAATTTATGATATAAGCACTTTGACACTGTAGGTCACTATAACAAAAATAATAAATAGGTAGCTAAGAAAAATCTTGAGGTTAGTGAATGGAATCACTTCTGACCAATTCATCCTGTCTTTTTGGTAAGATACCAAGTACCTTACAAAAAAGATGAAATTGAAGAACTAACCCAAGTATACATTCAAGTACTGATCCATAGTCAAGTGCCCGAGGTGGACTTCTACTTTAAACCAAGATGACCTATCGAGGTATGGGTCTCTATTTAATGAAGCAAGAGTAAGTCATTTGAAAGCAAAACAGTTGAAATGAGGTAGAGAACAAACAAAAAAGATTAAAATCTTATCGATCGAGGGGTGATGGCTTCCAATACGAGTTTCTGATATCTAGGTCTGAAATCTCTTCAATGGATTCCTCCTGAAACCATCACAACATAATGTTGTTAAAAGAGAATCAGACGTTGTTGGACATGTTCAATCCAAAAAGTGGCTGATTTGTCATTCTTCTATGGAATTGCTGGAGTCACTGTACTTCCAAATAGGCTTCAAGTAAACTCTTTAATAAAACACGCATATGAGAATTGGAAGGGATAAGCCAAGTCGCCTCTACACCTAAAGATTAGGGGTGTTTCGCCTTATCTCAAACATTATGATAAGAAACCTGGACCTAGTCAATATAGTGTGTTTATAGGTTATCCAAAAAAAATCAAAGGAATATTACTTTACCTTGCTGATGAGCACAACAAGTGTTCAGTGCATTAAGGCAGCCTTTGAAAGAATTCCTTATAAAAGGAACTAAGCCTTAAGGTCTACTTGAGAAATTCGGCAGGTAGAAGAAACAGACACAATTATTGAACTGAGCTGAGCCTAATTTTGATCAGACACTAAAGCCATTATAGATGCACTCCTTAAGGCGATCTGGTAGAGCTACCACATCAACCAATAGATCTATGATTTCTTGATTCAAGATGGAGATCCCATCGAACATCGATGAGAATGATAGGACTCGATTACCTTACTATGGCAATGCAGAGATTCCAAACCTAAGAAATCGAATTGAGGCATAAAATTCTAAAATAAGAGTCCATGAAGATCAACGATGTATGGATATAGTTACCACCTGAAGTGTTAGAACATATAGTGATGTAAAAAGATCTCAAAAGAAAAACAGAGCGCAGATGAAAGGTGGAACCTATAAGCCCATCATGATTGCCATAGGGGATGCAACATTATAGTATTGACCTTGATGAGAGTTCTTTTTTCTATGGCAATGCTCAAAATCATTCGATATCTGCTATATAGCTTGCCCATCTGAGACTAATGAGAATCTAGTAGATGGGATGTGAATAATAGTTTCTAAATGGCAACGCTAATGAATGAGGTGTATATATATCAAACCTAAAAAGGTTCCACAGTTCATAAATGATCAAGGTGTTAGGCTTAAGAATCCGATGTTATCGGATGAAGCCAGACACTAGGATTGGAACAATAATGATAAAACAATCAAAATGTATGAGCTTCATAAGAACGAAAGGAGCCCTGCAATATATGGGCTAATGGTCCAATAATAATTCTAGTATTGTATTGTGAACATCTCTAATCGGAAGATTGTCTCCATTACAAGAATAAAGAATCTATTAACACCACAGTCTTCATGAAGATTAGGAGAAGCTTTCCTAATCTATGGAATGAAAACATCTAATGAAGATAGATCTACAACAGGTACTGCGATTGTCGCCAATCTACTACATTGAAGCTGTCAAAATGGTCGCATGAACAATCCAAGAAAGGCTATCTATCGATAGGCCAGTAATTTTTATAAAGGGATTGCCCGACAACGACCCAGAAGAGAGCATATGTACAATACCATAGCTTACGAGTATGAATTCTACTCATGTACGCGCAGACATAGTAACACATACTATCGTTGCAGTACTTATCTAGGTGTAGTGAGTAGAGATACTATATCTATTAGAGTAGAATCACTAAAGGTTTGTTATAACCATCCTTGTAATTATTTAAGAAAAACAAGGAACTAGTGGCTTATATATGGTGACACCGACTTGAATACCTTGTAGGATTCAACAGACCCAAAATTTCTAGTCTGACGTATGATGAGAGCAAAATAATCAAGAAAATTCATCCTTAACTGATGAGTGCTATCTGAAAAGAGTCCGTACAGTAAAGTGGTCGATTCAAGTTTTGCAAGACAGAGTATGTCGCTGCATCAAAGCTCAAACAAAGTATATGCTGACGTAAATTCATCACACAAGCCTCGGAGTAAACCCTCATTGATGGCTCAATCTACCTACATAGCAATACTCTAGAGCCATTGCCAATGATGGAACCAAAGAAACCAGCAGACGAACATATTCTACTATTGCACCATCTTATTCGAGAATGGGATCGAGGTAATGTCCAACCTTCAGAAGATCAACAGAAAAAAACAAGCCAACCCATTACTAAGCTATTATGGTGCGAGTTCAAACAACTTCAAAGTCAAAGATTAGGTATATAATACTCACACCAATTGCTTAGTCCAAGTAGATTGTGAAATGGTCCCAAAGCTAACATCAGCTGTTGACAGTGACTATACTTTATAATATATATGAATTGATATAATAAGATTATTTAGCATTTCTCATTATAAGTTTTTGATTTCCCTAGAAACTCCTAATTGTGATGAAAGTGTCCTTAGATACCTAGCTAAGATTGACAAGAAGGATTTTTCGTTTTAAGTTCTTAAAGTAAGTTCACATCAATGATACAATGTACTTTAGGACATCAATGGTATCAGGTATATCATTGTGTCCATATAGTGGTTGGGTCTCGTACAAGGAGTTGAGAACTCGATATGGAGTGAATTGCAATAGATTATGGGTAATCTGCACTGAACGGACCACTTCAGAGCTTTTCTCTCCTATCCAAAATTAGCTCCAATGGAATATGGGTATAGAGGTACCCTCCACAGTCTAAGAACACCATGGTCTTCAAGCATACTCACATGCTTGTGGTGCGAACTACTAATTTCTAATCAATACTTGAAGATTCTGAGCACATCAA
Organism: Cocos nucifera; assembly: GCA_006176705.1. Classification (NCBI taxonomy): domain Eukaryota; kingdom Viridiplantae; phylum Streptophyta; class Magnoliopsida; order Arecales; family Arecaceae; genus Cocos; species Cocos nucifera. The sequence continues at coordinate 490,555 of QRFJ01002107.1, read as the reverse complement.
GTATTTGAGGAGTTGTGCGGTATCAAAGAGGATTGACACTCCTGATTTTAGTACTGTACAATGTTTATTAATTTAGCAAAGCCTTGGCAGCGGTAATCTTAGTGAGGTGCACAGGACTAATTGCTCTGAAACTATGAACATGGATGTATTTTCTAGGCATTGATAGTCTAACCCTGAGTCATCTATTACATAGAGGTCATGGGGATGAATTACGGTAACCATATATCGTAGATCTGATTATTGCAATTGCAACTATTTGACCTATCCGAAATTGGATATCATTGTTAGATGATACTCGATTAGTATAGAAAAGTTTTCTGCCCGACTTAGGTTCGAACTTGCAGAGCCACACACATAGAGGTTTCTACCTGATCATTGTTCTGGTCAAAAGTCTGCTGGAACTGGGACTCTCGACCAAAATCCTATAGCATTAGGATATTGGGTCTACTTATCAAACTCTCTGATCAAGGGGTATGGATCGGATATAAGTTCTTCAATTCAGATACCCAGGTCAGAGCCACAACCTGGGACTCTTCGATTAGAATTCATATTGATGAACTCATTCGCTCGTGCCTTAATTGGACTCTAAGCTAAAAGAATGTTAACATAATTTGATTGAGTATAGATTTTTGATTCGACTTTCCAATAAATTGTTGCAGTTGGGTTAACACCGATAGGTCACAAGTTGACCTATCACACGAGAGTTCGAACCCTGATTTGATCAGAGGTTAAGCTGATCAATTCCTGATTTTATTAAATTTAATTAGCCTAATAAGCCTAAATGGGTTAGATTATTTATTCTAATTGACTAACGAATTGATGGTTGATTGCAAGTTGTTGTATATGTTGAATCAAAGATATTACATCTAACACCTATTGTCCAATGCCCCACTAAATTGATGTTGATTCCTCGTAACTTTCATCCCATGCACATATATACCCATCTCGTATCTTCCACCCCAAGGATAAGTTGGTGATAGTTGACATTCAAATTCAAAATAAGTTTGAATTTGAGTTGACAACAACCATATCTATCCTTGTCCATCCTTTCTTTTCGCCCAATTATCTCCACGTAAAGGGTTTCACTGGACTTTCCTTGCTGAGAGTAGCGCACAACTCCTTCACACATCTCAAATAAGTTTGAATTGTTGGATGAAGTTTGAAATTAAACAAGAGTTTTGAATTCAAACTACATTCAAACGAGTTTTTGGTTCCCCCAAGCATAGAAGTTTTTTTATTTTTTCTTTGCGGCAATACATTAAAAGGAAAGTTTTGGTGATGGCAATTACCTATCGAGTGAGCAGGACTTTCGAATGAGATATATGCTTCGATGCATGAGAGATTCAATCATCTCTAAAGAGAGAAAATCAAGAAAGAAGGGGCATAAGGTGTTTTAGGGTGAATTTCAGTCCTAGGTATTTGACATAGGTCGGAACCATCATGAGCTACGAGTATCGTAACCCATGAAATTGAAAAAACCTCCTCTACCTCTCTACTACAATCTATCAGCAAATAGAGCATCATAAACCCATAGACAAAGATAAAGCTGTTCGATCAAAACAGCCCTTGAAAGACTCTGGTGTCGAGCTAGCAACTCGTGAGAGCCAATCAAGATCAGAGCCTCGCGGGACGATCATGGAGGTCAAATTTATGTGCTATAATCATGACCAAGTGGACCTCCTCGATGATGATCAGATCGCGGTGATCGACTACCCACGAAAAGATATCGTGTTCTGAATACATAGATGTAGTAAATAATCTGCTGCATAGTTTTATTTTGCAGATCTATATGAATGCATGAATATTATGTTTAGATCCTTAGTATAGGGTTTAATATCCTGATATGATCAATAGGTAATTAATTAGATTAATTACTTTTTTTGCTGCATTTTTGCTAGTTTCAAAAAATTTTTGAAAAATAGCATTGCAAACCCTGCACTATTTCCTTCTGCACTATCGTTTACCACTGAGCCTTCCATTCTATAAAGATTGTTGCTTAGTCTTCTACCTCTCATCACCACCAAAATTTTCTTAAAAATTTTTAAACATCCACTCCTATCCTAGCTACTAAAAGCATAACCTTGCTCCTCTAAGTAGCCCAAAAAAATTAAATTTTTTTTAATCCTAGTACATACTTGATATTTGATAATGTACGAATGATCTCGTCATACATCCTCATCCTAGTTGAGCCAACTCCAGCTACTCTATATGGATGATCCTCTCCAAGGCTGACACTTGCTCCATCGATCTTTCGGTAGGTAGAAAACTACTTCTGATGAGAAGTATAGTGATGAAAGCATACTAAATCCAATATTCATATAGTATCATACTCTGTGAATCCATCATACAACTAGTAGGTCTTCTTCACTACTCACCAAAGCCGTATCATCACTCTTGCTAGCCTTTCTTTTTTCTAACCTCAAAATAGGATAATCTCTCCTCAAGTGTCCGACTGATGATATATAACATTTCAATGCTCCTCTATCCCAAATTTTGACCTATCTTTCGATTTTCTCTCTGTCTTCTCTTTGACCTTTTCTGTCTTTCATTCAAGCCAAGATCTCAAACTTGAGACTTTCTTGTAGATCTTTTCTCTCGTCATTTGATTTGAGCACACCAAACAACTCTTCATAGTTGGATCTCCTTTTCATAACACAAGTTGTTGGAAACATCATACAGCCTAAAGAGAATAAAGCAGCAGCAATGCCGATCTTCCTGGTTAGTCTTCACATCCAAACTCATCACCTCAGAACATATCTAATTGAATCTAAATATGTGCAACAAGATCTCCATCTTCGGATATCCAAACTATACAGCTATTTCTTCAACTACCTCTATTTGGCATGCTCTTTTCATATGAGTGTTTAGTCTCGTCCAAGCTCCTTTGTCATGGTCTCTGTGCAAATCTTAGGTATCACCTGATCGGCCAACACATCTCGATTGTGCTAAGCAATCCTCCAACTCTTTCAATCCCAATACTAACTTTCTAGGCCTTCTTTTATCAAACCATTGTATGATCCCTTTGTTGAACGCAACAGTTCTTACCTTGCTGCCAACAAGAAAATCTCGTTGCACAAACCTCTCAAATCTACCTGAGTCACTTGAATTCCACATGACTTCAAACACAATCAAGAACAAAACCTAAACCCTTTCACAATCACACACCAGCAAAACTATCCTTCAAAGAAGATCCTCTTTTCAACTTTTTGTATCACCATTCCATAGTGTAACAAATCTCCATCTCAATCTAGAGATAACCACAAAGCAAACAAAAAGTTTTTAGGGTAAAACCTGGTACAATAGATCCTGGATGTAGAAACCCTAGGTGTCTTCCTTCCTTCCACGTAACATCGCTCTAATATCAATTATTATAAAAATTAATTCTACACATGGACCGGCATGGCTGTTGGTGATCAGCCAAGCAATAAGAAAGAACTCCTTAGAGATTACTGCAAAAGCATGAATAATGGATTCAAAGAATAGAGAAGAAGAGTAGTAGAGATTTCTTGGAGTAAAGAGCTTTATTTCAATGAATTCAACATCACATATAATCTTGACCTATTTTTAGTATATATACTTTACAAAAGGATCAAGCCCCAAGCTCATAGAAAAACTTTTCAAATCCAAAATAATCCATGTACACAAAACATACCCATAAAAACTGAGCCGACTAACCTACGACTGGGCCGGCTAACCTACGACTGAGCCAACTTAGTTTCAGACTAAGCCGATCCAATTGTGTGTCATGCCAACAGCCCAAAAATACTGTTTTCTATCTGAATTTTTCTCTGAGACATAGTCGATCCAGTCCTGACTGAGCCGATCCAGTTTTCAACTTAGCTGATCCAGTCTCAGAGTGAGCCGGCTAAGTTTATGAACTTTGCTACTTAGGCTGATTTCTCTTCCGACTTACTCCCATCTTTTCATGATCTATCTTCTCATGTTCTCAAGACTTGGGAGTGCCACTTTTGAGCTCACATAGCATAAGAGAGGGAAGAGAGTCCCAATCTAATTAGGCACTCTTGTTCTCTTTGGTCAAACCAAATTTTAAATCTATTTAAATTAGAATTGGTGAACCTAATTAAGGATGATCCTAGTCCAACTAGGAGTCTATTTAAATTTGATTAAATTTGATTTAAATTCTAAGCTAATTAGGAATTAGGTGCACAAACTATCCTAATCAAATAGGAAATTAATCTTGTTTGTAATTGCGCTATCTCAAAAACCAATTAGACTTAACCTAATTAAGTCAAAACCAAATCAAATTGAATCTAATTAGATTTTGTATTTGACTTAACCAATTTATTTTAAAAATTTTATTTTAAAAATAAATTTGAGCTTTCACTATTTTTTTGGATCATTTACACTCTACTGGTAGAGATACGGAAATCTTTGCAATCAAAGATTTCAAGTGGATGCTACGGTCTCATCGATTGGCTCCCCACCTCACCTAATAGTTATTGATGATGGGTTAGTCGATGAGTGGACAACTCTTGTCCAATATTTTTCTAAACATGTTGCAGCCAACTCTAGTCTCTAATTCACAAAGCTCACCATATCTAAAATATTGTCCACTTCTTAGTTAAGTTAGATCCACCATTTATATGAAATAGAGTCATGACTAGGACCTCATCGTATTCAGAATATCGGGCCCAACATTTCTTCATCTCGTAGCATCTCATGCCTAATAGTGTGGTTGCATCTTTTCGGTGCAATTGAACCACTGCATCCAATCGAGAATAATCAACCTCGGGAAGAGCTCGCATAACTATAATGGTGGAAGACTGCAAGACTTAATATTTTATAGGAAGATTTGATTTAGGTTTCATCCTTAATTAGTCATAACAGTTATGAATAACCTAGTGGCATGGGCTAGCTTGAATTATTGGCAACCCAATTCAAAACTCACTCAACCAAATTGGCCAAGTGAGATCGATGGGAGGGACATGCCATTAACTCACTATAGACTTAATCTATGTGAGAAGCTCCCAACTAATGACTGCTGATCAAAACTGTTAGACTTACCTTAGATACCAATTGGTCAATTTAGAATTGATCATGTTAACCTATAATTCAAGCTCGAATCGCTGAGCTAAATTAGATCTTTAGTTGATTGATAATATATGGTTGTTAATCAATCTGACCAAACTTGCAACTATTTGGGCTGGTCATAGAGCACTCTTGATCCCATCCTAATCAATACTTGATTCGATTTGATCAACCTCTCTTACTAGATCTAATTAAGCTACCTACACCCTAAAACCATATTTTATGAAATTATCTTAAATCTTTAATTCATAATTTTTAGATCTGATCAATTTCATATCTTAATTCTTAATTAAGTATAACATGACATGGGTTTATGCACATACCATAAAATTTTAGTTTAGATATGAAAACAATTTTCATAATCTAAATAATTTTACATGCATCATAAAATAGATCCTATGATTTTTGGATCTAGAGTTTTGCAGGAAGTAAGTTCATCTTTTCGCTATTCTTCTTCATGAGGCTCATCACAAGTGGCACCCCTCCATGCCATAAGAGCATCCCATCGATTGAAAAAAGAGGGTCTTTAAACTCTTCTTGCTCTTATGACCAGACGGCCATGGTGATTATCTCATTTTGAGTACTATGCTACTAAGATACAAAACTAAAGGTACATCGTGCATATATCTTATATATAAAAATAGATCAAATCTAAACATGCTTTGGTCATATACATCTCATGTATTTTGAAAGCTACATCTCATGCATTTTCAATCTAATATTACTTTTGATCTTATAAAAAAATATAATCTAGATCTATGAACCATCAACCTGACTCTGATACCAGTTAAAGGAATGATGCAGCATGTTGGATCGGTTCGGATCATATATAGTGGAATTCAAAAATTTTTGAATCCGATCCAACATGTAGTTCATAGATATAAATAAAGAAAAGCATACAACTATGTATACAAAGGGATGATCACATGACCTTTGTGTGGGTTGACGATCTCTGCAGTTCAATAATCGTAACTTAATCGAGGTCCACTATTGAGCCATGCATGCGTCTGGCCTCTACAGCTATCCAGGGCTTGGACCTAGATGACTTCTCCAATTTAGATCCGCCTTCAGCAAGTCAGATCTGAGTTCTCCTAGATCTACCTTTGATCTGATCGTCGATAGGGACTGGATCAACACTTGATCGCTTTCTCCTTCTTCTTAAGTGCAAATAGCACCCAACCCTTCGAGTACTTTGAACAAGATCAGTCCAACTCCTTTGGGCATGGGAGAGAGGAAGTGGAGAAGAAAGGGATGAGGCATGGAATAGAAATGATAGGGCTTTGATAGTTTCTAAAATTAAGATGCTAAACTATTTAGTAGGTCCCTATTTATAGAAATAGGAAACTAAGAGTCCTTAGGCTTTAAGTCATTAATTGGGTCAAATGACTTAGAGCAGAAGGACTCTCAGAAGAATGTAATGCCCCTTCCTTTGGTTTTCATGCTGATTTTGTTGAACAAAATCATATGAGGCATGTGCCACCCTTATCTGGATAAGGGTGGTTAGCATCCCAAGTTATCTTCCTTCTCTAGTTTGAATTAAAACAAACCTCTCCCCCATCCAATTAAATTTGAATCCTAGTCAAATTCAATTGGACTCTTATCCTCAAGAGATGCATGCCCAAAGGAAAACTAAATAGCATGCGTTCTCTCTCTCTCTCTCTCTCTCTCTCTCTCTCTCTCTCTCTCTCTCTCTCTCTCTATTCCACAAATGGCGCATGCCTCTTGAGAAAAATAAGGGGGCGTGCACCTTAATTTCTTTTACACAAAAGAAAGAAAAAAGGAGGGGGGTGGCCTAAACTTAGTGCCCCTCATCATTATCCAATCTAGGTAACCTAGGGCACACCAACTCTTGGTGTCCCTGCAAACCAAATCTATTTTGGTAAAGCCCAATCTAATAGAGAACCTAAAGCAAAAGAAATTAGGTTCAATCATGTGCTAGCATGATTTTTTTGAATCCAATAGAATCAAATTCTAATCTAATCAGACTGTATGAGCCTAATTAAAATATCCAAAATCAAAATTCTTGATTGTGTGATCCTATAGATTCAATTTTATATAGTAATGAGACATGTCGTGATCTCCATTATCGACATCATCAAAATTCTTTTTGATGGATAAAAACTCTTTTCAATTCATTTAATTAGAATTATCGATCATCAAGATAATTCTAATTGATCCAATAATTCATTAGTGACATCTAGCAGTATATAGTGGCAATCCATTAGAACTGAAAAAAATCTTTAAGTATAGTTATCGTGTAATTCGATTCTTCTATCGTAAGTCCTAATAGGACCGAGATCAAGGCTAACTCATCAAACCTTATGTCTATCATATAATAGAATCAATCAATTCGAATTCGATGAAAAATCTAATATAAATTTTTTTCTATTTTTTACACTGCCATGGCCATGGATTTTAGGACTCAATCTCATGATTTTCATAGGACTATCCCTCTTCTACCAAGGTTGATAAATCCTATCTTGGTGCATTCCAATTCCTACAATGAACATGCTATAGCTAATATACATCTCAAGGCTTCATATGGTTAGAAGATCGAGTTATGGTGTAGTCAAACTATAGCACCCTCAAGGTAAACTATCGATACACCTCAGGTCAGAGAACTAGACACATAACTATAGCAATGAGTATATCACTAACGAGAAGGTAGACTTCTTTATGATTGCTCCAAATTGATCACGCTCAGTATCCTTGTTCTTAATAAGTACCTATACTTTAGCTCCAGTATCTCTACACCATACATTTAAAACTCATCTACTTGAAGAAAATGATGTACACCAATCTTATGGATCGATCATCATTCTTATGATGATCCTACGATTGGAAGCAATTTATGAGTTAATTATAATAACACCTCTCAAATTCTCAACTCTTGAGAATATGTGTTATCATACCTACTAAACCAATGGATGATTCACAGACATAATTAAATATAAATATGAATGATAAAATAATCTAAATTATATTAATAAGTCAAGTATTATAAAATATGTCCATAAAAAATTTTATGTGTCAGCCAATCTGGCTTCTAGGGCATATATCTAACACCTTCTTGGTTCTCCCCTCCCACTCGAAACCATAATGAAACCCAAACCCTAAGTCTCCTTTTTTTGACAAACAATTTATTAGAGATTTATCAAATTTTTATTATTGAAAACTAATGTTACTGCATGTAGTATCTTTGGATAAAGTTTATTAGATTTCTAATTGAATATAATAGATTTCTAATTGAATATAATAGATTTCTAATTTATTAGATTTCTAATTGAATATAATAGATGTCTAATCAACCTACTACTCTTGATCATGTGAATGTAGATTTGAATGTAAATTGAAGATATGCTATCATTTGATCTGAAATAGTTGTTTACTAGTTGTTTTGACCTTTGTAACTATTTGAATATAGCCGAATGTAGCAACAAGTATAGTTAGGCATGATATCATGGTTTAAAAGTTTAGAATGTATCAATAGTTAAGTTATTAGATCATATTGTCTTGACATGAAATTAATGTCATTTCATCTACTTATAGTTTCCTCTTATTAACTTATGTTGTTTGGTTTTCTGTTTGGCCAATGTCCTGATGTCTCAACTTAGTGCAGCTTCTCAGAGTAGCTCATCCTAATTAGATTATTCCAATAAGTGGTGCCATTGTGGTCGCATAGCATTAATAGAAGTTTCAAATTCTCAAAAAAATTATAACAAGCTGTATTATAGTTGTGAAGACCATTATTTTATGGATTGGTTTTTGCCTATAAATGATTAGTGCAAAAATCAAGGGTTGGTATTGATTGATGATTCACTTTGAGATATTAGAAAAAAAATTAGTGATTTAAGGATAGAGTCAAAAAAATTGTATGGTAAGATTAAAGAATTATGTGATAGTAGAGATATGACAAATAGGCTTTTGGTTGGAATGATAGCACTACTTGTTTTCATAATTATGTTTATATTTAAGTAAAATTAATTATATTGGATTTTGGGAAATCTTGCTAGTGTAGTAAAAGTTGGATTTAAATGAGTATGGTCTTCTTTTACATGTACCCAACTACAGAATTCCTTATGTAATCTACTTTTTGCACATAGTAACTATCTCTTGGCTTATATGTTCATATAAAATACAAACTGACTTTTAGGGTGGTTTAGAGATGGTTGTGGAAAGGATTTTGGACTACATAATATGGGTAGCAGGGCGGCTTGGCCTTATCCTTTCTCATGTCGTCCACTATGTAAGTGGTTGTAACTTTTATTTCATGAAAGAAGAACAGATGATTTCTTTTGAAATATGATCTAATTGAAGTTGCATTGATGGATTGATTTGTTACATATGATCCTCTCTAAAACTCCTTTTCCTCTCCATGCTTTCATATGACAATCAATGAGTCAATGAAGTTGGGTCAACTTTGCATAGATATCAATGATGTAGGCTTAACTTGGTTAGTCAGTGAAGGTCAGCAGTTGCTCTAATTTGACTCATGGTTTAGATGTCTAACTATGCACAGAAATCAGACATAGCAATTATATCAAAAGTCTGAACAAGCATGCTCTAAACATGCATTAGGCTGCTGCACATATATTCTGGGCATCAAAAGTTTGCTCTACTTGGTTAGTCAGTGAAGGTCAACAGCTGCACTACATATAACATGCTCTGAACAAACATGTGATCTGCAACATCTTTGAACAAACATAGCACATAATATGTAATCTACACATGTATTAGGTTGCTGCACATATATTCTGGGCACCAAATCAAAGCCTTATAAAGTAGAACCTTAGATTAAAAGTGGAGAATAAATAAACTTAACCAATGTGTAAACAAAAAAAAGATAGCTCCAACAAATAACATACACCAAATTATAACCTATGTTACTAAAGAGGCTAAGAAGAATAAGAGTTACACTATCCCCTTTCCAACTTAAAACAGTACTATACATATAAAATTAAACCATATGATAGAAACAATAGGTTATACCCTTTCCAACCTGATATAGTACTAAAATATCTTGAATGTAAGCAGTGTTTAATTATCAAAATTACTTGTTCCCATGCTTTGATTAATTAATACATCAAAAAGAGTAAAAGATTCTTCTTCCTTTAATCACCAAATAAATTGTCATAGACAAAGTGCAAACAACCCACATAGCATCAAAAGCACTAACCTTCTTTTACATCTAAAAAGGACAAAACAAACACCAATTCAAACTGACCATCACTAACGTCCCCCAATGCTACTTTGTTGGCTTCCGATTAAATCTACATTCCTCCCCCTTAAAGTAGATCTGTCACTCCCTCTTCCACCTTCTCACAGCCTCCCCCTTCTGCCAGATCCACCCTTCATAGAAGATGCACCTCTTGAAATAGATCCTCCCTTGAAGCAAGTCTAGTTGTTCCCCTTAAGGCAAATCTAGTTTTAGATGTTCCATCATTAACTTGGGACAACTAGGATATTTCAGCTTAGATTGAGGAACGTTCTTGTTCTTTCTTTTGCGAAAATCAAAACAAAATGCTGTAAGTATTCTGATGCAATAAAGTTAAGAAAAACATTGGTAACTCAAACCTTTTTTGCTATAGGAGCATACTAGTAGGTCCTCCAATTATAGCCAAATCCCTTGCAATTATCATATCTTATAGTGGTGGACCTCTTCCCCCCAACAGGTTCACCTTCTTCCTTTTTCCTATTTTTTCTTGGCCTTTCAAGTAATTTCTTGAGAGATGGAGGGCATAAATTCTCATCATTGTTCCTTGGATCAAGGTTAGTATTAGGTAATGGATGAAGCATAGAACTATATGCTTTTAATTATTTTGATATTGTATAACATTCATTAAATAATTCTTCAAAATTTCCTCTTATATAACCAATACATGGTATAACATGTTTACATGGTAGTCCGGTGATCTTTCACTCGCCGCAAGTATAACTTCTACTCAAATCAACAACAAATCCTATCCCCTTCCAACACTTGGAATTCTTGGTTGCATGCTGGTATAAACTTACCCTTGAGACTTCTATAGTTTTATCTAACCTAGACCTAGCAAATGGAGTTAATTTACCCTCCCAAGTACATCCCTTTACATACCTTTTCTATACTCTACTCATCAATTTCAGCCTTATATTCTTAAACAATCCAAGAATAGGCTTGCTCCTAAACTTTTCCACCCATTGATTAAGAAACTCACACATATTATTTGTGATATGGCTACTCCAAGTTTCTGAAACAAAAAGCATGTTTTGCCCGTATTGATAAAGGTATTTCATCATGTGTTGATAAACCTTAGCATTATGCTTCTTCATTCTTTCCATTATATCTTTAAATAGCAGCTGATCATATGCTTTGATAGCATTCCAAAAGTCAAATCTCAGCAATAAACTAGAAAACTTTAATCCAAAATTGCTATATAGATGCGTAGCATAAAAATGATGGCTGGCATCAAGGAATGTTTCCAAAACTACCTCAATCAAACCCTACAAATGGATTGGGCAGTATGAGTAAAGCATATAGCATGTTATTTGAAGGACTACATATATAAATTAATATCAAGACTATATTATAAAGACTACAAAACTCTAAAATATGAAACTAATTATGTTATCAAATAAATATGTAGATCAGACTATAGATTTGCATCAAGCATATGTGAGACATTCAATTAATGGAACCAATCAGAAGCAATCAAATAACTTATAAACAAATTTAAACTTATTACAATACGAAAGAGTACATACCTTTTGCTTATCAAATATTATAATCGATGTGTTGTTTACTGTGTCACAACCAATGCAAAGATATAGATGCTCTAGAAAGAACCTCCAGCTATCTTGGCACTCTATCTCAACCACACTATAAGCCACAGGGAATAGGTCGTTGTTCCTATCAATTAAAACTACATAAAATAGTACTCCACTATAGATCCCTTTTAAATGGCATCCATCCAACCTAAAAAAGGGTATGCACCCCTCTAAGTAATCTTTCTTCACTACCTCAAACCATATAAACATCCTTTGAAATATGGGAGGCTCTTTGGCTTGAATAGACACTGAATCTTCACCAATGTACCAAGATTTTTTATCCGAAGTAGTTCAGCATATCTAGATAGCTTAGAATATGACTCACTTTGTTTTTCCTAAACTCTGTTTAGTCTCTTTCTTTTTGCTCAATACAACTGCATCATATGTAGCTCAACACCATAATTTTCAGCCAAAATTTGGTACATTAACTCATAACTCATATATGGATCAGCCTTTAAGTGAGGCTTTAATACCTTAGCCCATTTAGAGTTTGCATTATTGTTCTTTATTAGAATTTACATCTAATGGATGCATGAATTCTCCAAGTACATCATTGACCTAAGTAGTGGGTAATCACTCTCTCAGTTCATTTTTAACTCTCTTAAATTCACAACCAACCAAGACTGCATAATCTTTCAATGTATTTCTAAACTCATTTACATCTACAAACAGCTGACCTTCCTGAAATATAATGTGCCTCCCCTACAACCTGAAATAATGTGCCTTTTACATTCAATTAGGAGAAATTCCTCTTCCTTTTCTTACAATCGGTGTCCTCATCACTATTCAAGGGATCTACTGATTTATTAGAATTTACATTACTCAACTGATCATCACCATCATCATCCTCAGATCTCTCATCCTCAGCCCCACCAATTGAATCATTTCCATCTCCATCATTTGATTCTTTCTCCATCATCCACTTACCATCATTTGAGTCAGAAAAAAGATAAACTTCTTCTAACAACTTAGGCACATCATCTTCCTTGCAAATTTGACCACCAACTTTTACTTCACCTCCAAGTTGAACTCTAATAGCATTTTCAACTTCCCCTCCCCCAACTTTTTCTTCAATTTGACCTTCATCTTAAGCTTCACCTACATCCTATTTAGAAGGAATAAACTATAGAATGAACTCAATTGTCTATATTATCTTTAATAAATCAATGTATCTCCTCAACTCCTTCATGTGTGCAAAATATATGAATCACATTATTATCATTCTTCATCAAAAATCTACTCTCACATGATTCATATCCCTCTTACCAATTAATTTGTATATATAAGACACCATTTTCAAATATGAATAAAGATCTTCATCTATATTATCGATCATCATAGTGTACAACCAAATTATGATAAGCCATTACAGTCCACAAATCAATCATTGTATTAGCTAGTGCACCATTTGAAAGATGGTATTACAAACACAATGAAACAATTACAAATACTAACAACTACTGTATTATGCTTTGTATCTTAGCACTACTATCATTTAAAATATGGTATTACCATCATTTTGCATCTTAGAATCACAGCTACTAACCAACAACCTATCTAGAATTGGTTAGACAGCCAAATTATGGGTGGTTGTATCCATTACAACTTTATCAAATCATGCCCGTCTAATGTTTATCTTTGGGCTGAAGGTTCAAAGTTAAAATACAAGTAACAATATGAACAAACTGAATTTTCAGCACCACAAATCTTTTTGTACAAACTTTTCTTATAAAAAAAGTTAGAAAGGTTTGCTAAATAAATGACAATAATAATAATAAATAACTTGTTTCATATGTTGAACATGTTATAATCATCCAAGCATTTGCTTAATTTCATCATAACTTATTTTCTTAATAGGAGATTAAATGGTGCATATTAAGATGGGCCTATGCTTGAATAGCAAATATAGGGTGTTTCTAGCTAATTTTATAGCCTTAAGATGCTAGTTACATATTTCATTTCTCCAAATAAAATCAACCCCCATGACTTAGCAGCCGAAGAGAGGTTGATCAACTCATTTGAGTATTCAAATGTCTTTGTTACTATTATTAAATATGAAAAAAGAAAAAGAAACCAACAAATCCATTCTTCAAATCTAGCAATTAGTCTAATCAATTTAGGGACATTGATTAATCAAATGATTGTCTTCATCCTCCCCATAGGACTTCTATGTCAAAGCAACGAATATTGGGAGGAACCCTTGAAATATATAGAATATCTTAATCAACTGGCGGGCTACCAACTACATTTTAATAAGAGAAGGGGAAAAGGGTAACACTTGAAACATTTGAAGAAGAGGACCACCAACTACATTTTTACAAGTACTTATGCTTCATTTAGAACACTACATAAGAAAGAAGACTATTTATAATTATTTTTACGAAAACCAACTGCATTTCTACCACTAAACAACCAAATCGAAGATAAAAGAGAAAATCTACTATCAATATGTTAAGATTCCATGCATATAGTTGGGGAAAGATGCATGCATGGTTAAAAATGAAAATTACATAAAAAATAAATAAAATGGATCATATCTCAAACAATAAGCAACAGATTCTCTATTGCTTGCAAAGGCTTCCTTGATTAAGAGGTATTCTTCAATTTGATGAGAATGATCAAATGAGATGGAAAGATTCCCTGATCTCCAAGTCCTAATCTTAAGGAAAAAAGGAAGACGGGATGGGTAAAAGAAGAAGAAGATGGTAAAAAGGGGTTGGCTTTAACTAGCTTCTTTTCATTAGGCATTTATGGATGGCAATATCATTATTTCATAATTCTGAAATGGATTGAATAACACACAGGGATGTAAGTATACGTTTTGCAAACTAATGAATGCAAACATAATAAAAAAATCTCAAAAGAATTTTTATAATTTATTTAAAAGAAAAAAGTTATAAGCTTGAGGGTTACTATGTCTTGGAGTCACCAAGTATCCACCCATGGAGAGGCGTCAGCCGCTTTAAGGTAGAAAACATTGGCCTCAATATCAGGTTAACCATTGTTCTTTTCACATATCATTTTATAATTTCTACACACTATTCGAATTCTACATGATATTCATATGCAAAACTATTAAATAATTTCTGCATCAATCACCTCACCTATTTTTCATTTAATATCCAATACATTTATGAACAATATGTGGTAAATAATCAATAAATCTATGAAAAATGCAACTTGAGGAGATCCAGGATTTGGCTTGTGATGATGTTGTTTTACAATTACCATACCTAGGTATTTTATTTAACCATCCTGCCATTGTTATCCTAAGAGAAAACAATTGATAACCAAAGAGGTCAAGGGATATCTTCAACAACTAATTCTTGAAAATGCAGAATACAACCTTAACCATAACTGTTGGTGCAGAATCTGGTTGACACCGGATCGAGCTGAAGTCGAGGAAGAAGAGGTCATCGTTGGTGACCTACAAAATAAAGTCCCATCTGAAGTCGGTAGTGGTGGCTCCGGCAGGACCCTCTGACGATCAAGTTAGCTCTTCTGGCCAATAGAAATGGAGTACTCAAAAAAAAATTGACAGAATTTTGAAAAAAAAAAGAGAGCTTAGAGAAAACATATCTAGAGGATCCCTTTCTATAGACGGAGCCTGTAGCAGACTGATAGTGACAGCCATACCGTCCGATAGTGGGCCACTCAAGGCCGCTTGGGGTTTGCTATGGAAAGAGAGGTATCGTCAAACTGATAGTGACAGCCATACCGTCTGGTCGTGGGCCGCTCGGGATCGCATGAAATTTATTACGGAGAGAGAGGTATCGTCAGACTGATAATGATAGCTATACTGTTCGATCGTCGAGATTTAATAGTCGAAGTTCAGAGAGAGCATGTATTGGTTGGTGAAGAACTTTGATATATATCAATCTCAGAGGAGTTCGGACTTCTAAAGAAAATATGGCTAGAGGGGATCATCCGAGAGGAATGCTAACTGAAATCTGAAAGTAATTCACTGAAAAAATCCGACTGAAGGAGAAGTTCGAAAGAAGTTGGACTCTTGGAGGAATCCGACTGAAGGAGAAGTTCGAAAGGAGTTCGGCGCTTGGAGGGATTTGACTGAAGGAAAAGTCTAAAAGGAGTCCAGCTCTTAGAAAAATCTGACTGAAGGAGAAGTCTGAAAGAAGTCCGGCTCTTGAAAGAATCTGACTGAATAAAAAATTCGAAAGAAGTTCGGCTCTTGGAAGGATTTGACTGAAGAAGAAGTACGGAAGGAGTTTCGCTCCTAGAGAAATTTGACTGAAGGAGAAGTTTGAAAAGAGTTTGACTTCTGAAAAAATTTGACTGAAAGAGAGAAGTCTGGAAGGAGTTCGACTCCTGATGGAATTTGGTTGAAGAAAAAATTTGAAAGGAGTTCGGTTTTCGGAGGAATTTGACTAAAGAAGAAGTCCGAAAGGAGTTCGGCTCCTGGAGAAATCCAATTGAAGGAGAAATTCGAAAGGAGTTCGACTCCTAGAAAAATTCGACTGAAGAAGAAGTCTGAAAGGAGTTCGGCTTCTGAAAGGATTTGACTGAAGGAGAAGTTCAAAAGGAGTTCAGCTCTTGGAGGAATCTGACTAAAGAAGAAATCTAAAAAAAGTTTGGCTTCTGAAAGGATTTGACTAAAGGAGAAGTCTGGAAGGAGTTCGGCTCTTGGAGGAATTCGACTGAAGAAGAAATTTGGAAGAAGTTCGACTCCTGGAGGAATTCGATTGAAGGAGATGTCCGGAAGGAGTTTGGCTTCTAAAGGAATTCGACTAAAGAAGAAGTTTGGAAGGAGTTTGACCGCTGGAGGGGCCTGACTAATGGAGAAGTCTGGAAGTTATTCAGTCAAAGTCCAAAAGGAGTTCGACCACTAGAGGGGTTCGACTGGGGTTCGACTACTGGAGGAGTTTGGCTACTGAAGGAGTTCGGCTAGGATTCGACCATTGGAGGAGATCGACTACTGAAGGAGTTCGATCGTTGAAGGAGATCGACTAGGATACGATCGCTGAAAAAGTTTGGCTACTGAAGGAGTTCGATTGGGGTTCGATCGTTGGAGGAAGAATTTTCGATCGAAGCTCTTTCATAATTATCGATTGCTATAGGCTAAGTATCAAACGAAACTTCAACGGGAGCGGAGTTTATCCCCAACAATAGTCCCCTCACTTTTGAGTTTGAAATTCAAAGAAAGAGAGTACAAAAAAGATGACTGTTGAAGTTCTTTTTCGAACTCTGCACCCATTGAGGTTGAAGCTTAGGAGAGATCTTATCTCCTGCCGAGGTTGAAGGAGATCTTATCTCCTATTGAGATCGAAGCTCTTGGAAGCTTGGGAAAGATCTTATCTCCGACCGAGGTTGAAAGAGATCTTATCTCCTGCTGAAGTTGAAGTTGAAGCTCGGGAGAGATCTTATCTTCAGCTGAAGTTGAAAGAGATCTTATCTCCTATTGACATTGAAGCTCGAAAAAGATCTTATCTCTAATCGAGGTTGAAGAAGATCTTATCTCCTGTTGAAGTCGACATTGAAGCTCGGAGGAGATCTTATCTCCAGTCGAGGTTGAAGATCTTATCTCTTGTTAATGTTGAAGCTCGGAGAAGATCTTATCTCCAACCGAGGTTGAAGGAGATCTTATCTCCTGTTAATGCTGACGTTGAAGCTCGGGGAGATCTTATCTCTAGCCGAAGTTGAAGGAGATCTTATCTCTTGTTGAAGTTGACGTTGAAGCTTGGGGAAGATCTTATCTCCAGCCGAGATTGAAGAAGATCATATCTCCTGTTGAAGTTGACGTTGAAGCTCGAAAAAGATCTTATCTCCAGCCGAGGTTAAAGAAGATCTTATCTTCTATTGACGTTAATGTTGAAGCTTAGGAAAGATCTTATCTCCAGTTGAGGTTGAAGGAGATCTTATCTCCTATTTGATGTTGAAGCTTGGAGGAGATTTTATCTCCAGTCGAGGTTGAAGAAGATCTTATCTCCTATTTACATTGAAGCTCGGAGGAGATTTTTATCTTCAGTCGAGGTTGAAGGAGATCTTATCTCCTATTGACGTTGACGTTGAAGCTTGAGGAAGATCTTATCTCCTCCAGCCAAGGTTGAAGGAGATCCTATCTCCTATTGAAGTCGATATTGAAGCTTGAGAAGATCTTATCTCCAGCTGAGGTTGAAAGAGATCTTATCTCCTGTTGACGTTGACGTTGAAGCTCGGGAGAGATCTTATCTCCAGCCGAGGTTGAAGAAGATCTTATCTTCTGTTGACGTTGAAGCTCGGGGGAAGATTTTATCTCCAGCCAAGGTTGAAGGAGATCTTATCTCCTGTTAAATTTGACGTTGAAACTCGCGGAAGATCTTATCCCCAGTCGAGGTTGAAGAAGATCTTATCTTCTATTGACGTTGAAGCTCAGAAGAGATCTTATCTTCAGTCGAGATTGAAGGGATCTTATCTCCTGTTGACGTTGATGTTGAAGCTCAGGGGAGATCTTATCTCCAACCGAGGTTGAAGAATATCTTATCTCTTGTTGACGTTGAAGCTCGAAAAAGATCTTATCTCCAATTGAGGTTGAAGGCCTTCGACTCGCTCATGTTAGGATGAGGTTCTCCTTCTGTTCCTAACATAGCCACTATTGATTACTTCTTTCCTGTCATCATATAGTTTTTGCACCAAAAAATAATAATATTGAAATGGAGGAGTTTTATTGAAGAAAAATTACTGGTAGTACATCCTCAGATTTTCTGAATTTCAGGATCATGGGAGCGTTATTCCTCCGAACTCTTTCAGACGATAAATTTTGGATCGGACGATCTCCTCTATTTCATATTGGCCTTTCCAATTTGGGGCAAGCTTCTCTTGATTTTAAGGTTGAGTGATGGTGGCTCGTCGAAGCACTAAGTCCCTTAGAGATGGTGTTGATGATGCTGAGAGGCGGTCGATCTCCTTATTGTTCCTTCCTCATTGGTGGTTCTGGCTGTAGCAGCGTCCTTGGTCGATCTTCTCTTACTTCAGACCAACGTCTGAGAAATCGACCCAGCCGGCCTCTTCTGATGAGCTTCTTAATTTCATTTTGGAGTTGAATGCATTCTTTAGTATCGTGGCCATAGTCGCGATGGTAGAGGCAGTACTTGCTTCGATTGCGCTTATTTAGGAGAGATCATAATTCTTCTGATCTTGGTAGTTGATTCTTAATTTTCATCAGAACTTGAGTTTTAGGAGCATTAAGAGGGACATAGTTGTGGAACCTTCCGATAGGAGAACTTCTTCACGCCCTTCTATCGGAGCTTCTTTGATGACGAGCTCGAGGAGTTCGGGCTCATTTGCACTTGGGGGGAGTCCGTGAGTGCGGTCGAACTTCATTCGACCCTCCATCAGTAGTGGGTCTATTAGACTCATCCGTCCGTCGCTCTCCTATGGCTTCTTTATCCTTCAACTTGAAAGCTTCTTCCATATAGGCATATCCCTCGATCTGAGCTAGCAGATCGACAAAGTCCCTGGGATACCTTTTTTCTAGGGAGAACAGTAGATCATTCTTCTGAAAGCTGCCTTTGAGTGCGGCCATTGCAACAGACTGGTCCAGGTTCCGAACCTTCAATGCAGCAGCATTAAACTAGATGACATAAGCCTGGATGGATCCTTCCTCCTTCTGCTTGACATTCATCAGAGAATCCGAATCTCGGTGTGGACATTGGCTGCTGACAAAGTGAGCCACAAACTGATGGCTCATTTGGTTAAAAAAAAGGATCATACCTGACCTCAATATCGAGTACCAATTTTTTGCTGCTTCCTCCAAGATAGATGAGAAAGCTCGGCATAAGATGGCGTCTGGTGCCCCATGGAGCAGCATCATGATCCGGAAGGCCTCCAGATGATCGACTAGATCAGAGGTTCCATCGTAGCTTTCAAATTGGGAGAGCTTAAAGTTCGACGAAATGGACTTTTGCATAATTCGGAGAGAGAAAGGAAGATCAGTGCAGACATCACCAAGGTGAGCCAGAGCGACGTGGCAGAGTTTCTCAATCCATCGGTCCATCTTCCATAGTTTTTGATCGAGGATGTCATCTCGATCGTAGATCTTGTATGGCTTTTGACTGTAGATGGGGAAGATCTCTTCTGTAGGAGAATCATGATTCAAACATGGATCCTCTACTCTCTAGTTCTCTTTCTCAGGGGTGACAGGTTTGCTGACCCAAGTGCTCCTCATTGGGACTGGTTTTTGATATCTCGATGATGATTTTTCTGATGGAACTGCCATCGAAGGTTACCGCATGACCTGCACTATTTTGGTGAGGCTCTGAAACCGCTGCATCAACAGGTTAAACTACTCTGGATCTATCATGGCCATCGATGGAGGTGGGGGTTGAAGCACCGACGATGGAGCAGGAATAGATGGATCTGACTCAGATCTGACGATAGAAGCGGTAGATCTCCGGAAAGTCACCTTCCTTAGAGGCATTTTTTTGGGATTGAGAAAGAGGATGGAGATGAATCTTGAAGAAAAAAATCCATAGGGTCAATTGAACACTCCTTCAAGAATAAGGGTACCTCAAGAATAGAGGTCCCTTCCTCCAGCGCCAATCTTATTGGTGCAGAATCTGATTGACGTCGAATCGAGCTAGAGCCGAGGAAGAAGAGGTCGCCATCGATGACCCATAAAATAAAATTTCATCCGGAGTCGGTGGTGGTGGCTCCGACAGGACCCTCCGACGATCAAGTTAGCTCTTCTGGCCAACAGAAATGGAGTGCTCAGAAAAAAATTTGATAGAGTTTCAAAAAAAAAAGGAGAGCTTGGAGAAAATGTATCTGAAGGATCTCTTTTTATAGATGGAGCTTGTAGCAAATTAATAGTGACAGCCATACCATTCGATAGTGGGCCGCTCGAAGCCGCATGAAATTTACTACAGAGAGAGATATCGCCAGACTGATAGTGACAGTCATACCGTCTGATCGTGGGCTGCTTAGGGCTGCATAAAATTTGTTATGAAGAGAGATATCGTCAGACTGATAGTGACAGTCATACCGTCCGATCGATGAGATTTAATACTCGAAGCTTAGAGGGAGTAGGCGTTGGTTGGTGAAGAACTTTGACATATATCAATTTTAGAGGAGTTTGGACTTCTAAAGAGAATACAGCTAGAGAGGATCATCCGGAAGGAATGCTAGCTGAAATCTGAAAGTAATTCGCTGGAAGAATCCGATTGAAGAAGTCCGAAAGGAGTTCAGCTCCTAAAGAAATCCTATTGAAGAAGAAGTGCAGAAGGAGTTCGGCTCTTGAAGAAATGACTGAAGGAGAAGTCCGAAAGAAGTTCGGCTCCTAGAGGAATCCGACTGAAGGAGAGAAGTCTGAAAAAAGTTTGGCTCCTGGAGCTGAAGAAAAAATTCGAAAGAAATCCGGCTCCTAGAGGAATCTGACTGAAGAAGAAATTGGAAAGAAGTCCGGCTCCTGGAAGGATTTGACTGAAGGAGAAATCCGAAAGGAGTTCGACTCTTGGAGGAATCCGATTAAGGAAGGAGTTCGGCTCCTAGATGAATCCGACTGAAGAAAAAATTTGGAAGAAGTTTGGCTCCTGGAGGAATTCGACTGAAGGAGAAATCTGTAAGGAGTTTGGCTCCTGGAGGAATCCGACTGAAGAAAAAATTTGGAAGGAGAAGTTTGATTCCTGGAGTAATCCGACTGAAGAAAAAATTTGGAAGGAGTTTGACTCCTGGAGGAATCCGATTGTAGAAAAAGTTCGGAAGGATTTAACTAAAAAAAAAAATCTGGAAGAAGTTCGACTCCTAGAGGAATCTGACTGAAGGAGAAGTTCGACCGCTAGAGGAGTCCGACTGATGGAGAAGTCTGAAAGTTGTTCAGCTGAAGTCCGAAAGAAATTCGACTGTTGAAGGGGTTCGACTGAGATTCGATCACTGAAGGAGTTCGGCTGGGGTTCGACCGTTGGAGGAGATTGGCTACTGAAGGAATTCGACTGAGATACAACCGCTGGAGGAAGAATTTTCGATCGAAGCTCTTCCGTGATTACCGATTACATTAGGCTAAGCATCAGACTAGACTTCGGTGAAAGTGGAGTTTATCCCTACCAATAACCATCAAGATTTGTTCAAAACATTCTTATTCATGACGTTTTGAAATTATTTCATACACCATATCTTCTGAACCATTACATGGTAGCATCCTCAACTAGTTAGCAACCTAACATCAGTCCTCCCACTTTTGGGATTGTTGGTGCCAAATGAGAATGATGTTATGGATGAAATAACATATTTATTTTCTTAAAAATAACGGCCTCAATCTTAGTCTATACCTTGTTCTTTATAATCTTTTCTCCGCCAGTACCAACAATTTAAGCATCCAGCTTCTATGATTGACAGTGGCGTTCAACTGCATTTTCCGACTTTGAGACTGTCTGAAGCTGCAGTAACAAACTATTCACTGTCATTTTCAACTGAACCAGCTTCACTGTGAAGATGGCACCCGGTATCAGAGACTATCAGAAAGACCATCTGGCATTGCGAAAAGTGTAGACTGAACCATCAAAAGTTGGAGATTTTTCAAACTATAAACCCAGCTCCCAATCTCCCCATCTACCTTCTGACTTACTCAAGACACTTAGATTCTTTGCTCCAACAAATTCAACAAAGATGTATACAGCCATCATCAAGCGCTGCAAGGCAGAAGACAAAAATCAGAGCCGCCTGAACCAACCCTCTGCACATCGACTCATGAAAAGTCCATACAATGTGTCAGGTCAATGATTTGTGTCAACTAAAGCCAACAATCAGTCTTATTTGTGTCTAGCATGGATAGCTGATTAGGATTGGCTAAGTCTGATGCTGACATTGCAAAAATTATTGATCCATGATTTAACACTTCTTTCTCAAGAGCTCACTAATCAGCAAGGCTTTGACAAATACATCTGAGATGGTTTCAAGCAAGATTTGACGTACTGTAATGAATTGGAACATACCGCACCATACCAATTTCGTATCGGTACACAGCATCCGATACATGAAATGGGAGGTGTAGCGACACTTGGTACGTC
Organism: Cocos nucifera; assembly: GCA_006176705.1. Classification (NCBI taxonomy): domain Eukaryota; kingdom Viridiplantae; phylum Streptophyta; class Magnoliopsida; order Arecales; family Arecaceae; genus Cocos; species Cocos nucifera. Next base: position 467,705 of record QRFJ01002107.1, on the reverse strand, counting down.
GAACCGACTCCATACCAACACTGTAATAGATTGACACTAGTAGAGGCTCAATACTGAAATGGGGAACCTTGATTTCAAATCTAACTACACATCTTAATAGCTTAATCATGGCTTGAAAAGTTGACAATTGAAAGCCACAAAATCTTCCATGAACCATACCCTAGAGCATTGGCCATTGAGTTTATGAAAATTGTATTATTAGGAATACATGAATTGAAATTTACATAATGACCTGATAAGAACTGCAGTTTAGTTTCTCTCAAACTTTCTGTACATACAATTTATTGGACATTCTGATGCTGGCATTCAAAACACAACAAACTTAATATAAAATAACCTTAAAAGAACAATAAAACTTTCCAACTTCTCCAAGATGACCAAGTTTATTTTTGTCATAAAGGAAAAAGTCATGCATAATACAAAGCAATAGAGAAATTACAGCACCTTCATTAGAGTTTTAGCATGATCATGAAATAGATGCCATGCATATAAATTTGCATGCCACATGCCATTGTTACATTTTCTTCCAACATTCATCAGTAAGCTTACACCCAGTAATATTACCTAGTTGTGGGTCATGCCGTGACATGGAAATGTTAAGATTACATGACAAAGAGACTGACAGATACAAACAAGGAAAATGTACATGTTTGATATGAATCTCGTTGGTCTGGCTGGCCATTAAATTATATTTGTGTTGTCTGAGCATCTCTATATCAGTCCTTCGATTATATCAACTATTTTTCTTTCTTGGTATTTTGTTCCTCCAAATGAACTTGAGCTTCTTTTGACATGCTTCCACCTTGTACTCAATTATGAAAATGGACCCGGCTGATATTTTCTATAGTCAATATCCTATGATCTTGAGTTCTACAAACAGAACACTTAATCAGAATTTTTTGATGTAAGAAAAAAACCTATCAGGAACAACTCAAACAAACCAATGCCGTGTCATTATTTTCAAGCATCCTCTAGCCCAAGTAGCTTAAGAGAATCTGGGCCCACAAGATACATATGCCTTGAAGTTTGATGCCGGAACACTACAATTCCTTTATATGCTGTCCTGGGAATGCCATCCTGTCAAAAGAATTTTAATTTAACATACCAACAAAATAGGAAGTAATGTTAACACCAAAGTAATTTGATCACTTCCCACAAATGGTACCAGTAGCAACAGGTAGTCTTGTATCTTTCAAGGCACAGTTTGGAAAGGGGATACTTTGGGATAAAAAAAAGCTTTATAAGAGTAGCTTTAATTTTGGGTAGGCTTATCTGAAAGGGACTTATTTCTATTTCAGAGAAATGATATCCCAAGTAATGATTGTGGTTTTATTGTTTATTATTTCGATATTGTCTAAGGATAAGAAAGCGTTGTTTGGATATTGTATGAGGATAAGAACAGACAAAGGGTTATTCTTTCTTGAATTGGAAAAATTCACCCTTTCAGTATTTCAATGGAATATAAAATAAACATGTGAACATACAAGGAAGAGAACTAATGTATCATTAACACACTAATATCAATAAAATATATTAATATGACAATTTTAGTAGATTATCCTTATATTAATCTTATTATAACATTATATAAATATTAATATATGGTGTTTTATTAATATACTAACATTTGTCTAATCTTAATGTATACTTAAAGAATATTAATAGATTAAGGGCAGATTGCTCCTTTCAATACTTTACTTGATTCCAGCTAAACCCGATTTCCTTTGAGCTCCTCATAATTATGAAATTATACCTACTACTGATACCTTGACAGAACTACCCGCATAATAATCTATCATGGATAAAGTGGCTATTTGGCACTTATCCCAATGTTTAACAGGGATAAAACTGGTTTATCCCCTTTCCAAATTGGCCCTAAGGCCTCATTTGGAATATAGATTGATTTTTCAGGGATAAGGAGTTAAACCAGGTGGGTAAGGCTGACACCAGGTTTGGTGGGGAAAAGAGCTAATTTGCTTTCAGAGAAATGTTGCTATCCCTAGAAATGCACCTTTATATATATATATATATATATATATATATAATTTTGCTTTCTTTGAATGGAAAAGTTTGCATCTTAAGATCATGTAATAATAGACAATAATAATAAATTGCTTTTTATTACACTATATGTAATATAATATTGTAATATATTATATGATAGCATTATATTATATTTCCATTACCTCTCTTACAGAAAGTAAATACAAGTTGACTTCTGTCCATTGGGTGGGACACCTTGCTTTCAATTAGCAGACAAGGTTAATCTATATTCCTTGAGCCTACAAAGGAGTTTTTCCCTATCTAACTATAATAGTGTATTATATGATAATATAATATGTTAGGACATCAAAATGTTACTGTAATATTATAAAATAATAAAAAATTATGTGATATACTATTGAAAATCAAGGTCAATTGTGTACCATACAATACTAAGGTTTAGTTCAATATATGAGTTGAACTAGCTCGTATCAGTACTAAGATTTTACATCCCGATGAGACGGGGAAATTTTCGGCCATCCCATCCCATTCCTTTGAGAAAACAGGATGGAAATGGGGTCGAAACTTCGAAACCCATCCATATAGGAAAAGAAGGAAACAAAGAATGGAAGATGGAAAGAGGAAAAAGTGAAATGAAAGAAGAAGAAAAAATGGAAGAAAGGAAGGGGGAAGAAAAAGAAAGGAAAGAGAAAGAAGAAAAAAGAAAAAAAAGGAAAGAAAGGGACGATGAAAAGTAAGGAAAAAAAGGAAAACGAAAGCTAGAAGAAAAAAAAGAACCAAAAAAAGAAGAAAAGAGAAAAGGGGAGAGAGATGGAGAATATCCACTGGAATGCATGATCAGGATGGCTGTCGGAATAGGACGAGATAGTGGGGCGTCCCGTTCCATGGAGATATCGGGATACATCCATCCTACACACTACAAACTGAGAGGAATTGCCCGATACCACCTGCATCCAGCAAGTGTACTGTAGTGTACTATACCAACCCATACTGCCCGATTTTGGATGATACCATGATAAAAGGTAAGAAAAATAGGTCAGGAACTATCTCAGTGTGGGGTGCATACTCTGCCGCACAATCTATAATTCCATATCTTACGAAACAAGTAACCTCCTGGTATAGTACCTAGAACCAAAATTATAGACCTTGATTAAAATCATAAGTGAAAGGCATTTTTGGGTTAAGCAACCTATAATGGCCTTAAACCACCCAAGGATAGCTGAAGTTAAGCTACATGAAGAGAAAAATTGGATGATAAGTCAAGTTTAAGAACATAGCAAAACTATTGTCACAAGAGACAATCCTTCAAATCGACTTCAGAAAAAATGTGTTATATCTAGAATTTAATAATTTTTTTAACATATTTTCTAAAAATAAATAGCAATGAAATATGAAATAGGATGAGGAATTGCCTTCCATTCTTCAAATATCCCAAATTGTCGTGCAATTTGTTCAAAGTCAGCTTGATCTCTATATTGGATCAGCACATCACCATCTGTGTTATGTGCTTTTAAAACTGCATCATGTCCACCATGAACAGGTTTGGCATCTGCGACTAGTTTAGCAAAGTGTCTCACAAATATGTCCTGCCAATATGAGAGAACTGCTAAATGTAGGGGATCAAATGAAGACTCCAGCCAAGTGAATACAACATTACCTGTATCAGGTAGCTTAGATCCATTGTCCTCCAATCAACCTTTTGCAGTGATAGATCAAAGAAAACAAGTCCAACATGAGCATCTCTTAAATTCTAAAGGCACCATACAAAAGTTAAAGTACCTTTTACTTACATGAACATCATTCAATTTGATAGGCTCCAAATATTTTTTAAAGAACTGCCCCATACTAGAGCCCTGAAATGAAATTAAAATAGTGATAGTTATCACTTAGTATTTTCAATAAAGATTGATGAGTGAAGCTAAATTGCTGGAAAAATGGATTGAGACCATAGCAAGTGTCATCCTTTTTGTGGTTCTATCAAAAATATCTACATCGGCACTTTATTTATTATTACACCAGTTAAGATAATGTCACCAACAAGGTTCGCGGACTTGGTATCGCTATCCGTGCTGGTAGGCAACCGATATGGTACTGTACCATACCATACCGCCATTAAAAAAATCAAAAAAATTACATCCAATAGCCAAAAAAAAAGAAAAAAATCATCCCATAGAAGTACCGTACCGCTCCATACCAGTACCGTACCATCTTGTACCAAACCAAACTGCTTGGTACCAGCCCGTACCGTACCGTACGGGCCAGTTCGGTCCGGTTCAGGCCATTTTTCAAAAAATCGGTCTGAGCCGTTCCGGTTCCCTACCGATACGGTACGGTACGGGGTGTACCGACCGGTTTGGGCCGGTATGGAATACCATTGTCACCAAAAGGCATCCTATTTTCTCATCTCGCTCTTACTAAATCTTCCTGTATCTAGCTAATCAAGACCTTTATAAACTTCAACAGCTAACTTTGCAAAATACTTACATTCTTCTATAGATTTTGACAATTTTACTATAGAATGACAGCGTAGTAGCCCTGTAGCAGGATAAGTTCAAGGCCAATATAGATTCAACAGGTCGATTTCAAGATAAAAGGTTTTATGCCTAGAATTTGAAGACATGAAGGATGAACAAGCAAATTCAAAATTTTATAGAATATGAAAAGAGGCAATTTTGATCAGCAACTCCTACAATAGCATCTTCAACTATAAATTTTAAGAAGTCACCAACAACATCTGTATATTTGATTCAAACTGAAATTTTCAATTCATCTAGAACTTCTAACCCAAAACCATGATTTTTAGAGTTTGTTTATAAGGGGGCATATTTTAGCTTGAGCCCATTTCCATGAATTGTAGATAAAATAAGCTCATATACAAAGGAAAATCTCTCCTAGGGCTACAAATGGACCTGGATCAACCCAAGGCCTGTTTGGCTAGGCCGGTTTCAGGTCAGGTTTCCAGCACAACTTTGAGAATGTTTAGGTTGGGCTTGGAGATGAAAACGAGGACTCAATTAAATTCCAAGCTTGATTTAAGCTAGTGCTTGGCCCAGCCTAGAGCATGAACCCAACTCTAGGGCTGAAGCCAAGAATGGAACCTAAACTAACCAGGCTCAGATTGATGAGCGTTGAACCTTTAAACCACTGAACGAACCCAATACCCTTGATTCCTCACCCCACCCACACCAAGGCCTCAGAGTATCACACCCCAAATTGCTCACAACCTCATGCCCCATTTCTTCTTCATTTCATGTCCTAAGCCCTCAATCCGTACCTTCTCTCCACTAAATCTTGATGGGCAGATGGCTCTCCCAAGTGAGGGATGGTGAAGCATGGACAATATCGTGAACGACTTCTCTCCACTTCTCTTCTTTTCATATTACTTTATATCTCTCCCCACTTGGTGGAGGCACACAGGAGGTGAGGAGATCAAAAAATAAGGAGCTGCAAGGTGATAGAGGGCAGCTCCATAGTGAAAGGTAAAGTGATCGGAGCGGATGTCACCAAGGATGGTGGAAGAGGAGGATTGTCAGGGTTATGGTTAGGATTGCATGTGGAATGGTGGCAGGGTTAGGGTTACTATTGGAAGTGGAAGGGACGTGGTGAGAGAGTGGAGGATGGCAGATTTTTGGGCATCTAAGGCAGAGAAGGGAGCCATGGAAGGAATGGTGCAAGTGGAAGGTTACATGGGAGATAGAAGGAGTGGATAGATGAGAGGGCGATGAGGGATGATTCAGGCAAGTCAAGCTAATTCTGGTTGGTTTAACCCTTTCGGGCCAATTCAGTTTGGTTAGGTCGAGCTCATTTGGGCTTCAAGGAAGGCTTGATTTTAGGCCCGGGTTAGTTCAGGCAAAACAAAGGAAAAATTTTTCGAGCCTCAGCCTAGCCTAGAGAAAAATAATTTTTCTAGCCTAGGCCTAAGCAACAGAGAAGCTCAACCCGACCTGACCCATTTCCAACCCTACTTTCTCCCTTCGTTTCAATTTCTCCATAATCTATCGAATAGAACTATGTAAAAGTAAATGTTCTATAAACTGAAATAGGATAAAAAGTGTGGAGAATTTTGCTGAAATACTAGTACTATTCTATCCTAATTTAGCTACTGAAATCATACAGATTATATTCTGAAAATCATGCCAATATTATGCCGATCCTTGATATCTCCTTTCTTTTGTACTCTCTTGTGTACATAGTCATAATTCTAGCATAAATTCATTGTATTCTTTCTTTATAAATTATACTCTACTGTATTACCAAGAATTCATTGAAATAAAAATACAGAAATAAACAATCAAGCTATTCTTTCACAAAATCCCTCTTCTCTTTTTTCATGGTATCAGAATCTATTAAGGTCTGATTCTCCTTTCTATTACGTCTTCTACCCCTGCCATTCTTCTATGTTCTGAGAAATAGAACCAGCATCCATCTTTCAAGATTGGAAGTTCTCAGACTTCAATTTTACTCCCGCGATTCTCTTCACAAATTAACAAGTTGTTTCTGTGTTTAACAAACATGTCTGAAAAGGGAGATTTTTCAAATACAGGTGACTCTAAACCACTCTTCTCTTCAATTCCTAGTTCTTCAATCATTACTACTGTCAAATTGCAAGGTTGTGGTAATTATATATTTGGGTTTGCATCAGTAGAGTTATGATTTATGGGGCAAGGTTATGATGATAATTTAGTTAAGAATGCTAGTGATATTGCTGCCACTGACAAAACAAGCTGGATTAAAATTGAGGAACAATTATGTAGTCTATTATGGCATTCCCTTGATTCTAAATTGCTCACCTTATTCCAGTCCTATGAAACTTGTTGTAAGGTCTAGACTTTATATACTAATGATGTGCAATGCATATATAAAGTCGTCTCAGATATTGTCCATCTTCAGCAAAACCACCAAGATATGGCAAGTTATTTAGGGCAAGTAGAAACACTAAAGGATAGTTCAATTCTCTTATGCCATTCTCTAACAGCATCACAGCACGAACAACAACGAGATAAGTTCTTTATGGTCTTGGCTTTGATAGGGCTTTGATCTGATCTTTGTTCTATAAGGGATCAAATCTTGACAAGTCTTGTTATTCCTTCTTTAGAAGAAGTCTCTATACAGCTGTTTTGCATTTCTGTAAATGCAAATAATACTAATGAGATTGAGACATCTGTGTTAGCTGTACAGACTGGAAATCAGCAGGGATAGGGTGGTTCTCGAAAAGAAAAGGGAAAAGGCTCCAAGTCACATTGCACCTATTATGACAAAGGTAGTCACACTCAAGACACTTGTTGGGCATTGTATGGTTGACCACCATGCAATAATCAATCTACCAACACTAGCCGACCTGCAACTTATATGGCCCAGAGCTATGGAGATGGACTCCTTCCATTACCTGATGCAAAAGATCAACAGTCCAATTCCATTACCTTAACTGGAGCTGACTATAATGAGTACCTGCAGTATCAAGTAGCAAAACAGCAGTCATCCTTATCTAGCATCTCCCACTCTGGTAATTTCTTTGCTTGTTGACCAGGTCTTCACCCATTGGCCCATGGATACTAGATTCCGGTGCATTTGACCATATCTCTGGTAATAAGAATCTTTTTTCTAACCTCACATCTCCTCTAGCTTCCTCTAAAGTTACACTTGCTAATGGCTCACAGACTTTGGTTAAAGGAATAGGAGTTCAACCTCTTCCTTCTATTTCTTTAAACTCGATCTTATTTGTTCCTAAATGCCCATACAATTTGATTTCCATTAGAAAATTAACCAAAAATCTTGATTGTTCTGTCACTTTTATGGCCGACTCTATTATTATGCAGAATTGGGGTACGGGAAAGGTGATTGGAACAAGACATGAATCACAAGGACTATATCACCTCTCTAATCCAAGTCCACCAGTTGCTTTCACTTCTACTGCTTTCGCCAATCTTCTTCATAGCCATCTGGATCATCCAAGTCTCACCAAACTTCAAAAATTAGTACCTAGTCTTTCTACATTGTCTTCTTTAAAGTGTGAGTCATGTCAACTTGGGAAATAAACTCGAGCTTCCTTTTTAAGGCAAGTCAATAATAGGGCCACATCTATGTTTGATATTATTCACTCAGACATATGGGGTCAAAGTCGTGTCAGTTCAACTTTAGGATTTCATTATTTTGCTACTTTTATTGATGATTATTCCCATTGCACTTGGGTATTTTTAATGAATTGTCCTCTATATTTCAAAATTTCTATTCTAAGATTCGCAATCAATTTGGTGTTTCAATTAAGGTATTATGCAGCGATAATACAAGAGAATATTTATCTTCTCCCTTACCAATTTCATGTCTTCTTAAGAAATCCCTCATCAGACCTCTTGTGCATATACTCAGCAAAACAGAGGCGTCGAATGTAAAAATTGGCATCTCATTGAAACTTTCTGTACGTTACTTATACACCATCATGTTCCTCTTCGTTTTTTAGGGGATGCTGTTCTCGCCATTTGTTATTTAATTAACCGAATGCCTTCTTCTATATTGCAGTATCAAAGTCCTCACTCAATTCTATTTCTAGAACAAAATCCCCATCATCTTTCATTGTGTTTGTTTGACTGTATTTGTTTTGTTCATGATCACACTCCTGGAAAAGACAAATTCCAGCTTAAATCAGTCAAGTGTATCTTTTTAAGATACTCCCATCTTCAGAAAGATTACAAATGCTATGATCCAACAATAAACAAATATTTTATCATAGCAGATGTAACCTTCTTTGAAACATCTCTATATTTTTCACAAAACACCACAAACACAAATCTCACTCCTGAAACTCTACCAGCTCCTGTTCTTCATCACAAGTCGGTCCTCTCCGAGTCTACTCACGTCGTTCTCACCCTCCTGCTAACACCAATGACACTTCTCTCCATGATACGGGTACAATGGCAGCTCTTGGTGACTCTTCACTTGTTCCTCCATCACCTAGTCCGATCATGCCTTCAACAGAAGCAGCAACTCCATCCATTGCCCTTTGAAAAGGTATTCATTCATCTCACAACCCACATCCCGTTTATAATTTTCTGAGTTACCATCATTTATCTCCATCCTATTATGCCTTTGTTTCCACTTTGTCTAATATTTCTATACCAAAGATTGTTAGAGAAACATTGGCACATCCAAGATGGCGAGATTCAATGATAGAGGAAATGACCGCTCTTCATGATAATGGTACTTAGGAGTTGGTTCCACTGCCACGGCAAATCTGCTATTGGGTGTCGCTGGGTTTATACCGAAAAGTAGGTCCTGATGGCAAAATTGATCAGCTGAAAGCTCGCCTTGTTGCCAAAGGATGCACTCAGATTTATGGGCTTGGTTATGGTGATACATTCTCTCTAGTAGCTAAAATTGCATCAGTCCGTCTACTTATCTCCTTAGCAGCAATGCATCACTGGATGCTTTATCAGCGGGATATTAAAAATACTTTTTTACATGGAAAGCTTGCCGAAAAAGTGTATATGGAGCAACCATCAGGGTTTGTTGCTTAGGGGGAGTCTGGCTTGGTATGCTGTCTACAACGGTCACTATATGGTCTAAAGCGGTCTCCGAGAGCATGGTTTGGAGTCTTTGGATGGTTCAGTGCTATGGTCCAATAGTTTGGAATGTCTCGAAGTAAAGCTGATCATTTAGTGTTCTTCCATCATGATGGTCATGGTAAATGCATTTATCTGGTGGTCTGTGTTGATGATATTATCAAAACAGGCAATGACCATGATAGGATTCCTCAACTCAAGCAGCATTTGTTCAATCATTTTCGGACCAAAAATTTGAAAAAATTAAAATATTTTCTGGGGACTGAGGTAGCGCAGTCCCAAACAAGCATTGCCATCTCATAAAAAATGTATGCTTAAGATACTAGAAGAAACAGACATGTTAGATTGCAAACACGTGGACACTCTTATGGATCCCAATGTCAAACTTGTTCCTAGACAGGGGGAGCCATTGGAAGACCTTGGTAGATATCAGAGACTGGTTGGGAAGCTAAAGTATCTCACAATAACACGACCAGATATTTCATTTGTTGTAAGTGTGGTCAGTCAGTTTCTTCAGACTCCATGTAGTTGTCATTGGGATGCAGTAATCTACATTCTCAGATATATCAGAGGAGCTCCAAGACAAGGTCTATTATATGAAGACAAGGGTCACTTACAAATTGTTGGGTACTCTGATACAGACTGGGCAGGTTCTCCCTTAGATAGACGATTTACTTCAGGATACTGTGTTATAATTGGAGAGAATCTAATATCTTAAAAGAGTAAAAAGCAAGATGTAGTTGCTAAATCAAGTGCAGTAAGCAGAATATCGAGCTATGGCTCTTGCAACATGTGAGCTTATCTGCTTAAGGCAACTTCTTCAAGAATTAGGGTGTGATGAAGTTAAACAAATGAAGTTAATACGTGACAATCAAACTGCCCTTCATATTGCCTCAAATCCGATTTTTCATGAAAGAACAAAACATATAGAGGTGGATTATCATTTTATTAGACAGAAAATTGAATCATGATGTATTGCCACCAGTTCATCAATTCAAATAATCAGTTAGCAGATGTTTTTACTAAATCCCTTAGAGGCTCTTGGATTGAAAACATTTATAACAAGCTTGGAGCATATGACACGTACACTCCAACTTAAGGAGTGTTGAGAATCTTGCCGAGATACTAGCATTATTCTATCCTAATTTAGCTACTGGAATCATGCAGATTATATTCCAGATATTCTATGATATCAAGAATCATGTAGATTATATGCTGAAGATCATGCCGATCCTTGATATCTCTTGATATCTTCTTCCTCTTTTACTCTCTTGTGTCATAGTCATAATTCTAGCCTAGATTCATTGTATCCCTTTTCTATAAATTGTACTCTACTGTATCACCAAGAATTCATTGAAATAAAAATACAGAAATAAACAATCAAGCCATTCTTTCACTTCTTCTCCTTTTTCAAAACGGAAAGTAGAAGTCAAGTAACCAAATATTAATTAATTAGGCTCCAATCAGGTTAGGTTGAATTAGGTTTGGCTTCCAAATCCAATCCATATTTGCATTGGGTCAAAAATAAGAATATGTCTAATACATTTTCATCAGTGACAAATTTGCTTGGGTTTTATTGATTCAAGTTGTCAGGTTTTTGCATCAACTCAGCTCAAGAAAAATCCAAACACAAAATATTGGGGAAACATATAAATTGGCTTTTATATGTCCTTAACACATTACACAGGTAAATAATAAATAAACAATATGTAGACATCATCAAGAACCCATTTCGTGGAAGATTTCAATAAAAAACACATATAAAGTATAATTAACAACACAAATTGGTGACTAACTGCATAAAAGTTATTAGTAAAGAAAATTAATCTCTCAAATTCAAGGAAGATTGTGCAAAACATGGGGCATTACTTCATGCTAACTCTGGTCTTTTTGAATTCAGACGGGTAGTACTTAGGACTCAATATATAAGCCATATTTAAAGCAAGTCATATTTTTCAATCCAAGCCTAATCCAAATAACTTTGATTTGATTAGACTAGATTACTTTCAGGTTTATCCTAAATCACAACAGGTTAAATACAATCCAACCACTAACAAAATACTAAATATTAAGGTATAAAATATATAGAATATAATATATAATTCTAAAATAATATTCTTATATTACATCCCAATATTCTTAAAACCTTTGAATAATCTTCAACTTGCAACCAAAACATCTTCATTAACTGAAATCTTTCTATTTTTGCACTGACGGCAAACTAAGTATATCAGTTACAAGCTTTTCAAATCCTTCAGCTATGCATTGAAAACATCTTATCGAAAAAATAAAGTGGAGATGACTAAGATTAAATTTCATTGATCACAAATATGCTTATTTTTAGGTTCACTGACTCATATTTCTAACCCCAAAGAAGACAGGTATGTATCAGCTTCGAGTAGCAGATACCCAAGGGGTAAATCCCAAACTGATCCTAAATTCGAACAAATTTTAATTTTAAATCACAAATCCATCTCAAACTTTATACGGTTGGGTACCAAAAAAAAAATCCATCCAACTCCCATCCCTAAGCCCATTGTAGCATTGGATGCAGGAGTGAACCATTGCATTTTTGGGCCCATGTGTTGTATCTTAACATATATTTTTTTTTGGATTTTTTAAATGGATTTTAAGAATTTATGTCCAAACATGTAAAATATTTGGATTTATTACATGCAGGTGAAAAACATTGGAAGATAAAAAGAATAAAATTGGCTGTATAAATTGGATGACACTAATTCATCAAAAAAAGACTTTTTGGGTTTTTTTAGGTTAACTTTAGGATCCTATATTGAAACATATAGAAATATTTAAATTTATTATATGTGGCCCGAAAAAATTCCAAAGATTAACATAAATAAAATTGATTGTTTCAATTCTATGAAATTATAATACGGATATACGTATTTGATTTAGAAAATTGATAATTATAAAAATAAATTTAAAATTATGGACTATATTTGCTAATTGATTTTAAGATTTAATAATTAATAATAACTCATCCTTTCATGGGCTTGGGTCTGCTCGAGACATGTTGAGCCGGATCAATTTAGTGTTATCCCATAGATTGGGCTCAAAAAATCAGTGGCCAAGGTTAGATTGAAATATGAAGTTTGTTCATTTTTTCGAATCGGGTTTGGGTACATTGTTGGTTCAACTAAAGGTCAGTTTAGGATTGGATTAATAATATTTAAGGTGCGGGATAATATTTCATTATGTCTAATAACTTGCATATGCCAAAACTTCTAAATTATTTAATTACTTTTTAAGAGGTGAAATTCACATACAAGACAAGTTTAAATCAATTAATACCTCCTATAGTTGGCGGTATAAAGCATGTTATGATTAGTGGGCTATACTAAAGATTTATGGTGATATTTTCTAGTGCAATCAATGTCGTAAAAATGATTGGGCCCCTGTACCATAGTAAGTTGCAATACATTTTTTAACACTATGTTTTATTTATTAAAAATAAATGCATCATTTTTATTAAAAAATAACTTTAATGTATCTATTGTCTCAAAATATAAATTAAATAGTACTGTTGAAGATGAAACTAGACAGTGATCTTTATATTTTTTTGAAAAATTAACTCAGCAACTATTTGCTGTCCTAGTATTTAATCTTGCAATAGACAAAAAATATGATAAATTCAGTCTACCAATTATTATCAAAAACATCCTCAATCATGCTTACATGTTTTAGATTATGTTTGGTTCACAAAGTTTCAATGATAGCACGTATGATTTCAATGTCACCAACATATTTTTAGAAAGTGAATCTTGGCTTGATAATTTATCAAAATGTTCTGGCTCCGAACCTTCTTAATCTCAATTCAACAAGAATCTATTATTTTAACTCCTTAAAAATAGATTCAAATTGAATTTTTTCAACAAAGGCCTCCTAAAAAATCGCTGAGCACAACCCGGCAACATAACTTAATTATTAGTATTTTCCTTTTCTTTTAAATTCTGCTAGAGGTAATTTAATTTGAAATATTATGACTTATTTCTTCAATCATTTTAATTCATATTTTGTTATGGAACCTTCTTAATTCAGTAATACTCCAATAAAATTTTTTGGTATTCATATTTCCAGTTTAAATGACGAGCTTATGGAAAATGAAGATTAGCATGGATGTAAGTTCACTAGTTAATGAAAACACTATATGTTACATTGGATGAAAAATCTATATATTGATAAAATACTTTGAGTTTTTTATTTGATTTCAGCTAAACCCTGCTGCCACACAGCATGGGTTACAAACTAGTAATCCACTAATGGCTAGCTCAATTTCGTATCCATACCTCCCGCGTTCCAACGTTAGTTGTGTTTCAAAATGCAGTACATGAGGCTATATATACAGATAAAGTCTCTTCGCTACACCACATTGCCTACATGTGGTTTCTATATATGGTCACACTATATATGGGCTAGAAAGGTATTCCACTTAACACCATGTGGGCCATATATGTGGTGGCTCAATTAGTATTGTGCTGCTGCATATATGGCCCGTTAGCATTATGAGGCCAACTATGCAGCCAATACTTGTATATGCCTGTGCAGATGGAGCATGCTCAAACTGATGGTTAGGTTGGATACGTGTTTGAATGATGCTATATCTATTGCTATTAGTATTAAATAGCAATAAATAAGTACTTTTATTAGTTGTTAGTCTTATTAGTACCATATTATTCATCCTAAAAAGTACTAACATTATTTTTTTGTGCTTGATGTATTTTATTTATTTTTTTATAGTCAAAATACTAACCAACTATGCACCTGCATATACAGGCCGCATACCACAACCACCTTTTAGAACACTGAATAGTAGCATAAAAATCAAACACAATGCTGTCTTAAGACCTTAAGTAATGTATATAATAATTTCCTCTCAACACCCAAAAAGAATTGACCGACAAACAGATGACTAATGAAAGACCTTGATAGGCGCCCAGATGCATTGGTGGAGGCTTTCCTTTTCTCTGAAATTTTCATCCATGTCTTCTATCTGCTTATGGCATGTATCTTGACAGAATATTGGATGTGAGGAGGGATGTATAGTGTGTGCCTAGACTCTTATCAAGCCAATTCCCAGTCATTTAATAATTTAGATTTCTGGTAACAGAGCTAATTATAGAGCTAGATTCTGAGATAGTGTGCGTGAACATGGCAAAGAAATGTTTTAGCATTGTTTAAAAGGATATCTTTCAAAAATTTACTCGACTTTTTGCTACTGGTGTCACTGACTCAAAATGTTATGGTTACACTGACAAGGTGGAACAGAGCTAGCAACATCTTAAGAAATATGCAGTTTAACAACTATAAGCTTTGGTTCATCATTTTCCCATTGGAAATTGATTCACTTTTCAACTACCGTCAAGCACAAGCAGTATTGCAGGTGTTTATGGAATGGAATATGTTGGACGTAGGTCAAGATTCCCATCCATATACGTAATGTATGATGAAACTGCAGATTAATATATCAAATCAAACACAAAAGAATGGGTTCATGATTTAATAACATAATCTGAACTTCTGTTACACCTAGGGGAAAGAATAAGTTGCACTGTTTGATGGTCACTGATTTGGCAAGAGAAACCTTTTTATCTGCATGGAAAATGAAGATCAAATATTGATTGCTTGATCATAGAAAGACCAGCCGAATACTGTCAAATGTAGGAAATAGAGTTTGCCCACAAATTTAACATTCCAATTTTTTACCAGCATAAGAACATTTAACCTACTTTCTTTTTAACTTATTGTTATTTTTCAGATCAACCTTTACAGCTACTTTTCAGGTGGACCAATGATGCGACCTTTTCATTAATCAGGCAAGTTTTCAATGAGTTGTATAAGTCACTTGGTATCTGAATATAAGAAACCTATTTAGGATAAGACTATTATTGCCTGAAAGCATTACCCTGCGATGGGTCAAGGAAACATTATATCATTTAATTGGATTTTAGAACTTAAGCAACTTTACATATGAAGATATACCAAAAAGTTGACATTTAATCAAGAATGCAAAAATACATTAGTTAAATTAAGTGGAATGAGTAGATATGCACATGCCAAACGAAATTGTAAGTTCTACAAACTTCTGGATGAATAAATTGACGCTCTCCATGTATCTCCATAAGCCTAATCCAGTCATCCCAATAAGTGTGACATGTCAAAGAAAAAATCTTAAAAATAGGTGAAGAAAGATGAACAAAGATATATCAACATTTAAACCAATAACCAGGAAGTGGTTAAGTAGAAAAGGATATGCTTTAGGCCACTTCGGAGATAACTCATCCCATATAGACTTTGATGGCAACCACCCAAGCCCAGGAAAGAAATCAGAGAGATAAAGAGTTTCTGTATAGTGCATCAAAAAACATTTAGTATGCAACACATTATATGATTATTCAATCTCAGAAAAGCATGGACTGAAATAGATTTTAGAATGATATAAAAAAACTAGAAATATGAAGTTAGCATGTTGATCATACTAGGATCATGCACAAATTGCACTTGTCCATTGTCATTCCAAGAAGAAACAGCCATGATTGTCCTACAGTATTAGTACATTGGGTAAGTAATGGTGCAACAAGATTGATAAGAACAAAGACTCCTGCAAGAATGTAGTGAGGTATGCAAATCTAGGACATACTTGTCATTGTCGAGTATAGAAGCTGTGGCCTCAAAATAATCAAAAAAATCTGGGGCAATCTCCATGTCATCTGTCTACCAATTGCAACATTTGCTTTACCCAATGTCCATAAATTAATAAGAAAGCGAGTAAAAAGAGAGATCTACAAAGACCTTCCAAGAAAAAGCACCTTCTAATATGATTACTCAATTGAACTTATGCTTGATAAATAATTCATCCAAGGCCCACTTGTAGTGTCCTAGTTAGGGGGGGAAAAAAATTCAGTGTAGAAAACAAAGAAGAGTGAAAGAAAAAGGAAAAAGAGAGAAGGAAATGACACCCACTTGCAATCTTGTAGTATGCAATTAATTCTCCAGGCCTTTCTGTATGCACAGGTGTAAAATCCAAGTGCTACATTGAAAATTATTCAGTCAATAAAGTAAATCACAAATGGTCGATGGTGGTTCAGTTGCATAAATATGCATTTCTTAAAAAGGATAATATAAATAATAATAAGAAAACCAAATAAGTCCTGCTACCAATTTCTTATTAAGGTAATTGTCCTGAAAACCGACCAAATTGGAAGAGTCATGTACATAAAGACTGTCCATTAGCATTATCCTAGCTTATGAACCAAAAAACTATTTCAAGTTACTTCTAACATAATTAAACTAAAAGCATGCAATTTCCTATTCCAGGTAATTTGTAAGTACCATCCTCATATTAATATGCATGATGACATACTTAAATTATTAAAAAAAAATTCAAATGATAGGGGATCGCTACATTTATTATCCTTTTTCAATAGTAAACTGCAAAAAATTACATACATATGTGTGCATCCTTAATTCATTAAATCTTCAAGTAAGAATAATATTGTGTATAAAGACTGACAGAATACACGACATGTCAATTTTTAAAAGGTTTTAATAATTCATGAATCAATGATGGAAGATTGCTCACACAAATTGAAGATCCACACCGCTGATCATGAACTTCATCAATAAAAATAAATAGAAGCCAAAAAATCATCTAATATGGAGGTCCCTAACTTATGCATAATGTAGGAGCAAAACTAGATGGTTTTATTGGAATGATAGGAGTTAAGCATTCAAATTTCAAACATATCATATGTGCTTCAATATGCATAATTCATGACAACTTGTATTGAATTATCAATTTATATGCTCTATCATATACATTGTACGGTAGCAAAAGTAGGAGACTGTCAGAAAATGTGATTTCAAGTTCTAGCATTTTTGTAAATCATAAGCTAGACTTGATATGGACCACTTAGTCACTAGGAGTGGAACTGGACAAGGTCCAAGAGGGAGATATGCTATATTGGATAGCCAAATCATGCATCACTGTTACCGACCATAACTTGGCCATACAACACCAGAAACAGGCGATACAGCCCAAATTCCATCTTTTGGGTCTTGAAAAGGGCCAATCAAACATAAAATTTCCTTTATTAGGAAAGATTTTGACAAGGAATATTTCCCAATCCAGGAAGAATTAGGTGGAGCAACTGCAGGCAAAGTCAATGTACAAGTCAACATGAATCTCCTATAGAATTTTAGCTTTCTCGTGTTTATTTTCGCCAGTCATGTCTATTTTAGGAAGTTGGTTTGAACTAAAAGAGAAATCCAATTTGGATTGCTCAAGAGCAGACCTTACTAGCATAAATAGAGGCTATATATTTCAGTTTGTTACTCATCAATGAAAGAAAAGGGCACCTTCAAATTTTCTACTTTTCCTAAATCCTTTTGAGAGATTCGAGTTGAGCAAGTTAGGGAAAGTTTTCATTCGCTCCGATTAGATCAAGTTAGAGATTTGAACTCAAAACAAGTTAAGAAAATTTTTCCTTCTCCCTAATCGGATCAAGTTGATACCAAAGATTCAATCCGGTACATTTTGGGGCCTTTGTTTATAGTCCAGATATGGGAGTGGTACAAGCAGATACAAGAAGGGCCATCGATGCTTGGAGTACATTAGAGAATGATGGTGAGTATAGCTACTAGTTATATCCCAATGGATGATAAGATAAAGGAATGTCTAACACAACTAGAAGAAAAAATTGCCCAACTCACCAAGATCATATCTCAATTGGCAACATGTTCAACAAAAACACCAGTAACTCCTGTAGCAAAGTTCTCTCCCACGTCTAAAGATGAGAATCTACCATCCAGGAAGGAGGATGAGGAACCTATGAGTACTAAAAGTCCCCCTCTATAGCCTTTCAAAGTCGAAGCTTGAATTGACATCCCTATATACAACAGGACCATCGACGCAAAGAGGCTGGATAACTGGTTAGACCGGTTAGAGATTTACTTCACTATCTATTGGGGATAAATCCCGCTCCCGCCGAAGCCCAGTCTAACACTTAGCCTAATGCAACTGGTAATCACGAAAGAGCTTCAATCGAGAATTCTTCTTCCAACGGCCGAACTCCAACCGAACTCCTTTCGGACTTCAACCAAACTCCTTCTGGATTATTTCTTCATCAGTCCAGATTTCTTCTAATTTTCCTCCAGGAGCCGAACTCCTTCCGAATTTCTCCTTCAGTCGGACTCCTCTAGGAGCCAAACTCCTTACGGATTTCTCCTTTAGTCGGATTTCTACATGAGCCAAACTCCTTCCGAACTCCTCCAGAAGCCGAACTCCTTACGGACTTCTCCTTCAATCGGACTCCTCTAGGAGCCGAACTCTTTACAGATTTCTTCTTCGGTCGGATTCCTCCAGAAGCCGAACTCCTTCCGAATTCCTCCAGGAGCCGAACTCCTTACGGACTTCTCCTTCAGTCGGACTCCTCCAGGAGCCGAACTCCTTACGGACTTCTCCTTCAGTCGAACTCCTCCAAGAGCCGAACTCCTTCCGGATTATTTCTTCATCAGTCCGGATTTCTTCTAATTTTCCTCCAGGAGTCGGACTCCTCCAGGAGCCGAACTCCTTTCGGATTATTTCTTCATCAATCCGGATTTCTTCTAATTTTCCTCCAGGAGTCGGACTCCTCCAGGAGCCGAACTCCTTTCGAATTATTTCTTCATCAGTCCAGATTTCTTCTAATTTTTCTTCAGGAGCCGAACTTCTTCCGGATTTCTCCTTCAGTCGGACTCCTCTAGGAGCCAAACTTCTTCCGAATTTTTATAGGAGCCGAACTCCTCCAAGAGCCGAACTTCTTACGGACTTCTCCTTCAGTCGGACTCCTTTAGGAGCCAAACTCCTTCCGGATTTCTTCAGGAGCCAAACTTCTTTCGGACTTCTCCTTCAGTCGGATTCCTTCAGGAGCCAAACTCCTTCCAGACTTCTTCTTCAGTCGGATTCCGAACGCTTGCTTCTACCGAACGGTTACGACTGTCATTTATCAATCTGCTACAGGCAACCCCACTACTAGACAGTTACGACTGTCATTATGAGCGACACCTCTCTCCATAATAAATTCCACGTGGACGGTTACGACAAGCTCTGTCTATAAAAAGGGACCCTCCAGATACGTATTCTCTGAGCTCTCCTCTCCTTCCCGAAACTCTGCCAAATTCATACCTGAGCACTCCATTTCTGTTGGTCGAAAGAGCTGACTTGATCGTCGGAGGATCCTACCGGAGGCACCACCATCAATTCCGAACGAAACTTTATTTTGCAGGTCACTGACGGCGATCTCTTCTTCCTCAGCTCCAGTTCGATCCGGCGTTAACTAGATTCTGCATCAACAAGATTGACGCTAGAGGAAGGATCCTCTATTCCTGAGGTTTCCTTGATCTCAAAGGAGTGCTCAGCAGCGATCTCTCTTCTTCTCTAGAATTCTTTTCGAGAAAAAAAAAATGCCTCCCAAAAAAGCTTCGACTTGACGATCAACGACCTCTGCAGCTAGATCACATCCAGACCTACCCGCTCCCACTCCAGTCCCAGTAACTCAGGCTCCGCCTGCATCCACGGTGGATGCAGAGCAATTCAACCTACTGGTTCAGTAGGTTCGGTCTTATGAAGGCGGTGCAAGCCATACGTTAGCAAACCCCGACATCGATTTGGCCGGAGCAGGTCTTTCCAAAGCCCCGTGATCCGATCTTGAGACGGACGACTTGGGCTGCCCGACCTTTGATCTCCGAAAAGAGGAAGTAGAGGAGGATCCTTGCTCGGACCATGAGTCGATCCAGAGGCTTCACACATGCTCGACTAAAAGACCCTAGAGATCAACGACCGTGAAGATCTCCTTGATCAAAAGCTTCAGGAAATGAGCCAACGAATCGAAGAACTCCGTCACGCTCCCTCCACCCACGGTAACGATATTTGCACTGACCCTTCTTTTTTCCAGATAATTATGGAGGAGCCGATTTCGCCGAACTTCAAGCTCCCTTAGTTTAAGAGTTACGACGGAACCACTGATCCGATCGACCATCTGGAGGCCTTTCCGAACAATGATGCTACTCCATGGCGTGCCAGACGCCATTTTGTGCCGAGCTTTTCCGTCCACCCTCAAGGGAGCAGCCAGAAATTGGTACTCAGCCCTTAAGCCGGATACCATCTTTTTCTTTGATCAGATGAGCCATTAGTTTGTAGCTCATTTCGTTAGCAACCGACGTCCCCACTGAGGTTCGGATTTTCTAATGAACATCAAGCAGAAGGAGGGGGAGTCCATCCGGGCTTATGTCATCCGATTTAATGCTGCTGCATTGGAGGTCTGGAACTTGGATCAGTCAGTTGCAATGGCCACACTCAAGGGCGACCTTCAGAAGAATGATTTGCTATTCTTCCTAAAAAAGTACCCCAAGGACTTTGTCGATATGCTGGCTCGGGCTGAAGGTTATGCTCGAGCTGAAGAGACCTTTAAGGCCAAGGACAATGAAGCCTTTGGAGAGCGGCGAGTCGACGAGCCGGGCAAGCCCGCTGAGGAAGGAAAGCCTAGTGAAGCTCGACCGCATTTTCGAACTCTTCTCCGAGCTCGAAGGCAGGGAAGCCCCGACAGAAGGGCGCGGCGGGGTTCTCCCCTCCGAAGATTTCACAATTACGCCCCTCTCAATGCTCCGAAAACTCAAGTACTGATGAAAATCAAGGAGCAACTGTCGAGACAGGAAAGGATGCGTACTCATCCCGATAAGTGCAATCCTAACAAGTTCTGCCCTTATCATCGTGACCATGGTCATGATACTGAGTGTATTCAACTTCAAGATGAGATTGAGGAGCTCATCAGGCGAAGCAGACTCGGCCGATTCCTGCGACGTCGGCCTGAAGGATGGAAAGATCGGCTAAGGGCACTACCACAGCCTGAACTACCAAGGGGGGAGGATCAATAAGGAGATCGACCGTCTCTTGGCATCATCAACACTATCTCGGAGGGACTTCGGCGAGAAGAGGCCAAACTACTCAAGCTGCCAACTGGAGAAACACCATTCGAACGGAGGTAGTTATCCCAATCGAACTTAAGCTCCCATTAGCATAGGTCGTGGCCTTCAACGAGCAGCATAACCCATAGGACCTTAAAGTCAACTGCAACCTGCTGGAAGAAAAAAGGGAGGAAGCTCAACTTCGAATGGCCGCCTACAGACGAAGGGTGGCCGATACTATAACTCCAGAGTCAGAAGTAAAACGTTCAGAGTGGGAGACTTAGTACTTCGGCGAGCCATCATTTCTCAGCCTTAGAGCTAGGGGAAGCTTGCTCCAAATTGGGAAGGCCTGTATAAGGTGGTGGAGGTCGTCCGACCCGAAACTTATTGCTTGAAGGAGCTCGGAGGAACAACGCTTCCACGACCTTGGAACTCAGAAAATCTGAGGATGTACTACCAGTATTTTTTCTTCAATAAAACTCCTTCATTTGAACGAAGAGGCTCTGACAATGACCCTATGTGCCCCGTTCATTTTAGACGAGATGGAGGGAGAGGCTCTGACAAAGGCTCTATGTGCCCCCACAATCCGTTAGGAACAGGAGGAGAACCTCGTCCTAACGTGAGCAAAGTCGAAGGCCTCGTTCATTTTAGACGAGATGGGAGGAGAGGCCCTGACAACGGCCCTTATATGCCCCCACAGCCCGTTAGAAATAGAAGGAGAATCTCGTCCTAACGTGAGCAAAGTCGAAGGCCTCGTTCATTTTAGATAGGATGAGAGGAGAGGCCCCGACAACGGCCATTGTGCCCAACGTCAACGTCAACAGAAGATAAGATCTCCCTCAAGCTTCCAGAAGCTTCAATCTCAGCTGGAGATAAAATCTCAGCTGAAGATAAGATCTCTCCCAAGCTTCCAGAAGCTTCAACCTCAACTAGAGATAAGATCTCCTCCGAGCTTCAACTTCAACCTTCAACCTCGATTAGACAACAAATCTCCCCCGAAGCTTCAACCTCAATGGGTGTAGAGCCCGAAAAAAAGACTTCGACAGTCGCCATTTTTATGTACTCCTTACTTCGAATTTTGAACTCGGGAGTGGGGGGACTATTATTGGGGATAAATTTCGCTTCCCACCGAAGTCCAGTCTAATGCTTAGCCTAATGCAATCGAATAATCACGGAAAGAGCTTCAATCGAGAAATTCTCTCTTCCAATGATCAAACCCCAATCGAACTCCTTTTGGACTTCAACCGAAACTCCTTCCGGATTACTTCTTCATTAGTCCGGATTTCCAGTGGCCGAACTCTAATTTTCCTTCAGGAGTCAAACTCCTTCCGAATTTCTCCTTCAGTCGAACTTCAAGAGCCGAACTCCTTACGGACTTCTTCTTCAGTCGGACTCCTCTGGGAGCCGAACTCCTTACGGACTTCTCCTTCAGTCGGACTCCTTCAGGAGCCGAACTCCTTACGGATTTCTCCTTTAGTCGGATTTCTACAGAAGCCGAACTTCTTCCGGATTCCTCCAGGAGCCGAACTCCTTCCGAAAATGGACTTCTCCTTCAATCGGACTCCTCCAAGAGCCGAACTCCTTACGGACTTCTACTTCAGTCGGACTCCACCAAGAGCCGAACTCCTTCCGAATTATTTCTTTATCAGTCCGAATTTCTTCTAATTTTTCTTCAGGAGTCGAACTCCTTCCAGATTTCTTCTTCAGTCAGACTCCTCCAGGAGCCAAACTCCTAAATTTCTACAGGAGCCGAACTCCTTCCGAACTTCTCCAGGAGTTCCAGGAGTCGAACTTCTTATGGATTTTTTCTTCAGTCGGACTCCTCCAGGAGCCAAACTCCTTCCGGACTTCTCCTCCAGGAGCTAAACTCTTTACGGACTTCTCCTTCAGTCGGACTCCTTCAGGAGCTGAACTTCTTCCAAATTCCTCTAGAAGCCAAACTCCTTCCGAACTTCTTCAGTCGGACTCTTTTGGGAGCCGAACTTCTTCCGGACTTCTTCTTCAGTCGGATTTCTTCAGAAGCCGAACTCCTTCCGGACTTCTTCAATCGGATTCCGAATGCCTGCTTCTACCGAATGATTACGACTGTCATTTATCAATCTGCTATAGGCAATCCCACTACTAGACGGTTACGACTGTCATTATAAGCGACACCTCTCCATAATAAATTCCACGTGGATCAGAGCGACCCACTACCGGACGGTTACGACAAGCTTCGTCTATAAAAAGGGACCCTTCAGATACGTATTCTCTAAGCTCTCCTCTCCTTTCCGAAACTCTGCCGAATTCATACCTGAGCACTCCATTTCTGTTGGTCGAAAGAGCTGACTTGATCGTCGGAGGATCCTGTCAGAGCCACCACCACCAACTCCGGACGGAACTTTATTTTGCAGGTCACCGACGGCGACATCTTCTTCCTCAGCTCCAATTTGATCCAGCATCAACCAGATTCTGCACCAACACTATCTATGGATATACAAGTGTCCAAAAGGTAGCTCTTGCCCGCATCAAGCTTTCCAGCCATACCCTTATCCAGTAGAATTCATATATAAGGAACAATAACATCTATAATATAACATGGTGCAAATTCAAAATTCTAATCAAAAAGCAATTCCATTCAATTGGTCGTAAGGAAGATAGGTGGATCAACTAGCAGTACCTGTAGCAAAAGTATAATCAGTCCATCCAAGACAATACCACCAAGTTCGACAAGCAAGCTATCTCACTCAAGACTCCATCATGATAATGCAGTCTTCATGGAATACATTGGATGTCTCCATGAGAGAATTGGGAAGGAGTTGAAGCTTTCAAAGTTGAAGACATCAGCGAAGCTATCACAAAGGCCATGGGGATTGAGGAGGACTAACCTAGAGAAGGTAAGAAGGATGTTAAGTTCAAAAAAAGCAGCAAAAAACCCGACCAAGAAGAGGAGCAGGGTCAAAAACAGGTTAACATGTCTTCAAAAAATTAGAGCAACCATTGTAGAATCAATGGGCATACTAAGGAGAAATGATGAAAGCTTCACCTTAAGTTGCAACCAAATAGAAAGAAGTCGAAGGATGAGAGTCCTCGGAAGAATGGAAAGGCAACCCACAATGAGATAGAGGTTAAGAAGCTTCCCGAGCTTGAGCAACCAGAATGAGAATTAAGTTTGATCGCAAGAAAAATTGAGGCAACAACTGAAGTAGGCCTAGAAACACGAGCGGAACTCTTTGCTTAAAGATCCAAGTTATAATCGTTGGTGCTATTGTAGATCCTAAAAGTCAGAAGAACCTCACCTCTGAAAGTCTAGTTTAGAAGTTAGGATTACAAACCATGCCTCATCCATATCTTTATCCTTTTGGTTGGATTTAGGATGTTGAGTTGAACACCAAGCAATGTACCTTTAAACTTGCAATAACTAAGAGTAAGTTGACAAAATGACTTACAAAGTATCAACTTACAAAGTAGTTCCTTTGGATGTCAAATCATTGTTGGAGCCCATACATTTAGGATTGAGATGCTATTTGCTACAGGCAATAGAGGAAGTATTGGCTCCTAAATGATAGGAAGAAGTTAATGATCAATACCTCCAAAATAAAAGAAAATATAGACCTTGCAAACAATTACCTAGGTGAAGTAACCTATTAACATCCGTAATAAGTAGTGATAATGATATGAGAAGCTGATACCATCCTTAAGAGGTCAAACTCTTGCCCTCAGTTACCAGATTTTTTTAAATTGACCAAGCTTGAGATCGAGTGAAGGTGCCATCACAATCATCAATAAGGATGGCAAAGAGTGGCCCTATGATGGAGTAGGGCAAGTAGTTCGCTGAGAACTAGGAGCAAAGAAGACCAAAGGTCAAGAAAGGTCACTGGACTATGTCGTCAAAAGGAATGTCACAAGAACAAGGCAAGTGTTAACCCCAAGGATTGATTTTGATGAGTAACAAAATATTTGAGTATATATTTAGACTAATGAATTGTTTAAAGATCATGTTTCAGGATGAATTGTAGAGTATTAAAAAAAATTCCTAATAGTGCATTTGAGAATCAATAAGAAGTTGGAACCTTTTGAAGTAAGAAACACACCCAAAGCAAGGCTTAAAGAACGTATTTCAAGACCAAAGTTGAAGAGAAATTCAATTGAAAAAAGTCAAAATTTTCAGTATAAGAGCCATCGAGTCGACTCCAGAAAATGGCTATTCAACTCGAGCTGAAATAGGAAGAAAAAAAAATCTGACACGCAAAAATTTCAGCTGGCACGCTCTCGAGTCGACTCATGGTTAAGTGCGAGTCGACTCGAGTAAACAATAGCAGAAAAGTAAATTTTTCAAAATAAATATATTCTCGAGCAGAGAGGTCGAGTCGACTCGAGTTGCTTAAATCGAGATCTCAGAAAAATATAGAGAAGCTAATTTCCGAGACAAAGTTCAGGGGCGGACTTGCAGGAAGGTCGAGTCTACTCAACGGGACCGATAAGTTGACTCGAGCTCCAACGGCTAGTTTTCTGCAGAATGTTCAAAACTGTGCAGTCCACTTCCAAACGACTATTTTCAGATTTTCAATGATCAAAAACCTCTCTCAAGCCTACCAAACATTGGAATAGAGCTACAAAACACCTAGACGAAGTGACTTGACAAAATCAAGCATTAAGAGGAATCAAAGTGAAGTGAAAAGTCCAAAAAGCATTGAAAAGAGAGCATTCCATTTCCAACTTCTTGAAACATCAAATCAAGAAATTCCTTTCAGCAAGAAGACAAGCTCATCTGCTCAAAAGCTTCCATCAAAGAAGATTCCAAAGCTTCATCGACATTCTTGCTCATTAAAGGAGCTTTGTGTTTTAATTTTTGTTTTATCTTTTGTGTTTATTGTATTTAGCTTCAATAAAATTTTGAAGCTAAGAGAAAGGCCTATCCAAGCCTAAGAATTGGATTGTAAGCTAAGGGTTGGCTTAGGGATTGGTTGTGGTTCAAAAGCTTTCATCAAAGAAGATTCCAAAGCTTCATCAACATTCTTGCTCGTTAAAGGAGCTTTGTGTTTTAAGTTTTGTTTTATCTTTTATGTTTATTGTATTTAGCTTCAATAGGATTTTGAAGCTAAGAGAAAGACCTATCCAAGCCTGAGAATTGGATTGTATGCTAAGGGTTGGCTTAGAGATTGGTTGTGGTCAGTGAACCAGTGTAAAACCAACTAGATTTTGGATAGTGAGCCTAGGAAAACTATCCGACTGTAATCTTGGATAGATTATGGTGAAATTCCCAAGTGAGTCTTGAGGAGTGGACGTAAGTGCAAGTGGCACCAAACCACTATAAATTCCTTTGTGTTTGTGATTGTTAATATCTCTTGCTTTCCATTGCATTTTCAATTCTGCATACTTAGTTGCATTAGACTACAACACACCTCAACACTTCACTAGTTTTTAAAACAGCATATTACTTGCTTGAATTTTGAAAAACCCAATTCACCCCCCCTCTTGGGTTGTTTTACTGGGCAACAGCAAGGAAAAGAATTAAGTCTTTTCAGATCAGTCAAAAGAGTCAACTACCAAGCAAACCTAAATGGATCGGCTTTAAGGCAAGGAAGTAGGCATTTCCCCATCTTCAATTCTAATTAGAAAAAGTTAAATCCTTTAAATAGGGAGAGCACTAATCCAAGAGAATCATTAGATTTGATGTGGACCACCTTAGCCACTAAGGGATACAACGGAACAAGGTCTAAGAACAAGACCCCCATATGAAGAAGCCAAATCATGTACCAAACTTGCAAATATCAAAACTTGATCGTACAACATCCAATTAAGATGAACTTTTTTGAAATCAAGTAACTTTGCAAGCTCTATGACATGACGCCTCCCTCAAATGGTGTATCAAGTGATCAGGCCCAAATCCCATCATTTGGTATCTAAAATAGATTCAATTAAATCAAAATTTTTCTTTTCAGCAAAGACTTTAATTGGGCATCTCTATCAATCAAGAAAGACTTGGTCGGAACAACCGAACATAAAGTCAATGTAGAAATTGAAATCTACCTCCTTTAAGATTTTAGCTTTTTCGTGTTTATTTCTACTAGTCATATCTATTTTGAAAAAACTGAGATTTATTTGAACTAGATGAAGAATTCAACCCAGATTGTGCAAGGGCAAATCTCTGATATAAATAGAGGCTATCTGTGCTCAACAGACCCTACTTGGTTTGTCTTCCTCTCTTAGGCCACTTTCCTAACCTTTCGCCTGCAACACCCCCACTCCAAGCTACACCTATCAAGCAAGATGCATTGCTCTTACCTCTTCTGTGGATGCATCTACACCTCACTATGACTTGATGAACGAAAAGAGGACTTAGAACCTACTTTGATCAAATTTTCTACTTTCCCCTAAATCCTTTTAAGAGATTTGAGTTAAGGAGGTTGAGGAAATTCCTTCTTCTCCCCAATTGGATTGTAATCAATAGTTTGGATCTCCAATTGGATGGCCCTTCATTTATTTTTGATTTTGAACCACTAAATCTTTTACGAAAGGTTTAACCATAGCATGCTTTTTTCCATGCAAATTTGAACCAACTATTGACAAAATATGGTCCACATTCCATGCATGCCCTTCACTAGTGCAATACAAGGTACCATGCTTGTCTTTGAAAATCCAACATACTAATGTCCGTCCAATCATTAGTGAAGTCACAAGCCTATGTGAGTTTGTGTATTTGGAGAATAGTCTAATCTATCTTGTTTCCATGGCATGCTGTGGATCAAAATTAGTTTGAAGGATGCAATTTCTGGAGTCTTTTAGGAGGTATCAAGTGCCATCTAGCACTAGCGCTTTTGTGGACAGTAAGATCCTTCCTATTTTTGTACACTTAATTATTAAGGAAATTCCCCATTAAGTAGCAAATGTATAAGTAGTTGTTAAAGGTGCCAATGGAACAAAGGAGAATTATTATGAAGCCCATTAATAAGAAAATAAGATAACATAAAAAAACTGGATCAAATATGGAGAGTAAAACTTATGAGCAACCTGTTGAAATTATAGGAGATGCAATGGAACAAAGACTAAGGACAACAATTTTATACAACTATTGGGCTAGAAATCAAATGCAAAGCCTATATTCTTGTTCAAGCAATTGAAGGAAGGTGAAGAACAATGTAACAAGTTAAGATCAACTTGGACCACCTAGTAGAATAATAGGAGCAACATTTCAACATTGAAGTATCCACCGGTGCCAGTTTGTCCTAAGTGCACATCACTTCTAGCTGATACCAACATAGACACAACATTTACAACAAGATGGATGTGACATTTACAACAAGATCAAGAGATTGATTTAAGCATTAAGGCACAGATTGCAGTTTGGAAAAGACCTAAGATTGCATTTGGTAGCTGACAATCTATCCAGATTGCTGGCAATTTAAAGTGGGCCTACTTAATTGCTGCATTTGATATACTTTTTGGATGGCAATCTAAATTGCCTTGGCAATCTATAATGGGTCCCATGAAGCAATCTAGATAGTCTTGGGGAGGGGTGGCTATCCAGATTACCACTTCTTTAGCAATGTTGTAATAAAGATTTTGAACAAAATTATCCCTTAAAAAAAATCACACAAAACCCGTCACCCACCTGTCCCCCTCCCCCCCATGCCCCACCCCCGGCACCACCCACACTCATTACCCAAAATTGCCTAACTCACCATCCAGATTGCTAGCAACTTCACTCCCATCGTCAAGTAGCCTCCCCACCGTGACCTCCCCGTCTCCGAATGGATCTCGCCGTCCATTAATGGCATGTACATGCGGAATGGTGCCAACCCGCTCTTCAAGCCTGTCGCTGGCCACCATGTCTTCGACGACAACAACATGGTCCACACCGCCCGCCTCCATAATGGCAGCACCAACTACGCATGCCGATTCACCGAGATGAAGCACCTCTGGTAGGAGTGCGCAATCGGGCAGCCGGTCTTTCCTAAGGCCATCAGCAAGCTCCACGGCCACTCTGGCATCACCCGCCTCCTCTTCTATGCTTGCGACCTCTTCAGCCTCGTCGATGCCTCCAACAACACCAGTGTTGCCAACATTGACCTCATCTACTTCCATGATCGCCTCCTCGCCATGTTGCAAGATGACCTTCCCTACCACGTCTGCATCACCCCCTCCGACGACCTTGAGACCGTTGGCCTCTACAACTTCGACGGGCAGCTCCGCTTCACCGTGATCGCCCACCCCAAGATCGACTTGGCCACCCGCAAGCTCTTCGCTCTCAGCTATGACGTCATCCAGAAGCCGTACCTCAAGTACTTCCGCTTCTCCCCCGACAACCAAAAGTCGCCCAACGTCGAGATCCCCCTCGACCAGCTGACCATGATGCACGACTTCGCCATCACCGACAATTTCATCCTGATCCCTGACCAGCATGTAGTCTTCAAGCTCTAGAAGATGATCCACAGTGGCTCACCAATCATCTACGATCGGAGCAAGACCTCCCGCTTGGGGATCCTCCCAAGTATGCCACCAATGCATCAGAGATGATGTGGGTTGATGTCCTTGACTGCTTCTGTTTCCATTTCTAGAATGCATGGGAGGAGCCCGCCACTCACGAGGTCGTCGTCATCGGCTCCTGCATGACACCGGTTGACTCCATATTCAATAAGAACGACGAGAGCCTCGAAAGCGTACTGTCCAAGAT
Organism: Cocos nucifera; assembly: GCA_006176705.1. NCBI lineage: Eukaryota > Viridiplantae > Streptophyta > Magnoliopsida > Arecales > Arecaceae > Cocos > Cocos nucifera. Next base: position 437,528 of record QRFJ01002107.1, on the reverse strand, counting down.
CTGGCTTGATCCAGAGACCGAAAAGTCCACCCACTAGCACATTCTGGCCCTCGATGACCAATTGAACCTAGAGGCTAGAATAGTGAACCGGAACAAGCACCACCACTCCCACCACTTCTCACTAGGGAGAAAGAAGAGCACCAGGACAAAATTACTTGGGGTATTTAGGAATTTGATTCCATATAACAAATAATCTGATTGTCATAATAAACATGTCAATCAAGATTACCAATAATTTTACTACAATATTACCTATGTATACCAAACATAGTAATCAACATTACTAGCAATTTAATGGTGGCAATCTATCTTGAAGGCAATCCACATTATCTTCCAAGATTGCCTGATGATGCATCAAACGCAACCTAAGAGATAACATTGATGAATCTTAGTGAGAAAGGCTTTAGAGGTAGGTAGCAATGACATGCATACATATACAAGAACAATTGTCAAAGGAATTGAAAATTTGACTCCACATAATTGGGGTACACTTTGTTAGTTATGTTTGGTTATAAGGTCCTGTTAACAATGCCCTTGGTGCATTTGTTAAGAGCAGTGTTCTTATCTTAAATCAAATGTCGACATTGTATTTGGAAGTTATGATAAGTTTTCTAGGACAGCTTGTATTTCCTGCTATACATTACTTGCAAGCTTATTTCCTAATATTAACAACTTCACATCAACCATTTATGCTTCACAAAAATGACTCTTAACCACTCATGAAGACAAAAATGGAACCAATGCAATATACACCAGCTTGGAGGGGTGATTAGTAATAGGATGGAGAGAGTTCAAGATATTTCAGTGAGAAAATGAGAAAGATAATTCATAATTAAAATAGCATACTTAACTAATAGTTAATTAACCAATAAGAATATGACCTGCCATTAGTAATAAATGGGTGAAGTCACCTTGACAAATGCACATTGCCCCAAATATGATGTCAAATACAACAACTGCAAAGTGTAATGTATTTAGTATTTACTATAGCCACCACAATCAAAAAGTGTTGGCACATCAAACCTGCAAATACGTTATCTGTTTAAAGCTCAAAGCCATGTTTTTAACATCTGGATTTGTCCCATCCTGCAAAATCAGTAGTGTCACAACAAATGACCTCTCCAACTATTCAACTTATGAGTAGAGAAATAAATATATTATGTCACACACAGTACCTGGGATACAAATAGTGGAAATTTGGATGCAACTGAAGTCTGATATCTAGAATAAAAATATTTTTGATTATATTGTGTCAAATAAAAAAATCATATGGTCCCCTTGTAAAAAGGAGGATTCATACTCGTTAAAAGAAAAGAAAGAGAATTTGCAAAGCATAACCCATACTTTAAAACAGATTGAATTGTCCTTTGCAAATAGTCTGGGCGATTACAAGCCATTATAACAACTGCTGCTACAGGTACCTGAGAAATAAAGCAAGACAATTTGTCATGCAATTCCCGAGATATCAACCAACATGGGCATGACTTATGTTATCAACTATACAAGTCGTTCAACAAGCTCTGAAGACCTTTTACTGCATACAAAATGCATATAATATTATATAAATGATAAGCATGTTTAAGGTTGTAATATTTAATTGATTATTATGTTTTAGGAAACTTAAAAGATAAAGGACTGCAATATGACATGATTTTACACCTTAACATCAAAATGACAACTTTGAAGTTTCTCTTTTGCCAGGCTGTTATCTTAACATGAACTATCATTCATGATGGATTAACTTTGTAGTTTCACCCCCTACTCCATTCTTAGAATTAACTTAAGAACCATTTTTTCGTTCACGTTACCAAGATGGGCCCCACAGAAATGCTTAGGTTGGCTACGACCCACACAATCATGCAGGGTCCTAGGTAGATTAGCCAACATTAGGTTGGAAAGGGAGAGGAAATGGAATAAGAATCAATAAATATATAAATTCTAAAATTTGCAATTAACAGCAGAAATTATAGTTGAAACTTTATGATAATTGATAAATATATCCTGCATATAAGATTATGATGAGCACCAAACTAATTTTGAGACTTAAACAAAATATACTTAAATATGTAGACAAAATACTCACATTCATGTTTTTCTGAAAAAAAGAATACTTACATAAAGTAGTCCATGGTTTGTCGTACTGCACTATACTATTCGGTACAGTGTCTAGTATCATACCAACACTCAATTCACTGTCTTGTGCCGTACCGAACCACATACCAACACTATAATAGGATGGCATGATACGGACGACCGCGAACCTTGGAATAGACATTTAGTAGAAAGATCAGCCACAATAATAGTGGTGTGAGTTGATCCAAATCCAATTGATACAAAACACATGAATCTTATCTAGTCTACTATGTAATGCTAACTCCTCGCAAAACCATTCACAAAAAGTGTCTGCTTGTCCATGTTTCCCCAAGAACAAGCAAGCCGCATGCATTGCATGCGCAACAATATAATAAATTCCAAATCAACACTTACAGTCATCATCTTCAACATCACAAAAATAGCTAGAAACCAAAATCTTTTTATATTATATTACATTATATTATATATATACTTAACCATAATAATCAAGCCTAGTCTATGGTATTTGGTTCAGCACTCTAAATCCTTACCAACCATTCCCACATTACCTCCAATGTATCACAAGCTTTTCCAAGTTCTCATAACTTCCATATATGTCACCTTACATCTTGCTGGTTGCCCATGTCTTTCACAAACCTTAGACAAAATCTAGAGGACCTCTTCTTAGTGGGGCCTCCTAAGATATTTCTTTAAGATGCAAATAGCATCCAATGAGTCATTTTGCTATTTATTTGGTAAACTCCTACATGCTCATTCCCAAGATACATTGGGCCAGTTCTAGGACCTGTATCGATTACCAACTAGCACAATTCAACTTGGTATTATGCAAGCCCATATTGATATAGCAAAGCCAAGGGGTATGGAGAAGAGAGAGAAAAAGAGAGGGAGGGAGGGAGGGTGGGAGAGATAGGGAGAGGGAGGGGAAGGTGTTGGGAGGATCCTTCGCAAGTACGGAATATGGATCCCCATCCAAGATCATAACTCTAATGACGATGTCAATACCGCAACAGAAAGGAAGAAGAGAGATGCACAAAAAATAATCAAATACGTGAATTAACCCAAGGCTTACCTCCATAGGGCATGCAAGCTTCACTATAAGAGAAAATAAAAATACAACAGGAGATCACACCCTCTCAACTCTCATACATCAATCTCTCTCTCAACAAGAAGCAAAATTCCTTACAAAGCTCTCAAAAAATTCTAAAGAGAGCCCTTGTCACTCAAGGCTCCTTAGCCGCTACACCATGAATCCCTCTACCCCACAAGCCTGTGTCAAAACAGTGATTGTTGAGAGCTTTTGGATCAAGCCCGTCTCCTTTGAAATTCAAATGTTTTGACCGCTAAAATCGTGTCAAAACAATGTCCTAATCTCCTGATAGGACTCAAAATGGCATCCTAGCTGTTGGATCAAGCCCGCACGCTTTCTTGGCCGTCCGATCGCGCAATCGATGCCTATGCACCTCATGAAAACACGATGAACCGCTAAAGGGTCCATGCATCATGCATGGACCGTGTAAAACACCTATGGACCATGCTAACACACGGTGGACCACATGAACCTACATGCAGACTGCTCCTGGGCACATCGTCCATGCGTGGTTGCCTATCCTGGGCCACGCCCGTGTCTGGGCTGCGCCCTCCTGCGAGCCGCATGCACCTGAGCTACGCACTCCTGTGGGCTGTGCATGTGCCTATGGGACGTTGACTTCTCCGTCTTGGATCTTGCTGCCATGGGCTTCACTACTAAGGATCAAATTCGAGGCGCTAAAATCCAACAATCTCCACCTCGACCCGACATTCGACCTCCACCTAATTTTGAGAGCTTTTAGATGATCTCGCCCTCATGCCCTGGGGCAAATACTTGGCTACTCATGGATGGACAAACATGAGAGTTGAGCCAGATCGCTCAATCCCATCTCCGTCATATGCCGACCTATCTAATCTGAGACCTGCTTGGGATAGCCTCCTAAGGCAATAGAAACTTCACCCTGCGACATCTCCTATCATCTTTTCGAGTCTCCCATCTCATGCACAATCTACCTATACCTAGAGCTCTACCTCATGCTGAGCTCCTACTGGCACCTGAAGCTTCACCTCATGCTGAACTCTTTGCCAAGAGTTCCTCCATACTTTCCTTTATAACAATCCTACCGCCATGCATAACTTTTAAGATTCAATCATCAGCTCTCCATCTATAACTGCTTGAATCCAGTCTGCTCAACGAAATCAGATCTCTTAAAACTGCATATGCATCGGACCTCGCCCAATTTCCTCACTGCTCCATCATGTGTCTGCAAGCTGATTGTTCCAATGCCCTTGATCGCATAGCTCGATCCATCCGGCAAATGAACAGTGCCTTCATTGCTCTCTAAAGAGTCAAACAGCTTTTCTTTGCAACAAACATGATGCAAACATACTGAATCTAAAATCTACTAAAGAGAAGTAGATATCTCATCTGAGACCATAAGCCCATCATCAGTCTCATCAGTGTCGCTACCTTGGACTACTGCTGCAGTACCCTTCATCTAATTTTTAAGTTGTGGGCGGTCTCTAACTCGATGCCCCGACTTATCACATCGGTATCATATGATATTGCTAAAATTCCTTGACTTGCATATAGACTACCCACCTTGCAATCCTCTACCGCTTCGTCCCCTGCCACCACCACCTCCAATCACGCCCAAAGCTAAGCTACCGCAAAAAATCAAGACTCAATTCTTCCGCCTAAGAACCTCGTTCTGGAAAAGTGCAAAAATGACCTCATCCATCGTGATGGTGCTCTTCCCCATAAAAAGAGTAGCCACCAAGGATTCAAAAGGAGGAAGCGATGAGAACAAAACCAACGGCCTAGTCTTCTCAACCTTTTAACCAATGCTGAGGAGATTATAGTGAGAATCTTCTAGAAGTTGCTGAGATGCTCCTGCATGCTCTACCCCTCGCTCATGCATAGTTGGTAGAACGATCTCCAAAGAAAGAGAGCATTGGTGAGTGACTTTGCTATGCACATCTTCTCAAGCTTCATCCACATCACTGTTGGGAAAGTCTTACGAAGTACATGGATCACCACATCATCCGCCAAGTACAAGCAGATCATGTGCTCATTGTCTGCATCTGGAGCTGCCTCTAATCCTTCTCCTTGATAGTCCACTTTTTCTTGCACAAGAGAGCATCAATCAACCCTTGTTAGATGAGCACATCCTTCACCCTTACTTGTCATAGAAAAAAATTGCTCTTTCCATCATACCGGTTGATCTCTATCTTGATTGAGCCTGTCTTTTCCATCTTCTTTAATCTCAATCAACACTGCCTCAATCCAAAAAATCTAGTACTCTGATACCACTTGTTGGAAAGATCCCTCACGAGTGCAGAATACGGACCTTTATCTAAGATTGTAACTCCAATGACGATGTCAATATCACAACAGAAAGGAAGAAAAGAGATACACAAAAAGATACAATCAAATATGTGGATCAACCTAAGGCTTACTTCCACAGGGCATGCAAGCTCCACTATGAGAGAATAAAAATACAAGAGGAGATCGCGTCCTCTTAACTCTCATACAACAATCTCTCTCTCAACAAGAAGCACAATCCCTTACAAAGCTCTCAAAAGATTCCAAAGAGGACCCTCTGTTGCTCCTCAAGGCTCCTCGGCCGCTACACCATGAATCCCTCCGCTCCACAAGCTATCAAGCCCTTTTAAAGACCTTAAAACTGTGTCAAAAAGTGTCCTAGTCTCCTATTAGGACTCATAATAGCATTCTGATTGCTGGATCAAGCCCATATGCTCTCTCGACCATCCGATCGCATAATCGATGCTTGTGCACCGCGTAAAAATGCGGTGGACCGCTAAAGGGCACGTTTCTTGCGTGGACCGCATAAAACACCTTGGATTGCGCTAACGCACGATGGACCACATGAAACTACGTGTGGACCGCACTTGAGCATGGTGGACTTGGGCGCGCAGTGGACTGCACGTGGACCGTGCAATCGCCTATCTTGGGCCTCGCCCGCAGGTGGGCCATGCATGCACTGTGGGCCATGGGCTTTTCTATCTTGGACCTTGCTATCGTGGGCTTCGCTACTAAGGGTCGAATTCGAGGTGCTAAAACCCAATAGAAGGGCCAAAGGAGAGCTACAGTGTTGACCCTATGATTAATTTTGATGATTACAAAATATTGAGTGATTATGGTACTAATCATCTGTTCATAAGTAAATGTAGGATTTTTAGATGTTTAAAATGAAGAAATTGTTCATAGAAAAATTCTTTCAAAAGAGTGATGATTAATGGTCAAATATAGCTTAAACAAGAAATTTTTGGAAGGCTTAATGGTAGAAAAGACCATAAAATTTAAGATGGAAGAAGCTCTTAAAAGTTGAAGACAAAAAGCCCCTTAAACAAAAAAATATGCAGAATTTTTTAGTAAGCAGTCAACCGAGTCGACTCAAGGTGGATTACGAGTTAACTTGAGCTGAAACAATGAAAAAAAAGCACTTTAGCATGCAGAAATTTCAGCTGGCACGCCTCCGAGTCAACTCGAGTTGGATCTGAGTCAACTCGAATGCAGAATGGCAGAAAAGTAATTTTTCAAAGCAAAAAATATTCTGCTCGAGCAGAAAGCTCGAGTTGATCGAGTCAAGGTCTCAAAAAAATACAGAGGCTGATTTTCGGGACAAAAGTTAGGGGCAAACTCGTAGGATCGTCGAGTCGACTCGAGGGGTCAACCAAATCGACTCAAGGCTCCAATGGCTAGTTCTGCAGAATTTCAGAAGTATGTAGAATTTATGGCTAGTTTTTGCTTTTTAACAACTAGAAATGGCTAATTTGGCTTCTGAAAAGAATTTATAATCTTCCAAACTTGAGGATGAAAAAGGAAAAAGGGTCAAAAAGAAAAAACACATCAATTTATGTGAGGATCATTGAATATCACTGAAAAGAAAGAAAAGAGAGGAAATTGTGCACAGATTTCAGCAAGCTTTCAAGTGCAATCTACTCCAACATTTTCTACATCCTCTCAAGCATCATTTAAAGAGAAGCCAAGCCTTAAAGAGCAATCTTACATCTTCTACTTCGAGATTCAAAGAGTTCATCTTTTGTGTTTTACTTTGTTCTAAAATTTTATACTTGTATTCTTGTTTTCTTTACAAGTTTCTTTGGAGGAAAGAAACTTGGGGTGAAGGCTCATCCAAGCTAAGAATTAAACATTGTGTAAGATTTTGGTTAGTGATCTGGAAAACCAACTGGGTTGATAGTGAGCCTGGAAAACTATTGGTATAAGGTTGTGGTTGATGATCCAGAAAACCAATTGGATAAATTGTGAGCCCGAAAAACTACCGATGTAAGATTGTGGTTGGTAATCTTGAAAAATCAACTAAATTTGTTTGTGATCTCGGGTTAAAACAAACACATTGTAGTCAACAGATTATAGTGAAATTCTCAAGTAGCTAAAAGGGGAGTAGATGTAGGTGCGAGGGTGCACCGAACCACTATAAATTATTGTATGTGTTGTGCCTTTTCTTTCTTATCTTGCATGCTTTCAATTTTTGCTTAGCTTGATTTAATTCTTGCACAGCCCTAATTATATCTTGATTTCGCTATTGCTTACATTATATACATCTCAAATACACAACTTAGCTTAAATAGAAATACATGCTTGCTTAAAGTTTGATTTGGCTTAAGTTTTTTTAAACAACCCAATTCACCCCTCCTCTTGGGTTGCTATATTTCTGGACAAGTGGTATCAAAGCAGGTATTCTAATATTATTTGTTGACCTAACGGTCTCTAATTAAAAATCATGGCAACCCAAATAAATTTTTTTTTAATGAAGGATATTTTATAGATAGACTGCCACTATTAAATGGATCAAATTACATATATTGGAAAGCCAGAATGAAAATCTTCATGCAATCACATGATTAAGATTATAATCAATAGCCCAAACACACCTAATGCATTGATTGGTGATGAAGAAACAATCCAACTAAATGCTAAGGCTTTAAATATGCTTTATTGTTCATTAGATATAAATGAGTTCAATCTAAGTTCTTGCATTTCAGCAAAACAAGTTTGGGAGAAATTGGAAATGACTTATGGGGAGCAAATTAAAAAGAAAAATCAAGCTCCCATAAAGAGAATGAAGCTCACCCCAACCTATGCCTCAATACTCATAAGGATGAAAAGAAGAAGAAGAAGAACACAAAAGAAAGAATGCTTTGATTAAGGAGGAGCAAAGCAAAGAAGAGAAAAATGAGAAAAAGGAAGAAGGTATTGCCAATCTTTGCCTCATGGTTAATGAAAATAAGGTAAATCTTGAAAATTCTTCCAACTTTGCATTTGATGAATTATATGAAGCCTTTAATGACTTAATGGATGAATTTAAGAAATTAAGGCTGAAAAACAAGGAGCTCAAAAAGTCTAATCTTCTTTTAGCTGATGAAAAGAGAAAACTCTTATTAGAAAAAGAAGATATTTTCAGAGAAAAGGATACTTTGGCTAAAGATAAAGAAATGTATCTTAAATCTGAAAAATCTTTAGTTGAAGAACATATTGAGCTAAATAAGGAGCTTGAAAATTGAAATGTATCTTTATATGAAGAAAAGAATAAGATTTTGATGAAAAAAGATAACCTTTTGAAAGAAAAAAAATATTGGATGAAGAAAGGAATAAGTTTGTATTTGAAAGAGATAAATTATTGAAGAAAAAGAAATCTTTGATTAACGAAAATGAAAAATTATCAAAACCTGAAAAATCTCTTATAAAAGAAAATGCTAAACTAGAAAAAGAGATTGAAATATTGAAAACAATTGCCAAAAAATTTACATTTAGTTATGAAAAGCTTCAATTAATGTTGAAAAGTCAAAAATATGTTTTCCACAAAGCTGAAATTGATTTTAATCTCTTAGAAAAATAGAAATTTGTTAAGAATATGTTTGGAAAAGATTCACATAAAAATCATTCCATATTTTGTTTCAAATGTAACAAAGTAGGCTACAAAATTTTTGAATGTAATATTATTAAAATTGATCATACTTTGGTTAAATAAATTTGGGTTCCAAAAGGAACCATATGCACTAACCTCCACAGACCCAAGATTGCTTGGGTACCAAAGCTTAGAAAAATGATTTTTGCAGTTATGCCAAGAATCCAAGGGCATGAAAAGAGTCAATACTTAAAACTGGATGCTTTGGATGGATGGGTGGTGATGTTTGTAAAAGCTAAACTTACTCTTGCATCATACCATCTTAATTGTTGAATTTATTTAGGTTAAATGCTTGATTTTGATGATTTATCGATGTTTATAATAATCACACTCCATAATTTGAATGACTTGATTTGCAATGATTTTGCTCTAATGCTTGAATGTGTTGATCACTATGCTTTTTATCCCATGCATTGCATAATGCCTTGTGAGCATAATTCTTTTTAATTCAGCAAGTTTTCTTAGTTCTCCATATTATGCTATCTTGAGAAACTTAAATTTAAAATGAGCTTGATTGAATATCTTACAAATTAAATTTTGACATTTTCATAAGATATCTAATTATCAAAATTTATGAAAAAAATTGCATGAACTAAGAACATCAAGATAATATATTTAGTCATAAAAGATTGTATGCTTGATGTTGTTGACTTGCATAGCATCTTAGCTAGACCCTTAAGGATTTAGAAAATTCCTTAGTTAAAACAAAATTGATAGAGCTATTATCTAGTATCCACTTAATTTTATCTTGTCCAATTTGATTAAATTTTTATCCTCCAAATTGATTTACAAATTCTAATTCAAATATCATTCTATTTTCATGTTTCTCGAGTCATAAACCCTTTTAAACCCCTCTCCCATCAAAATTAAACCTTCCCTCTCCATTTCTATTCTATTCTTGTGGTCTTTGTTTTCTAATGACACCTCAAAAGTAATTGGCACAAAGGGAGAGAAAGTCCCATGCAGAAATTTAAAAATTTAAGGCGTTTTCAAATCATTCTCCCATGCAAGAAAGGACCAAGCTTCAAAATAATCCTTGAATTTCTAGAGCAAGAAAGAATTTTAATTGTATAGAAAATTAAGAGATTGGGCTAAGAAATTCCGTATTCTTTTGTTCTACCTGAACTCGGTTCAAGAATTCTTTGGAAACAAAAAGTTCAGGGTTGAAAATCTAGATTCAAAAGTTTGAAGTATCCATATTGTATTGGATGATATTAAATTAGCTCAGATGCCAAGGATATATATACTAACGGGCTGAAAATTCATCTAATCCTTGGAATTGCCCACCTACCCTAGATCAGTGAGAGAATTTTATGGTAGCAAAAAAAAGGTAAGAGTTGAAAGTCTAGTTTTCAAGTAAAAGACATACAGATTGAGATGGATGTTAATAATATTGGACGCATACTAGAAGCACCTCGAATTGTCTCAAGCAATGATATATTTAAAATTTATATTGGTTTGAGATAATGCCGAGAGTAATGAGGATATCAGTGCTAGTTAGCTAAGTATGAAAATGCGACTATTATGATCAGTAAGATCTTCATATTGGTCATGCGTCATATTTTTCAGAAGATTTTACTTTTCATACCAGCACGCATCTATAATAGATGTTCGGATTGAGAATCCAATAGTATAGACAAAACCAGCTTCACCTTCATAGACCGGCCATCCAGAGAGCTTAGATTGATTATTTGGTATACTGGATGAGAATGCATTATCGATAGAATTTCCTCCAGAATCATTCCTTCTGTTTGTGCAAAGATTCAAGGATATGCTTCATAGACATAGCAGGTAAGATAAGATCTGATGGAGGCACAATCATTGGTCAGAAAGAAGTCAATATGATTGATTTAAGCTATCATTTCAACGAGGGAGTATGTTTGTGACTGAGGTCAGTTAATTGGAAATACTAGACCACCCTCTCCATCTAGTCAACCTGAACTTTCTTCTTAAAGCTATGCCAACCTACTCTCACTTAGGATGCCAGGATTTATTTCTTAGAACTTTAATTGACCCTAGCAATCCATTTTTGAAATCCTTAGAATATAGCTCTCATATATCTTGTTTGTTTTTTTGTTTAAAACAATGAAAATTTTAATGACTTTTATAATCATGTTTGACAAATCAATGAAAATATAGCTTTTGTTGAAATTTTGTGTTTGATGTGTCTACTTGCTTAATGATTATCCTTATTTGCTTGATTGAATATTTGCCTATTCACAGAACTAAGGCAAATATATAAGCTAATATTAAATTTAAATGAAAACTTGATTGAATTGAATAAAAGTGCATGATTTGGAAGAAAAAGGGAGAGAATTAAGTAAATCAAGCCTTCTAGCACTAATTATGAAAAACAAATGGGGAGAAAAATGTTAAGCTTAAATATGCACAATTTGAAAGCAAAAGGGGAAGAGACACAATAACACTAATTTTCTAGCATTTGCTATGAAAAATAGGAGGAAATGTTATTGGAATATTAAAATCAACTTACTCTATTGACTTATTTTTAAAAATCTTCAGTAACCTTTACAAGATAATTTATTGAGGAACTTTGCATGAGTAGATATTACAGTAAATAATTTTGTAAAATAGTTTTTATTGCTTAGTATTCTTGCTTTTGCCTTGCAAATTACTATCTTAATCTTTTGGAGTAAATGGAATTGATCCTTTAGTCTTAAAACTTGACTAACATTGCTATATTCTTAAAGTAATTTGAGACAAAATTAGAAATTTAATTCATGTCTCTCTGGACTTAAATGAGTGATATTTTCTGAGAAGAAGATGATTTGAATTTGACATAATGACTTATCTCGATATTGAATTCCTAAATACTCCAAGCTTAAAAAAACTTTGATTTGAATTTGAAAACAACAAGATGAATTTTGAAAAGTAGACACTTAAATTTGAAGAGAAGAAATGAGTTTTTGAAATGCTTGTCTAATTGTATTTGAGAAAATGCTTTGCATTCATGCATTTGAGAATAATAGAAAGTGTACCATAAACCTGAATTTGATACTCTTTGATACTTAAAGATAGCAAAATATTTGGTACATCCCACTATAATTTCTGAATTTGATATAACTTAATTAATTTTGATGATATTTTTCTATATATTGTTCCATGCAAAAAGGAAGAAAAGATCTTATGTGATCTAAAGTCAAGAGCTATTCTTAAGTTTAAAAGTGATCTTGAATATGTCTTTGTAGATTTATAAATTTAATTGATACTCGATGATTTCTAAAAGCTTTTTAATCCTTAATAAAAATTGAAAAGTATTTCTTTTTAAATCTACGATTTTAAAAAAAAAGAAAATATACTATTAAAATTGTGTTTTATGAAACCAAGTTAATTTTGAGTTCAAAATTAGAGAGAGATATATTTTAAACTTAATCTAATTCCGATTAGAAATTCTAGTTAAGTTATGTTGAAAGATAACAAGAGAAATTGCTCCTCTTAGATCTTCAAATGATACCCTCATTGGTTAGGGGCTGCAATCTTTCAAGAGAAATTATTTTATATATTTAAATATTCATGATTGACTTATTTTGAAAAAATCATTGTTGAACTTAAAAATGAGTCACTTATGTTTGTCCATCTTTGATTTTAGCATTTATATGATTATTGATTTAACCATTTATGTCCTATTGGTTTGATTGTGACATTTTATAATTAATTGGTATCTGAAAAATACTTTGCTTCACTTGTTTATTTTCAAAAAATGAATTTAAAAGCTTCAAGTGGTATCTTAATTAGAAATCAAGAAAATCTTTCGAAGAAGATACTATTTGGTTTATCTTTCAAAATAATTGATATAAAACTATCTTCTTCTCAAGTATACTTTACTCGACACCATACCTTGCTTCAATATATTTTTGATATGATATCTTTCGAGACAAAACTGAAAAAATGACATCCTTTAAGAACGTAAATGATTGATACTTCTCAAAGAAAGAAAGCAATAAAGTTTATCTTATACTTATTTCTAATCATTGGAAAGCTTCAACATTTTAAATTTTTGAAACTCAAGCTCCTCCATAATTGAATTTGAGAATCTGTTAAATGTATCCACCATTATTCACAAGGAAGAGATGTGCTTATAAATCTTAATCAAAAGAAAAAAGATAATTCTTTTTGGATAGTTGCTATTTGGATTGAATTTCAAAATATTTGGTACTAAGAAGAATTAAATTGATTATTTTTTATTTTAAATGAAATATTTTTAAAAGATATAGGTTCAAACTTCTTTCAATTTGTATCAAGTAGAATTTTTCAAGAATACTATTACAATTTGTATCTTAAGTCTCATACTTGGTATCAAGTAGTTTATTCTTGCCTTAAATTCTATTGTTTTATCTTTTGGCAAAAGAAGATTGTATTTGTCTCAAATTTAGTTTTGTATGGCTTATATGATATTATTTGAGACAAATTCAAAGAATTTTATACCTTTTCTAAATTTAATTGAGCAATGCTTCTTAAGAAAAGGAAGATCTAAATTTAAAAAAAAAGAAACTCTCTATGATTTGCTTTACATGATTTATTGATATCAATTCAAAATAATCTATCAAAATAATTTGATCTGAATTTAATCGATTCATCTAACTTGATCAAAAACTTTAACAATTGGTATCAAATAGACCATTATTGCTTTATACCCTATCTTTGGTAAAAGAAAACAATGTATTATCTCAAATCTATTTTGCATGAACATATGATTGACATTATTCCTTGAGACAAATTATAAGACTGATACCTTTATACTTTAAATTGATTAATACCTCTCAAGATAAGAAAAAAATGCTCATTTTCTTGTATCAAGAAAAATATCTGTTGGTGCAGAAACTGGTCGTCGCCGAAGATCGCTGGAGTCAAGGCCGCTGAGATCGCCGCCGGGGACCTGCAAAACAGAGTCCCATCCGGAGCCGGTGGGGGGTGGCTCCGGCAGGACCCTCCGACGCTCAAGTCAGCTCTGGCCAACAGGAATGAAGTGCTCGGAATGAGTTCCGGAGCTTAGAGAAGAAGAGGAGAGCTTATAGATCAGAGAGATTAGCCTTAGCGTATCTGGAGGGGTCCTTTTTATAGCGGAGCTTGATGGTGACAGCTGCAGCCGCGTGCTGGCGGGCGGGCCGCTCGAGGTTCGGCGGAGCCAGTCTCACGGGAAGGTGCCGTGTGCGACGGGTTGATGGTGACAGCCATCGCTACCTCATAGTGGATCGCTATCACTCACGGTGGACTGATGGTGATGGCTGCAGAGCTTGCGGCGGACTGATGGTGATGGCCGCAGAGCCAGCCGAATGAAGGGTTGAAGGCCTTCGTCGTGTACCCATTTCGGAGGAGTTCGGGCTCCTGAAGAGGAAGCTTGGAGGAAGTTCGGCTCCCATAGGCGTCTGGCTAGAGGTATGCAGCTAAGGCTCGTCCGCTGAGGAGTTCGGCCGTTGGAGAGTTCGGCCGAATGTTGGACTTCGGCTGAGGCTCGTCAGCTGAGGAGTTCGAGGAGCTCGACCGTTACGAGTTCGAGGAGCTCGGCCGCTGGGGGTTCGGCCGAAACTCGGCTGCTTGGAGTCCAAGGAGCTCGGGCGCTAAGTAGTTCGACCGGCTGTAGGAGTTCGGCTAAGACCCATCCGTCGAAGCTCTTCCGCGGCTACAGGTTGCCGTCGAGCTAGACTTCGGCGGGAGCGGGATTTATCCCTAACACTAGCCCCCCACTCCCGAGTTCGAAAATCGAAGGGAGTGCAGGAAAGACGACTGCCGAAGTGTTCCTCTGAGCCCTGAGCTGGCCTAGGTCGAAGCTCGGAGATCTCATCTCCAGCCGAGGTTGAGGGGGCTTCGTCCACTGCGATCGAAACCGGAGGTTGCGCTCGGGGGCGACATTGTCTCCTACAGCTGAGGTCGATGTGGTCGCTTGGGAGAGATCTGATTTCAGGGTGAGGCTGTCTCCGATCTTATCTCTGGCCAAGGTGGTAGTTGGAGCTCTCCAGCCGAGGTTGACACGGTTGCTTTCTCTAGCCGAGGTCGAAGTTGAAGCTCTCCAGCCGAGGTTGACACGGTTGCTCGGGAGAGATCTTATCTCTGGCCGAAGTGGTTGCTCGGGAGAGATCTCATCTTTGGCCGAGGTTGCTTTTTGGAAGAGATCTTATCTCTGGCCGAACTGCTCGAAGGAGATCTTATCTCTAGCCGAGGTTGATGCTCGGGAGAGATCTCATCTCTGGCCAAGGTTGCTTTTTTAGGAGAGAACTTATCTCTGGCCGAACTGCTCGGGGAGATCTTATCTCTAGCCGAGGTTGCTTTTTCGGAAGAGATCTTATCTCTGACCGAACTGCTCGGGAGAGATCTTATCTCTAGCCGAGGTTGCTTTTCGGGAGAGAGCTGATCTCTGGCCGAACTGCTCGGGAGAGATCTTATCTCTAGCTGAGGTGGTTGCTCGGGAGAGATCTCATCTCTGGCCGAGGTTGCTTTTCGGGAGAGAGATCTGATCTCTGGCCGAACTGCTCGGGAGAGATCTTATCTCTAGCCGAGATGGTTGCTCAGGGAGAGATCTCATCTCTTGCAGCCGAGGTTGGACTGCGCGCTCGAGGGAGATCTTATCTCCTGCAGCCGAGCCTTTCTCGGAGGAGATCTTATCTCCTGCCGCCGAGGTCAAAGTGCGCGCTCAGGGGAGATCTTATCTCCTACGGCCGAGCTTTCCTCGGGAGAGATCTTATCTCCTGCAGCCGAGGGTCGAAGTGCGCGCTCGGGGGAGATCTTATCTCCTGCGGCCGAGCTTTCCTCGGGGGAGATCTGATCTCCTGCGGCCGAGGTCGAAGCGCGCGCTCAGAGGGGATCTTATCTCCTGCGGTCGAGCTTCCCTCGGGGGAGATCTCATCTCCTGCAACCGAGGTCGAAGTGCGCGCTCGGGGGAGATCTTATCTCCTACAGCCGAATTTCCTCGGGGGAGATCTTATCTCCTGCAGCCGAGGATCTCCTACAGCCGAGGTCGAAGTGCGCGCTCGGGGGAGATCTTATCTCCTACGGTCGAGCTTCCCGGGGAAGATCTTATCTCCTGCGGCCGAGGTCGAAGTGCGTGCTCGGGGAGATCTTATCTCCTGCGGCCGAGGTCGAAGCGTGCGCTCAGGGGGATCTTATCTCCTGCGGCCGAGCTTCCCTCGAGGGAGATCTTATCTCCTGCAGCCGAGGTCGAAGTGCGCGCTCGGGGGAGATCTTATCTCCTGCAGCCGAGCTTCCCTCGAGGGAGATCTTATCTCCTGCAGCCGAGCCTTCCTTGGGGGAGATCTTATCTCCTGCAGCCGAGGTCGAAGTGCGCGCTATCTCCTGCAGCCGAGCCTTCCTCGGGGGAGATCCTATCTCCTGCAGCCGAGCTTTCCCTCGGGAGAGATCTTATCTCCTGCAGCCGAGGTCGAAATGCACGCTCGGGGGAGATCTTATCTCCTGCAGCCGAGCTTCCCTAGGGGGAGATCTTATCTCCTGCAGCCGAGCCTTCCTCGGGGGAGATCTTATCTCCTGCAGCCGAGGTCGAAGTGCGCGCTCGGGGGAGATCAAGCCTTCCTCGGAGAGATCTTATCTCCTGCAGGCCGAGGTCGAAGTGCGCGCTCGGGGAGATCTTATCTCCTGCAGCCGAGCCTCCCTCGGGGGAGATCTTATCTCCTGCAGCCGAGGTCGAAGTGCGCGCTCGGATGAGATCTTATTCTCCTGCAGCCGAGCCTTCCTCGGGGGAGATCTTATCTCCTGCAGCCGAGGTCGAAGTGCGCGCTCGGAGGAGATCTTATCTCCTGCAGCCGAGCCTTCCTCGGGGAGATCTTATCTCCTGCAGCCGAGGTCGAAGTGCGCGCTCGGAGATCTTACTCCTGCAGGGAGGAGATCTTATCTCCTGCAGCCGAGGTCGAAGCGCGCTCGGGGAGATCTTATCTCCTGCGGCCGAGCTTTTTCCTCAGGGGAGATCTTATCTCCTGCAGCCGAGGTCGAAGTGCGCGCTCGGGGGAGATCTTATCTCCTACAGCCGAGCTTCCCTCGGGGGAGATCTTATCTCCTGCAACCGATGTCGAAGTGCGCGCTCGGGGGAGATCTTATCTCCTGCAGCCGAGGTCGAAGTGCGCGCTCGGGGGAGATCTTATCTCCTGCAGCCGAGCTTCCCTCGGGGGAGATCTTATCTCCTGCAGCCGAGGTCGAAGTGCGCGCTCGGGGGAGATCTTATCTCCTGCAGCCGCTTATCGCAGCCGAGGTCGAAGTGCGCGCTCGGGGGAGATCTTATCTCCTGCAGCCGAGCCTTCCTCGGAGATCTTATCTCCTGCAGCCGAGGTCGAAGTGCGCGCTCGGGGGAGATCTTATCTCCTGCAGCCGAGCCTTCCTCGGGGGAGATCTTATCTCCTGCAGCCGAGCTTCTAAGGCTTCCGACCTGCCCCCGTTAGCAGGAGGTCCCCCGCCAGTTCCCAATACGGCAACTATTTGACTGCTCCATCCCCTGTTACCGCAGTTTCTGCGCTAGGAAATAACATTATTGGAAGGGAAGAATTTTACCGAAGGAAAGTTACGGGCAGCACATCCCCGTTTGAGGGGTCGTCGGGGCGTTGTTCCTCGAAAGCTCCCTCCCTCGGGCAGTAAGTCCCGTCCAGACGACCTCCTCTATCCCATGCTGGCCTTCTCAATTAGGAGCAAGCTCTTGGCTTTATCGCTGGGAGCCGACGAACCGCCGATGTACCAAGCTCCTCCCCGGGGTAACGTTGATGACGCTGTGAGACGGTCGACCCTGGAGTTTCTGGTTACGGCAGCACCCTTAGCCGACTTTCTCCAGCCGCTCCTTCCTGACGAGCTCCTTAATTTCGTCTCGCAGTCGGATGCATTTCTCAGCGTCGTGGCCGTGGTCGCGATGGTAGATGCAGTACGACCGCACTTGTTTGGGGGAGACCATAAACCTTCTGGTCTTGGCAGCTGGCTCTTAACTTCGCTGAGAATTCGAGTTAGAAGAGCGGGGCGTAGTTGCGGAATCTTTCGGGAGGGCTTCTTCGCGTCCTTTTGTCGGGGCCTCCTTGGTGGCGAGCTCAAGGAGTTAGGGGTTGTAAAACCTGCGGGAGAACTTTATGCCCAATTGTCGGAGCTTTCTTGGAGTCATACTCGAAAGGGAGTCCTCGCTTGCCCTGGGGCGGTTATGAGCTCGGCCGAACTTCGTCTCACCTTGTGTGAAATCTTTGTAGGAGGCTTCCTTGGTGACATAATCGGGCTGGAGTTCCGCCTCACTTGCGCCGAACTTCATTCCGCCTTCCCGCGAAAGCCTCCGCGGGAGGACTAATGCCCCTTCCTCGATGACGGGCTTCAAGGTGAAGTTTGGCCTCACTTGTGCAGAACTTCATTCCGTTTTCCCGCGAAACCCTCCGCGGGAGAACTTCCTCTGCTGCTTTTGTCCGGACTTCCTTGACGATGAGCTCGAGGGGGAGCTCGGCTTTGCTTGCCCGAACTTCACTCCGGCCTCACTTGCGCCGAACTTCATTCCATTTTCCCGCGAGACCCTCCGTGGGAGAACTTCCTCTGCTGCTTTTGTCCGGACTTCCTTGACGACGAGCTCGAGGGGGAGCTCGGCTTTGCTTGCCCGAACTTCACTCCACCTCCTGTGAATTCTTTGTAAGTGGTTTCCTTGGTGTCATACTCGAGCGTGAGTTCGGCCTCACTTGCGCCAAACTTCGTTCCGCTTTCCCGCGGAAGCTTCCGTGGGAGGACTTCATACTCCTTTGTCGGGGCTTCCTCGATGATGGGCTCGAGGGAGAGTACGGCCTTGCTTGCGCTGGGAGGTGAGCACGGCCAAACTTCATTCCGTCTCCTTCTGAAACCTGGGGGAGGACTTCCTTGATGACGAGTTCGAGGTAGAGCTCGGCGTCGCTTGCCCGAGCTTCATTCCACCTCCTATGACTTCTTCATAGGTGGTTCCCTTGGTGTCATACCCGAGCGGAAGTTCGGCCTCACTTGCGCCGAACTTCATTCCGATGATGAGATTTCAGGGGAAGTTCGGCCTTGCTGCCGCCGAACTTCATTCCGCTTTCCTGCTCGCGGCAAACTCCATTCCGCTTTCCCGCGAAACCTTCCTCATGCCGAACTTCATTCCGCTTCTGCGGAAGAACTTCTGCTCTCTGTTTCTCTCCTAAGGGCGATTGGCATGCCCAAATGCTCTTCCTTAAGGCCGGTTCCTCGCATTTTTCTGGCAAAGTCTCCGTCGAAGGTTGTCGCACGGCCTGTATCACCTCGGTGGGGCCACAAACCCATCTGACAGGTTGAACTGCTCTACATCTGCGGTGGCTTCGGGTGGAGCCTGGGCTACCGGGGCTGCAACGAGAGCCGATCGCCGAGTCAAAGCTCTCGAGGCATTTTCTCTTTGGAAGAGAGCTCTAGTAAGGAAGAACGGATCTCCGGAGAGAGGAATCGTCACCGAGCACTCCTTTAAGAACAAGGAAACCTCGAAGGTTGGCCCTCCTTCTAGCGCCATACTGTTGGTGCAGAAACTAATCATCACCGAAGGTCGCTGGAGTCGAGGCCGCTGAGGTCGCCGTCGGGGACCTGCAAAACAGAGTCCCATCCGGAGCCGGTGGGGGGTGGCTCCGGCAGGACCCTTCGACGCTCAAGTCAGCTCTGACCAACAGGAATGGAGTGCTCGGAATGAGTTCCGGAGCTTAGAGAAGAAGAGGAGAGCTTAGAGATCAGAGAGATTAGCCTTAGCATATCTGGAGGGGTCCTTTTTATAGCGGAGCTTGATGGTGACAGCTGCAGCCGCGTGCTAGCGGGCGGGCCGCTCGAGGTTCGGCGGAGCCAGTCTCACGTGCTGGCAGGCGGGCCGCTCGAGGTTCGGTGGAGCCAGTCTCACGGAAAGGTGCCGTGTGCGACGGGTTGATGGTGATAGCCATCGCTGCCTCATAGCGGATCGCTATCACTCGCGGTGGACTGATGGTGATGGCTGCAGAGCTTGCGGCGGACTGATGGTGATGGCCACAGAGCCAGCCGAATGAAGGGTTGAAGGCCTTCGTCGTGTGCCCATTTCGGAGGAGTTCGAACTCCTGAAGAGGAAGCTTGAAGGGAGTTCAGCTCCCATAGGCGTCTGACTGGAGGTATGCAGCTAAGGCTCGTCCGCTGAGGAATTCGGCCGCTGGGAATCCTAAGCTCGGTCGTTGGGCCGAATGTTGGACTTCGACTGAGGCTCGTCAGCTGAGGAGTTCGAGGAGCTCGGCCGCTACGAGTTCGAGGAGCTCGACCGCTGGGGGTTCGGCCGAAGCTCGGCTGCTTGGAGTCCAAGGAGCTCGGGCGCTAAGTAGTTCGGCCGGCTGTAGGAGTTCGGCTAAGATCCGTCCGTCGAAGCTCTTCCGCGGCTACAGGTTGCCGTCGAGCTAGACTTCGGCGGGAGCGGGATTTATCCCCAACAATATCTAAGAAATTTACTATTTAAGCTATTTTTTTTAATAATAGGTATCAAATTTGGTACAAAAATGTTTAGTTTTATAATTGATATCAAACAATCTTCTTCTCAAATATATGTTGCATTGATAACATGTTTTGCTCTGATCTTGCTCAAATACTACATGTCAGGACCATAGATTTACTCTGATACATTCATAATATCATTTCTGAATTTTGGAAGCATTGTGAGAAAGTGATGAATCTGAAATTTATGAAAAGAAAGTGACAAATGTTTACTCTGATACATTCATAATATCATTTCTGAATTTTAGAAGCGTTATGAGAAAATGATGAATCTAAAATTTATGATACGAAAGTGACAAATGTTGAAATATATCTTATGCTTGGTCTTAATACTCAAATATTTTTATTTTGAAAAGTTATATTGGTCTTCGATTCTTAAATTTCATAGCAATTTTATCTTTGAATTTAAAAATTCAAATTAATGTATCAACTTTATTCAAAAAGGAGGAGCTATGTGTCATTAACATATATTGATTAAAAGAAAAAAGAAATTCAATCTGAATTTCCTATCAAATTTCAAAAAAGGGGAGCCATTATCCAAAAGAAAAGATGATATCACAAGCTGAAATCTGAATTTAAACATTGAATGTGTGTATATTTGAATTTGAATTGATTTTGATGATTCATCTTAAATCTTTTTCTTAGACTTTTTGATGCTATCAAAAAGACAGAGAAATGTTATGTTGAGTATATGCTCATTGAAATTTATAACTGAATTAATTACATGCTCACATGCTTCATGTTTAAATTGAGTATATGCGAGAAAAATATGTTTAAGATGTAAGATGCTCATTTGCTTGTTTGAAATATTTATATA
Source organism: Cocos nucifera (assembly GCA_006176705.1). NCBI lineage: Eukaryota > Viridiplantae > Streptophyta > Magnoliopsida > Arecales > Arecaceae > Cocos > Cocos nucifera. The sequence continues at coordinate 416,189 of QRFJ01002107.1, read as the reverse complement.
AAATGAGTATGTTTGGATATGTGCCATCTTTAATATCGGTATTGAATTTTGGTATTAAAATTTATGATGAAAATTCTATGATAAATCTTATTAAAGCATTTATGAAGTATGTTCTTGAAAGTGCTCACTTATTCACTTCATGATTCATATTCATATTATACTTTGTTATGCATATACTCAAAGTTTTGTCATCATCAAAAAGGAGAAGATTGTTGATCCTATAATTGATTTTGATGATTACAAAACATTGAGTGATTATGGTACTAATCATATGTTCATAGGTGAATGTAGGATTTTCTAGATGGTTAAAATGAAGAAATTATTCATAGAAAAGTTCTTTCAAAAGAATGATGACTAATGATCAAATAGAGCTTAAACAAGAAGTTTTTGAAAGCCTTAATGATCGAAAAGACCATAAAAATCAAGATAAAAGAAGCCTTCAAAAGTTGAATACAAAAAACCCCTCAAACAAAAAAATATACAGAATTTTTTAATAAGCTATCATCCGAGTCGACTCAAGGTGGATTTCGAGTCGACCCAAGCAAAAACAATGAAGAAAAAGCATTTTGGCATGCAGAAATTTCAGCTGGCATCCCTTTGACTCGAGTTGGATCCGAGTCAACTAGAATGCAAAATAGTAGAAAAGTAATTTTTTAGAGTAGAAAAATATTCCGCTCGAGTAGAAGGCTTGAGTCGACTCGAGTTGGTCTAGTCGAGGTCTCAAAAAAGTTAGGAACAGACTTGCAAGATGGTCGAATCAAGTCAACTTAAAGCTCCAACGGCTAGTTCTGCAAAATTTCAGAAGTATCCAGAATTATTTCTAATGGCTAGTTTTTGCTTTCTAACAGCTAGAAACGGCTACTCTGGCTTCTAAAAAGAATTTATAATCTTCCAAACTTGAGGATGAAAAAAGAAAAAAAAGGATCCAAAAGGGAAACACATCAATTTATGTGAAGATCCTTAAATATCATTGAAAAGAAAAAAAAGAAAAAATTGTGGACAGATTTCAGCAAGCTTTCAAGTGCAATCTACTCCATTTTCCACATCCTCTCAAGCATCATTTAAAGAAAAGCCAAGCCTCAGAGCAATCCTACATCTACTTCGGGATTCAAAAAGTTCATCTTTTGTGTTTTACTTTGTTCTAAAATTTTATACTTGTATTCTTGTTTTCTTTACAAGTTTCTTTGGAGGAAAGAAACTTAATGTGAAGGCTCGTCCAAGCCAAGAATTTGACATTGTATAAGATTTTGGTTAGTGATACAGAAAACCATCTGGATTGATGGTGAGCCCGGAAAACTATTGGTGTAAGATTATGGTTGGTGATCCAGAAAATCAACTAAGTTGATAGTAATCTCGAAAAACTATCGGTGTAAGGTTGTGGTTGGTGATCCTAAAAAACCAACTAGGTTTATTTGTGATCCCGGATTAAAACAAACATGCTATAGTCAAGAGATTATAATAGAATTCCCAAGAGGCTCTTAGGGAGCGGATGTAGATTCGAGGGTGCACCGAACCACATAAACTATTTTGTGTTTGTGTTGTGCCTTTTCTTTCTTATCTTGCATGCTTTCAATTTTTGCTTAGCTTAATTTAATTCTTACATGGCCCTAATTATATCTTGATTCCGATATTGCTTGCATTATATACATCTCAAATACACAACTTAGCTTAAATAAAAGTACATGATTAAAGTTTGATTTGGCTTAAGTTTTTTTAAACAACCCAATTCACCCCCGTCCTGGGTTGCTACATTTCTGGGCAACATAGAGGAAAGGCTTTCCCTTGTCAACTTCACTTTAAAAAAATGAAAATAGAAAATGGGCCCCTCAAGGCCCCTATTTCATTCGAAATAGAGGAATTGAGGGCAGAGCCCTTCCTTTGGCCCTCCCCCTCCCTCCCTCCCTCCCTCTCTCTCTCTTTTCCTCTCTCTCCTTCCCCCCTCCCTCGCTGGCTCTACTATGTCGATATCAGCTCAGAACAATACCATATCAAGCCATGACATTAGGCAACCAATACAAGTCCTGATACTAACACAACATACCTTAGGAATGAGTATATAGAAGTTTACCAATTAAAAAACAAAATGATATAAAACTAATGGGATGTTATTAGCATCTCAAAGAAAGATCTAAGGAGGCTCCAATAAGAAAAGGTACTTCCAAGTTCCAAGGTTTGTGCAAGATGAATGCAACCAGTAAGATGTAAGGTGACATATGTGGATGTTGTGGGAAGAACTTGGAAAAGTTTGTAATACATTGGAGGTAATGTAGGATTGTTGGTAAGGATTTATCATATTGGATATGATAAATGTTGATGTCGATTTCGGTCGAGCACTAGAACGACCGGAGGTGATGGGACATCGGATCGCCGAAAGCAAAACTTGCAAGAAAAAACTCCCGACCAGAGATTGCTCCAACGAAGACCGTCCGACGCTCAAGTCAGAAAAGCGGTGCAACAGAAGGAGCGTGAGGGCAGGATTTTCCATAGCTTTTTCAGGTTCCCTTTAGGCCTCCTTTTATAGGTGGAGGCCGGAGCTTGTGTAGAAATCGACCCGCATGATCTTCGAGAGTCATGTAGAATGTACCAAATCTCAATTGTCGCTGGTCGGATAGTCCATCTTGAGTCGTGTTTCTTAGGGATGTGTGATTAGACGGTCATGAGTTGGCTCAAGAATCGAGAGAATACGTGGGTGGTAATCGGCTGACTAGGATTCGGCGATCTTACCTGACTTTCCTAGGAGTGGATTATAAATGGGTTTCAGGGGGTTGCCCCACTTGAACTCTCTACTTGTCAACTTTTATCGTGTTTAGGTAAAGTTCCAGGTGGCGGGTGTGATGGAGCGCACGTGATGTAATTAATGGCTTCCTGGAGGATCTCAACTAGAGGCTACTTTCCTAACTGGGCACGAGCCTGACCGACCAGGAGTCGGTACGTCGGACTATCCCCCAAGAATGGGGTATGAAGGGTGAAAAGCAAAGGAGAGGCTCCACCGATTGTCGAACTAACCCATCGCATCGCGTTCCATCATGGCCTATAATGATGGCCATTTATTACGCGTGAGTGGGGCATTTAATATCCACGCGGCATGATAGATGACTTTCGAGATGTCCTGACTTGATGTGTCCTCTTGCAATGGTGTACAGCTAGCCATTGGGGGCGCCTCAAGCGATATGACTTCATGGGATCGAAAGGGAGCCAACTTCATAGAAAGCGGCTCTCGACAAAGACGGGTGTCTAGTGGTCGGTTGAGCGATAATGGATCGGGCACCAAGAAGGGTGGTGGTATGCCGGCTGCCAATCCATTCCACGGTCGGAGGAGATACGAGGAAGGGTTCCTAAACCATTGATGGGAGGCCCTCAGATCTGGTATCTCCCCTAGGGATCTTTGGCTGACCCTTACGCTTAATCAGTTTCGGAGTCATTCCCTATTACAAATTACCTTGGGGAGATTGGTTTTCGTGCAGCCTCGTCAAGCCATGTTATCCCATGTGGGATCGAGTCCTTTGGTATCCGACCTAGATTTGCAAGTCTCGGAGCTTGACCCCTGGCCGCATTCCAGTATCGGCCTCCATTTGGCCTCAACGCTCGAGTGGAATCCATCCCAATCAATATGGTCGGCAGGAAGCGACCAATCGTGTGCCAAGGCCTGGTCGAGCAGATGCAGTCGTATGTCGATAACAACTGTGATCAATCTTTGCCAGTCAATCATAGCGTTGTCGGTATTTCCAAGCAGGAATCGATGAAGACGGGTTAGTGAGTCCTCATCAGCATAGGTGAGGGATCACTTAGGGCGAGAGTAGGCTTGAGATTGGCCGTCTTCGATTTGAGAAGTGGTCGGCCATAAATGGGGGGATGACATGAGGCCAAAGGCGGTAAGAAGCTTCGGTTTGCTGGACCCAAACATCTTTAGGCCCTGGGCCTCCCTCACATTATCGGACCGTGTGGATTTTTCCCCAGCATATGCCCCCCACACCCGAGTCCGAGCATCAGTCGAGCGAAGGGAGTAATTTTAAGCGAGTTGGCCAAAAAGATGAGGGATCTTCTGTCGATAGAGGTGCGTGGCTTTTGGGGAGGATACGGAGTGGTACCATCATGCCATCATTTTGACATTGTTGAAAGGAAAAGGGAAAAATTCAATATTATTCATGGGTAATATACTCAAATTTATAGTGAGTACACTTGGTCTCTTACTCCTTCGGTACAACTTAAGTGATAATTCTTAACACCCCCTCAAGCAGGAGCATATATATCAAACATGCCCAGCTTGTTACAAAGATAAGAGAATCGAACAGCATATAAAGATTTGGTAAACAAATCAACAGTCTGATCTTGAGTAGCAATGTGAGGAGTCTTAACAATTCCTGACATAACAACATCCTAGACGAAATGATAGTCAACTTCAATATGCTTGGTTCGTTCATGGAAGACAGGGTTATTAGCAATGTAGATAGCAGCTTGGTTGTCACAAAACATTTTCATCGGCTTTATGTGAGAGACACCTAAGTCACACAGCAGCAATCTCAACCACAATCTCACATGTAGTATGAGCCATTGCCCGGTATTCAACCTCAGCACTAGACCTGGCCACCACATTCTGTTTCTTACTTCGCCAGGTAACAAGGTTGCCTCCCACATACGGGCAATAGCCAGAAGCGGACCTCCTATCATAAACAAACCCAGCATAATCTGCATCGGACAAGGCCTCTACCCGAAGGTGACCATGCCTCTGATACAATAAACCTTTCCCAGGAGATCCCTTAATATGCCTCAGAATTCTAATTACAGCTTCCCAGTGACACATCTTGGGTTGTTGCATGAACTGACTAACCAAGCCAACAGCATAAGAGATGTCCAGTCGAGTAATAGTGAGGTAGATTAGTTTTCTAACTGGCCTACTGTTGGGGGTAAAACAACCCCTACCGAAGTTCTTAGCCGCCAACCCCCATTCTGAAGGAATTCATTGATCCTCCCGACAATAAGTCCATACCGCGGAACTTCTCCAAGGCACATTAAAGCCCGGCCAGACGATCGTGAACAATAAAGGGGAATTATTATTTAATTAACCTTGCTTCTTAACCTGGAATGAATGACAGGACCAAAGTTCCACCCTCCCAACCTTGATTGGTGACATGTTTTGAAGACAGTTGAAGTCCTATATTGTGAACAACGCGCTCCTAGCCGAACTCTCTCGGGCACACTCCTTTCAGTCGAACTCCTAAACAAACTCCTCCAATCGCGCTCCTCCCGCCATCACTCCTACCATTTGAACTCCTTCCAGACGAACTCCTCCAGTCGCGCTCCTTCCGACAGCGCTCCTAGTCGAACTCCTTCCAGACGAACTCCTCCAGTCGCGCTCCTCCTAAAGGCACTCCTAGGCGGACTCCTTTTGGATGCACTCCTTCCAGTCATGTTTCCTTCAGCCGAGGTCCTTTCATTCGAATACCTTTCAGAATGAGCTTCTCCCAGCTAATTGCGGACCTACTTAATCCATGTTACGCCTGTCAGCTAGAGCCATCCAAAAAGACCTCATCAAATCACTGATTCATGACAACTGCTTCGCGAAGGATGGAGCACAGTATTTCATATCCCAATTTAGGAGGCACCTACCTGTACACGATCCAAGAGGCTTTCAAACTCCTTAAAGCCACTAGACATTGCCCCAACAGACCTCAGTTGGTTATAAGTTCACTGCATATACTAAAATCTCCAACCTACATCCGGACTTCAACGAATGGATCTCCATCGCCTACAAGTCGTGACAAATGCCAACTCATCCTCCGTAACAAACTCCATGTGGTTTGAGCGGCCCACTACCAAACAGTTACGGCTGTCACTATCAATTTGTTACATGCTCCATCTATAAAAGAGACCCTTCAGATACTTTTCTTCTAAGCTCTCTTCCCCTTGCCGTTACTCTGCTTCTTTGTTTTCCTGAGCACTCCATTCTAGTTGGCCAGAAAACTGACTTGAGCGTCGGAGGGTCCTACCGGAACCACCCACCACCGGTTAGGATTTTGTTTTGCAGGTCCAGTCAGCGGCCTCATCCTCCCAACTCTAGCTGCCTCCGATGTCCTCACAGATTTCCAACACCTACGATACTGGACAACATCATGGCAGTTTTCTACTTCTGAATTCCAAAAATCAGGTTGAGTCACAATAGGAGTTTCACCTGATCTGCATCCTAAAAGACCTATCTCTGTTAGCAAGTCTAATGCATGTTTTCTTTGGGAAAGAGACACCCTTTTTGCTAAAGGCAAATTCAATGCCCAAAAAATATTTAGATTGGCCTAAATCCTTAATAGAAAATTGCTGCTGCAGGTCTTCCCAAACAATACGAATGCCATCTTTGTCACCTCCCATAAGTAAAATATCATCAACATAGACAATGAGAACAACAAGACCAGTGGGACTATGATGAATAAACACTGAATAATCAAAATGGCTCCTCCTGAGATCAACAGCCCCAGCAACTTTGCAAAACTTATCAAACCAGACAAGCAGACTTTGTTTTAGACCATAAATAGCCTTCTTGAGCCTACATAATTTCTCCTCCTGAGCAACACACCCAAGAGGTTGCTCCATATACTTCCTCAAGCAGATCACCATACAAGAAGGCATTTTTAACATCCAATTGCGACATCTCCTAGCCTAAATTAACAGCAACTGAGAGAACAACCCGAACAGAGTTAAGCCGAGCAACGGGAGAGGTGGTCTCAAAGTAATCAACCCCATAGGTTTGTGTGAAACCTTTTGCAACCAAGCGCGCCTTATATTTATCAATAAAACAATCAGGTAGATACTTAATAATGAACACCTATTTGCAAGCAACTGGCTTCACCCTAGATGGAGTGACAAGTTCCCAAGTACAACGAGAAATAAGAGCTATCATTTCTTCATCCATTGCTGCCTTGCACTTAGGATCAGAGAGAGCTTCCTGATAATTGTTAGGAATAACCATAGAAGATAAAGACAAGGCAAGGGTACGAAAAGAAGGGCTCAAATGGTCATAAGAAACCATATCAGCGATGGGGTGAGTAGTGAAGGTCCTTTTTCCTTTCCGAACGGCAATAGGAAGATGTAAATCAAAAAAAGGAGTGGATATCTGTGGAGCTGATGGTACATCACTAGATGGTAGATCTCCAATAGAGGTTGATGATGGCAAGGGCTGATCAACTCCATGTTCCTTATTGCACCGGGTGTACACCTGCATAGGCTTTTAAGGACGATCCTCAGATGCATCATCATCCACAGGAGAGAGCAGGGGGGAAGAGGAATGTTGTGAGACAATGTGTCCGATGACACGAAATGTTTAGAAAGGTAAGGAGTTGTTTCAAAAAAGATGACATCAGCGGAGACATAAAAGCGATGTCGAGATGGATCATAGCAACGATAACCCTTTTGACTATATGAATAGCCAAGAAAGATACATCATATAGAGTGAGGAGATAGCTTGTCATGACCCGGTCCCAAGGCGTGTACAAAACAAACACAACCAAAGATTTTAGGTGGAAGAGGAAAAGATTTCATTGATGGATATAAACAACAAAAAGAACTTTTACCAAACAAAACCGAGGATGGAACCCTGTTGATTAAATGGCATGCTGTTAGAACAGCATCTCCCCAGTACTGCTTTGGAACAGACATATGTGACATTATCGTTCAAGCAACATCCAGTAGATGTCTATTCTTTCTTTCAGCAGCGCCATTCTGCTGAGATGTGTAAGCACACGAAGACCGATAGATAATGCCTCTAGAGCTACAAAAAGACATCAATGGAGTAGATCGGACATATTCCATAGCATTATCTGTACGCAAAACTTTAATAGAGGTTGAGAATTGATTTTGCACTTCATTATAGAATTTTTGAAATATATCACAGATTTTGGAACAATTTTTCAACAAGAAAAGCCAAGTCATTCTTGAATAATCATCAATGAATGGGACAAAATAACAAAAGCCCAAAAGGCCTGTGGTAGGACTAGGACCCCAAACATCAAAGTGTACTAAATCAAAAGGAGCTAGTCTCTTATTATTTTCATGAACAGGAAAAGAGACATGATGGTGCTTGCCTAACTCGCAAGCCTCATAATCAAAACGACTCAAGGTAGAAGGAATAGAAACAAAAGGAAATAACTTGACCAGTGCAGGATGCCCAAGCCGACAATGCCATAGAAAAAGGAGAATCTGCCGTCAAAGCCGTCGGTGCCGCAACGAGAGGCGCATGAAGATAGTATAGACCATTTGATTCAAGCCCTCCACCAATCGTCTTCCTCATCTGGAGATCCTGAAACACACAGTAGGAAGGAAAGAAGGTAACTGAACAGTTATGTTCATGAGTTAGACTACTAATTGAAAGAAGACTAATGGAAAATTGAGGAATGAAGAAGACATCAATCAATGTAAGAGATGATGAGGGTTTGACTGCACCCCTGCCAGAAACTTTAGAGGACGATCCATCAGCAAGAGAAATAGGAGCTAAAGATGATGACAGGTGAAGAGAAAAAAGAAAACGAATACCTATCATATGGTGAGATGCACCAGAATCAAGAATCCAAGGATGACCTTGGATGATAGTAGAAGCACTACCTGATGCAGTGGAAATAGCATGAAGAGATGATGATGTACACCTGAGAAGCTGCTCATATTCATCCTTTAAGAGTCACAGATCCATCAGATTCACCAGTTGCAGTAGAGTGTGCCACTTTGGCCTCGGGGCTAGAACAAAACTTCTGCCAGCGTCGATCAGATGGATGATTTTGTCGAGCACAACGGATACAAGGAGGCCATAAATTCTGCCTACCCCGCCCACATCCACCACCCCCACGTCCTCGACCACGGCTAGCAAGGTGTGCTGAATATTCCCTCCATTAGTAGTGGACAAGTCATTGCTCGAGGAAGAAGGGCTAACATGAAGCACACGGGACATAGCACTAACCATGGAATAACAGGATCAGAAAGAATTTGGGATCGAACATGGCTGGGTGAATCATCCAGACCCGAGAGACTTGGCAACAAAAAATTCTTCTCGTTGGGCCTTTGCAACCAAGATATCCACAGAGAGAGGATGATACACTTGAAGCTCATCCAGCCATCCTTTCATATCAGCAAGTATTCATGAATAGATCAGCCATCCTGCTTCAAGGCAAAGATTTCCTCATAGAGTGCGTAGATATGCAAGACATTCTTGCCATCAGAATACATCTGATGTTGGGCTTCCTACATCTCCTTTGTTGTTCCAAGAAAAACGACATTGGAGCTAACATAAGATTCCATATTATTAAGAAGCACGGTCATAACAAGATAATCATTCGATTGCCATTCAATAAATCCTTTATCTTCAGAGCTAGGAGGATTTGTATCCAGATGATGAAGTTTCCGCTATGAACCAACAAGGAAGCAAAAGGCCCATGACCACTAGAGATAGTTGGACCCTGTCAACTTAACAGTTATTCCAATAGTGGTGGTCGATGGCTTCATATCAGCAGAAAAGGAGGCCATTGCAATAGAACAAGAGAAATAGATGAATGATAGTAGAGACTTCTTTACGTGCCGATCATATCCGATGAAAAGTCCGATCGAGGAAGAGAATCTAGAAGAAATCAGACACTAATAAGGACCACCACGGGCAACGACGAGAACAGGGGAAGACCGATCAAAAAATTGCCGGATGCTGGAGACAATGGTCAGGGGCTGCAAATGGCCGGAGATGCACATGGAAGAGGAGATGCACATGGCTGGCAAAAGAACGGGATGCGACTGTTGTTGCTGGGAGCAATGACCGCATGGTCTCTCGCGCGAGATTGGAAGGCATAGGAGAGACAGCTGTTGGGAGCGATGATCACACAGCCTCTCGCATGAGATCGAAAGGTGTTCATGAGCTGCAAGCCTTCCACAAGGAAAGAAGGCATCGGAAGGCATCCGTGAACCGTTCGCAAGGGAAGATGTCTCCTGGCCACAAGCCGTTCGCGAGGGAAGAGCCATCAACTTTCTACGTCGCGAGTCGTCTGCAAGGGAAGGGAAGTCCCGAGGGAAGAGCCGCGAGATGTCCGCATTGCGAGTCATCCACGAGGGAAGAGGAAGAGAGAGAAGAAAAGGGAGAAGAAAAAAGAGGGGAAGGGGTGGGGGGTGGCATGAGCGAGAACCTTAATCAAGATTTTGCTCTGATACCATGTTGAAAAGAAAAGGAAAAAATTCAATATTATTCATGGGTAACATACCCATATTTATAGTGAGTACACCTGGTCTCTTACTCCTTCGGTACAACTTAAGTGATAATTCTTAACAAATATTAAATGCATTCACATTCGAAAATCCCACATATGCCTAGTTTGGCGCGCTACATCGATTCGATTGATTGGTGGCTATGATAGGCAAATAACAGGATGCCATGTGCAGGCGATTGTTTGGTGAAGGACAATTTGCTATCACTGGCAGTCAGCATTTTATGATTATGAATGGCAGGAGAGGTGATTTGTCTCTTGGTTCTTCCCTTATTATCCGCATGTTGCCTGTGCTTCCTTAGTCCTGCCATCTTTGTAGTCCCCACGAGTGTTCTCCAGTTGTTCTCTCTTTCCATCCCCGCTCATATTCTCAGGTGTCTCCCTAGTTGCCTTTTTGATTCTTTTACCCTTTTCTTCTTCTCTTTTAAGGAAATTCTCTAGTCATCAGCCTAGGGGTTTACAAATGGTGGGTTCCGATCTAATTAGGGACCACCATCCTTCAGCAGCAGGCCGTTCAGGCCCTGTTACTAATTTATCTCTAGGGCCGAAGAGCATCAGCTCCATGATGACTCCAGAGGATTTTGAGTAGGGTTAGGATCAGCATTTTCGGAACTGACCCCAACTACCCAATTCAGGGCATTCCAAACCGAACCAATGCCCAACCAGCCTAGTTCATCCATGGATTTTAGAACCCAGACCAAGAAAAAAAAGGGAACCGCCCAATTCAGATTTGAACTGGGTGGTATGTGGCTGAACCGGTCGGTTTGACCTTGTTTCGAACCAAACCGCCCGGTTCGGTGTTTTTTATAAGGGAGGTAGAGATGAAGGCTTCCTCTGTTTATTTCTTGTTTCTCCCCATGAATCCATCGCTCTCTCACTCCAGGAACGTCAAGAAAATGAAGGAACAAGATGAAGGGAGGTAGAGATGAAGGCTTCCACTATTTGTTTCTTATTTCTTCCCATGAATCCATCGCTCTCTCACTCCAAGAACATCAAGAAAATGAAGAAACAAGATGGATTAGAGATAAGTTTTCCATCCTAGCTCCCTTTCCTCTTCCCCTCTTTTTTTAAAAAAAAATTTGTGAAAAATGGAAAAACTGTCAAAATTTTATTTTTGTATGATTTTAATATATGTTGTAGACTGTGGATGATTTACACAATGACACTAAAATCATTAATTTTCGTTAAGCATATATTTTTAAAATTAAAATATATATTTTTAGAATAAAAAATTATTAAAAAAATAAATTTCAAAAAAATGTAAAATCTGATTATTAATGAGGGACTTACAAGCTACTTTTGATATAAATTTGATGTCGATTTATTAATGTTTTGACACATCTTGTGCATAGTATTTTAGGCCTAAACTTCGAAAAAAATAGCATTTTATGCATGTATACGAACTAAGAAATTTATATGTAGCATCAACAGTAGGATTCTACATGGATGTAAGATCAATTTTTTTCCTAATTTTTTATTTTTTTAATATAATTTTTTTAAAAAATAATTAAATAATTTAAAAAATATAAAAAAAAATTAGATAAATAAAATCTATAATTTTTATGTAATTATTAAAGTAATGTACTTGTCAATTTTCAAGAACGGATCCATTGCAAAAGAATTCGGAGCGTGACATTGGTTAGAAGCATGGAGAGATGCTCTTAGGCCAACATTATTGGAGATGTAAAGTATAACATATAGTTCAAAGAAGAGGTTACACGGTTGAAGCAACATTTGGCTGATGGCTATCCGAATATAGCTGTGTTGTATCCACAAGAGATCAGTCAATTGATGAAGAAGCACTTCATTGATTTTAAATCAATGAAGAAAAGGAATTTAAGAAAGAAGGCAGAGGTGGACCATCGAGCAGCTGAGCAACCTTCTTATCACTTTAGAAAATCAGAGGAAGGATCTATTCCAAATGATGAGCAGGCACAGATCGATACTGTTATTCGGGCGAGTTTAGATGATCAATAGCAGCTAGAGGAACTGGCCAGGCATAGAGCTTCATTTAGATCATCAGTTTATGAGGGCGGATAAGACTCAAGGAGCACTACAACAAAGACTAAGTCACGATTTAGAAGGACACCTTAGAGAGTCCGCCGGTAGAAGCATTAGCCATCTTACATCCACGTTGGGAGCATTTGGTAGTAGAAAGAAATCCTCTAGGAAGATTTCAACAAGAGCCACTATTCATGATTTGGATCCACATGCTTTTCCAAGTACAGATTCCAAGTAACAAAGAATTGACACTATATTGAAGAAAGATAAGAAGAGGAATATGTAGCGAGCTATTGAATCTTGGTTTCACTTCAATCACATCCCAGTGAATGCTGCAGACAATCCATATTATCACTCTACTATTTCGTCTATATAGGCTGTCGGTCCAGACGTTGATCCTGCAGGACCAAGAGATATCCATCTCCCACTACGTGAATGGCCAAGGTGCGCTGATGGAGGTGATCGACGTTGCTGGCAATCGCTGAATGTTGGCATTCACCTGACATTAGTCGCAGTGCACTACATACTCCTCGGCATCCTTCTGCATGGTCGGCCAATAGTACCCTACTGAAGGATCTTGTAAGCAAGGGATTTTTTTTCTCTATATGACTCCCGCAGGTGCCTTCATGGACCTCCCTTTAGGCATAATTGGCTTCCATCGATTGCAAGCACCTAAGAGGGGACAGAGAATGACCTCTTATAGAGCTTTCCTTTGTAAAGGAGCTATCGAGAGGCCTGGCGTCTGATCCTTTGGGCTTCCTTCTGGTCGGTAGGGAGCATCCCATCCTCAAGATAGTTGAGGAGCGGATCGATCCTACAGGGTTCTTCTATTAGCGCCATCATCGTCGGCTCACCAGTGGTTGCAGCTTTCACCACTTCTAAGAACACTCATCTAGACAAGTCGATAAACTCTGAAGTGGCTAGTTTGGATGGCAGATCCGCCCGAGAGTTTTCCGACCTGGGGATTTGTTGAATTTTGAAGTATTTAAACGTTGGGATGAGGTCCCTTACCTTTTGGAGATACTTGGCCATATTTTCTTCCCAGACTTCGTAGTCACCTTTGACATGTCCGACCACTAGCTACGAATCACTGCGAACCTGAAGGTCCTACACCCCTAGCTTTTTGGCTATCCGGAGTCCTACTATCAAAGCTTCATACTCTGCTTCATTGTTCGTCGCCGAGAACTCAAAATGCAAGGCATATTCGGCCACCATTCCGTCCGAGCCCGAGAGCACCAGCCCCACTCCTAACCCCACGGAATTCAATGAGCCATCCACATAAATTGTCCAAGTTCGCTTTCACTCCTCGGGGTTTCTTCATGCATTGGACTTCGAGGGAATCGTACATTTGACCACGAAGTCGGCTAGCACCTAGGCTTTGATCAATGGTTAGGGACGAAACTTGATGTCAAACTCAGAAAGTTCGACCGCCCACTTGGCTATTCGTTTGAAGGTTTCTGGCTGGCAGAGGATACTTTTAATGGGCTGATCTATCAGGAGGGTAATGGTATGGGCTTGAAAATAAGGCCGAAGTTTTCGAACGGCAATAAGGGCAAAAGTCAGTTCCTCCAGCTTGGAGTACCGTGTTTCCACATCCCTTAGCATTCGATTGATGTAGCATACAGGCTTGCCAAGTAGGGGGGCAGAGCTGAGGTAGTTCTTGAGATCCGCAAAAGCCTTCTAGCACTCCTCCGACCACTAAAAGTTTTTCAGTCGTTGCAAAATTTGAAAGAAGGGTAGGCACCGCTCGGCTAATCTAGAGACAAATCGACTCAAAGCGGCAACCTTCCCGGTGAGATGCTGGACCTCCTTAATCGTCCAAGAGGGGACCATTTCCTGCACGGCTTTTATTTTCTCAAGATTGGCTTTGATCCCTCGATCGAAGACCATAAACCCGAGAAATTTCCTAAAGGTTACATCAAAGGCACACTTGACTGGGATCAGCTTCATTCGATACTTGCAGAGGGTCCTAGAGCTTATCCCGAAGGCACACCTGGCTAGGTTCAACTTCATTCGATACTTGCGCAGTGTTGCAAAGGTTTCGCGGAGATCATCAATATGGTCTCCCACCGATTTGCTCTTAACAAGCATATCGTCCACGTACACCTCCATGTTTCGCCTGACTTGGTCCTTAGAGACCTTGTTCACCAGTCGCAAATAGGTGGCACTTATGTTGTTTAGGCCAAAAGGCATAACCCTATAATAGAAAAGACCTCTGTCAGTAATAATAGTCTTCTCGTCTTCCGGCACCATCCAGATTTGGTTATAGCCCAAAAAGGCATCCATAAAGGTGAGTTCGTGGCCTGATGTGGCGTCAACCAGCTGGTTGATTCTTGGGAGTGGATAGCTATCATTCGGGCAAGCCTTGTTTAAATTGATGAAGTCGATGCAGATGCAGCCACTTCCCGCTAGCCTTCTTCACCATCATGATGTTGGCAATCCATTCCCGGTATGCCACTTCTCTAATGAACCTAGCTTGAATCAACTTGTCCACATCCTCGGCTATTACCTTTGACTATTCTGGAGCGAAACTCTGCTTCTGTTTAAAAGATCGATGGTCCAAGTCCACGTTCAGTCGGTGCACCATCACCGAAGGGTCTATGCCAGGGATGTCAGTAGGCACCCATGCGAAATCATCAGCATTTTCCTGTAAAAAAAGGTTAGTTGATCCCTTATTACCTAGTCAGGCTTGAGTCGATTTGAACCGCATGCCCCTCATTTCCATTAGCTAAGGGGATGGAAATGAGGTCTCCAACTGGCATCCCTCGCTCCTTAACTAGTTCATCATAAGCGTCCAGTCCTTCGACAAGGTAGGCCTCAGTGGGTCTGGCCGCCTCAAGGCAACGTTGTAGCAGTGGCGTGCCAAGTTTTGGTCCCTGTAGACTTCTACCCTCCGTAACATCGAGGATTTCATCTTTAGGCAATGAGTCGATACAACGGCATGGAGTGAGTTCAATCCTAGTTGGCCGAAAATGGTGTTATAGGCCGAGGGGGCCCGGACGATTAGAAAGTCGGCCTGAGTGGTGGATTGAAGAGGATATCGGCCAGCTTTCATAGGTAGGGTGATGACCCCTTCCATAGGGACAACATCCCCTATGAAGCCAATAAGGGGGGAGTCAATTTTCTTTAGTCGATAATCAAGCAACCCCATTTTAACAAATGCATAATAAAATAAAATATCGACGGAACTTCCATTATCAACAAGGACGCGGCATACATCATAACTATTAATATTTAAAGTTACAACAAACTCATCATTGTGTGAGACTTGGATCCCCTAGGCATCCTCTTCCGTGAATGTGATCGGTTCTTCAATTCTCCATCTTTTGGTAGCTGCCTAGGTCCCGCCTGTTTCTCTGTCGCCATGCCACCTAGTAACGGCATTTATAATGCCAATTGGGGGTCGGTCCTCTTGGGGCTCAATCAGTTGCGCCTATTCACGCAATACGGATGACCTCGCTCACTCTCGCCTATGCTCCAAGCGCCGAATGAACTGGTTGAGATGACTACTCTTGATAAGGTTCTCTATCTCGTCTCGGAGCTAGATGCACTCCATGTCATGGCCGTGATCCTAGTGGTAGAGGCAAAACTTGTTGAGCTTCCGATAATAAGGAGTTTTAAGCTTTGAGACCTTCAAAAGCTGCCTCCTAATCTCCATCAGAACTTGCGACCTAGGGGCGTTCAGCAGGGTATACTCGGCAAATCTTCTTATCTGAGGTGAAGGATGCCAATTCCTCCTCGTGGGACTCTTATACCGATCAGTACGGGGACCTCCATTCTTCTAGTATCGACGGGGCGTTCTGGAACGTTGACACGTCCTTGCCCCCACTATGGGCAAACGCCCTTCATTCGGCTTCCCCACCCCCATGATAAAGCTGGCAGGGGCCTTGTCCTCCACAAGGGCTTCCTCCATACAGGCATAGTTTTTCGCCCTGGTCAGCATGTCAAGGTAGTTCCAAGGGTAGGTCTTCGCCAACGACTTCTTTAAGTTGTTCTTCAAAAGTCCACCCATCAGTGCTGACATCGCGAGTGATGGACCTAGATCACGAACCTCCAAGATGGTCGCATTGAAGCGGCTAACAAACGACCAGATAGCCTCCTCTTTCTACTTGATAGTGTAGAGGTAGTCCAATCGCTTCTGCTATCTCCGACAGCTAACAAAATGGCTGGCAAACGACTAGCTCAACCACTTGAAGGAGCTAATAGAGGCTAGCTTTAGGCTAGAATACCAATATTAGGCGGCCCCTTTCAAGGTGGAAGGGAATGCACGACACATGATGGCATTCATGGCCCCATGGAGGAGCATCACTACTTTAAAGCTTTCAAGGTGGTCGATAGGATCAATAGTCCCATGACAATTTTCAGCTGCGGGACCTTGAAATGGCGGGGGAGTAGTTCCTACATTATTCGGGAGTCAAAAGGAGGCTTACTATTAGACCTATCGTAGGGTGTTGACTCCTGATGGCAGATCGCTTCAATCTACCGGTCGAGTTCCTAAAGCCGCCTCTCAAAAGTAGCGTCCCAGCCAGCTTGAGCCTCAGAAAGCTGTAGGGAATGCCGTTCAAGAGCTAAGCCAAGCTCCAAGGGACAGGAAAAGGCTGCTTCCTCAGTTCGGGGCTTCGTGGGCTACTCTGATGGGTTTGTCTCACCGCGAGGCTCCGAGGGGGGCAGACCACGACTGCTCCGATGGCTGCCCCTCCACCTAAGGTTGAATCCTGCTGTAAGGTTGTGGGTAGAGCTGGAGCCATCGGAGCCAATGGAGGCGGCACAACTTGGAAGGCTTGGATGGTAGCCGCTAGCTGTTGGACCTACCGAAAGAGCAAGCCAAACTGCTTCGCCATCACCATCGGTGGTTAAGGTGGAGAGTTTCCAGCTGGGGCCGGCTACATGGCATGGTTCGCCTAGTCCTCCCTTGGTCGTGACGTCGCGTTGGTGCGACGGGAGGACGTCCTTCTAGGTGCCATGGTTGATACTATCCCTGACCTGCACTCCTTTGATTGGGCATAGAGCCTTTCCTCTATCACCAATCTATTGACGCTGATTTCTGTTGAGCACCGGAACGACTGGAGGTGATGGGATGCCGAATCGCCAAAAGCAAAATCTGCTAAAAAAAAGTTCCAACTGGGGATTGCTCCAGCATGGACCCTCCAACACTCAAGTCAGAAAAGCAATACGACAAGAGCATGAGAGCAGGATTTTCCATACCTCTTTGGGGTCCCCTTTGGGCCTCCTTTTATAGGTGGTGAGAACTTGTGTAGAAATCCACCCGCATGATCTTCAAGAGTCGTATAGAATGTACCAGATCTCAGTTGTCATTGGCCGAACCATCCATCTTGAGTCGTGTTTCTCAGGGATGTGATCAGACAATCACAAGTTGGCTCGAGAATCGAGAGAACACATGGGTGGTAATCAGCTGACTGGGGATTCAGCAATCCTGCCTGGCTTTCCTAGGAATGAATTATAAATGGGTGTCAGGGGGGTTGCCCCACTTGGATGCTCCACTTGTCAACTTTTATCATGTTTTGGTAAAGTCCCAGGAGGAAGGTGTGATGGCGCGCACATGATATAATTAATGGCTTCTTGGAAGATCTCGGCTGGAGGCTACTTTTCTAACTAGGCGCGAGCCCGATCAACTAGGAGTCGGTACATTAAACTATCCACTGAGAAGGGGGTATAAAGGGCGAAGAGAAAAGGAGAGGCTCCACCGACTGTCGAACCAACCCATCACATCGCATCCCATCGAAGCCTGTAATGATGGCCATTTATTACACGTGAGTGGGGCATTTAATATCCCCACGGTATGACAGATGACTTTCGGGATGTCCTGAATTGATGTCCTCTTGCCATGGTGCGCAAGTAGCCATTGGGGGCGCCTCAAGCGATATGACTTGATGGGATCAAGAGGGAGCCAACTTCACAAGAAGAGGCTCTCGGCGGAGGCGGGTGTCTAGCAGTCGATTGAGCGATAATAGATCGAGCACCGAGAAGAGCGGTGGTATGCCAGCTACCGATCTGTTCCACAGTTAGAGGAGATATGAGAAAGGGTTCCTAGACCATTGATGGGATGGTCCTCAGATCTGGTATCACCCCTAGGGATCTTTGGCTGATCCTTACTCCTAATTGGTTTCGAAGTCATTCACTATTACTAATTACCTTAGGGAGATTGATCTTCATGCAGCCTCGTCAAGCCATGTAATCCCATGTGGGATCGAGGCACTTTAGTATCCGACTTGGGTTTGCAAGTCCTGGAACTTGACCCCGCGCATGTTCCAGTATCGGCCTCCATCTGGCCTCGATGCTCAAGCAGAATTCGTCCCAGTCGATATGGTCAGTAGGAAGCGACCGATCATGTGGCAAGACCTACTTAGGCGTATGCCTTCGTATGTCGACAACAACTGTGATCGGTCTTTGGCAGTCGGTCATCGTAGCGTTGTCGATATTTCCGAGTAGGAATCGATGAAAACGAGTCAGTGAGTCCTCGTCAGCACAGGCAAGGGATCACCAAGGGTGAGAATAGGCCTAAGACTAGCCGTCTTCGATCCGAGTGGTCGGCCGTAAAAAGGGGGCGACGACGCAGGGCCGAAGGCAGTAAGGAGCTCCGACTTGCTGCACCCAAATATCTTTGGGCCTTGGGCCTCCCTCACATTATCGGGCCGTCCGGATTTTCTCCCACCAATAAAAATTTCATGGATTCTAACATAACAAAACTCATGAGATTCTAGATCCAAAATTTATTGCCATTTAAAGTTATAATCACCCAACCCCAAATCCAAGGAATTTGTTGTTAAGCTAGAAGTTGACCTTATTTTGATGGAATCTGAATTTAAGATTATTCCTATTGAACTCAAATAGGGAGTAATTGCTGTTGGGGGTAAAATAGCTCCGGCCGAAGTCCAATCAAATGTCCAACCTTGGTATAGTACTATTTGGAGCAATGATGGTTAAGTCCGAACTTCAATTAAGTTGTTTCCCTGTTTCGGACAAGTTATGGAAGGTCGGCCTTCAGACCTTATACGCCAGACAACTTTCTTAACGACAATCCTCTCAGCTTTCTCCCGATAATTACAGAACTTGTCAAAGGCATACTGAACTTCGGCCAGATGAACTTGAACAGTAAGTAGAGTTGCCATTCGACTGGTTCCAATTCCTGGCTCAAAGTAGTAGGCCTCCAGCAAGTATCGAACTCTAGCACCATCCGATCTTGGCTAATGACCGACCTTGCAAGCAGCCAAATTCCTCTACTTCACCTTGTGGGCCGCAGATCTTGGCAGCTCTACACCAAGAACCTCGGATAGACGAACTTGAGTCAGCAAAAGAATCTCGCTGTCAGTATAAGCCCGATCTTCCATCCGGAATAGGCAGTATCCACTCCGCAAGCAGCAAATCTCAGTATTTCAACCTAGCTTCAAGTCAACTATGAATATCCGCCGAACTCCTTCAAGAGAGCCTAGCTGCAGTTCTTATTGAAGAACCTGCCGACCCTTCCTGGTCTCCAGTCTGCTAAACCAAAATGCCTACACCCGCTCTCGGCTGATCTTGAAGACAGCCGAACTCCTAAAAGCTATCAAAGATAGCTCCAATAAGGTTCAAACTCAGAACCCAGTGGTGAACCCGCCACCATCTATGCAAAGGCCGACCTTTGAAGCTCAATTGAACCAACCTCCAGTTCCGAATCTCAACATGGATAATACACTACCTAACTTGAAAACCTTCGACCTTCCATCCGAACTTCAGCAAATGAAATCCAACCGCCAGCAAGTCACGATAAACGACAGCCCTAAATGGCCCGAATGGCCTTCTAACATTCGATTATGGTTGTCACCATCATTCTGTTATGAGCTCTACCTATAAAGGGGACCATCCATCTATGTTGCTCCTCTCTAAGCTCTTAAGCTCTCCTTTCTGTTCTAATTCTCCTGTGCACTCCATTCTTGTTGGCCAGAAAGCTAACTTGACCATCGGAGGATCCTGCCGAAGCCACCCACCATCGATCTAGACTTCATTTTGTAGGTCTCGTCGGCGAGATCGTCTCCACCACCTCTAGTGAACTCCGACATCCAATAGTTTTTTGCACCAATAGGATTGGCGCTAGGAGTATTATACAAGAGATCTTATTCTTTGCCGCTCCTTAAATGCCTCCGACCATCTTAAGCTAATTATGCCCTAAGAGAAGTTCATGAAGGAGTATATGGAAATCACCTCAGAGCTAGATCATTGTCTTACAAGCTACTACGACAAGAATATTACTGGCCGATCATGCAGTAGGATGCAACTGATTATGTAAGAAAATATGATCGATGTCAAAAAAAATGCTAATATTCAAAGACAACCAACTTCCCAGCCTATACCCTTAAGTGCTCCATAGCCATTCACACAATGGGGAATAGATATACTTGGACCATTTTTCATAGCATCTGGACAGCGAAAATTTCTTTTGGTAGTAGTGGACTACTTCACTAAGTGGGTCGAGGCCGAACCCCTGGCAAAGATCACTGAAGCTAAAGTATAGGACTTCGTCTGGAAGTCAATAGTGTACATATTCGGCCTACCACGGACCTTAATTACTGACAATAGACGCCAGTCGCAGGGGCAAAATTTGCTGAATTCTATGAAGACTTGAATATTTCACATCATTTCACATCTGTAGCCCACCCTCAAGCAAATGGTGAAGCCGAAGTAACTAATAGAACTCTGCTGAAAAGAATAAAAGCCAGGCTCGAGCGAGCAAAAGAAACATGGGTGGACAAACTTTATCATGTGCTCTGGACTTATAGAACCACTCAAAAATTGCCAATTAGAGAGACTCCATTCGCTTTGGCTTTTGGGACTGAAGCAGTCATTCTGGTTGAACTTGGACTTCCCTCAGCATGAGTTGAAAACTTTAATGAATAAAATAATTCACAGGACCTCAGGGCAAATCTTGATCTGCTAAAAGAAAAGCAAAAGAAAGCCCAAATTCCAATGGCAGCCTACAGGCAAAAAGTGGCTCGCTATTACAATTCCAAAGTCAGAAGTAAAACCTTCAAAGTTAGAGATCTGGTGCTGCGTCGAGCAGACATCTTCCAGCCATAAAATCAAGACAAGCTCGCTCCAAACTGGGAAGGCCCCAATGAGGTCATAAAAATCGTCCGGTCGAGAACTTATGACCTAAAAGAGCTTGGAGAGGCTACACTTCTGCGATCCTGGAATTCAGAAAATTTACAAATGTGTTATTAATAACCTCACTTCAATAAAATTTTCTTATTTTAACATCCTTGTTTTTGGTGCAAATTGAATGATGCTAAGAAATTATTCAACCTAACTTCATTCTTAAACGAAGTAGAAGGCCTCCAGTTCTTAAACAAGAGGTTAACCTCGTCTTAATGAGGATGAAGACCTCCGGTTATTAAACAGGACGTAATGGGAAGAGGCCTTTTCAAGATCCTTTTGTGCCTCGACAACCTTGTTAGGAATAGGAGATGAACCTCGTCCTAACAAGGATAAAAGCCATCCTGCATCAGAAATAGGAGGTAGACCTCATCCTGATATGGGCAAAAATCCTTACGAGATTAAAGGCCTCCAATTCTTAAACAGGAGATAATGGGGAGAGGTCCTTTCAACAGCCCTTTTGTACCGTGACAACCTTATTAGGAACAAGAGGAGGACCTCATCCTGACGTGGGCGAAGACCCTTACAAGGGATTGAAAGCCTCCGATTCTCAAACAAGGGGTTGACAACATTGATGAAGACCTCTACAAGGGAGACAAAAGCCTCCAGTTTCTAAACTGGGAGAAAGGCTAAATGCAAAACAAGATTAGAGGACCCTTGTTCATAAACAAGGACATGCGTACAAGACATCGAACCAGGACTGCCATTTCAAAACAACACCAACATCGGAGACATGGCATAGAAACAATGAATTCTACAAGCATTAAATCAAACCAAGATAGTGAAGGATGGATAAAAGAAGTATTATTTCATCGAAACAAAGCGCATTACAAGTGAAGGTCTTCAAGACCGATTACATAAAAAAAAAGAGAGAAAACAGGAACGAAGTCCTACTCAAACTTCGGGCTACCGACTCAAGCCATTACAAGGAAGTGCCTTAAATCATTCACTTTCTCTTCAAGGTCTCGCCTTGCTGCGAAGCTCTCGCCAAGTAATTTTTGGAATCTCCAAAAATCATCCTCCGTTTCTCTCAGTCTCTTCCTCAAAACTACGGATTCGGCCTCAACGTCCTTCACCAAGTTCTCTTGGTAGGTCATCTAGATTTTTAGTTGAAGAAGCTCGTTCTTGGTCTTCTCGAATGTCACAGTGATCTCTTCAAGGGTATTCTTCAAAGTAGCCACTTCGTCCGGATCTGCACTTGGGCCAGCTTGAGCCCTATCTACTAACGGCTTTCGAAGTCGAGCTATCTCCTCGTCAGTCGTCCGAAGCTTCCGTTTAAGATCGACAACCTAATCACATCAATCGAGCCTATAGGTGTTGTATGAGTCCTCGACTGTCTTCAATTGACTCTGAAGCTCGGAGAACCTCTTGAACCAATCCCACCCATACTCCTCTCGATTGGTGGACCATGCTGAGCTCCTCTCCAATAGCAAAATTTTCTCCTTTGCTGCTCTAAGTTCGACTTCTAGAGAGCTGAACTTTGCAGTTAAGGTCCAAGATCTCTCGTTGGCGTGCTTCTTAATCTATTCAAGTTCTTCACTTAAATAGTTTTTCTTGGTGGTATATTCTCTGAAGAACTGTTTGGACGACTGGCAAAGGCGATTGATCTCGATTGTAGCCTCTACATAATTTTTCTTCAACTTCTAAAGTTTATCTTCCGCTTTCTTCAACTTCTTATTGGCCTGATGAACTTTCTTCCTTAGATCCTTAATAACAGCCTTTAAAGAGATAGCCCGAGATAGTGGCACGGCCTTGGCATATGATCATGAACCATGGCAATGTTCATAAGCAGGATTCAAAATAACAAGCATACCACGATGTATAAAAGGTATGAAAAGAAGAGAAGCTCAATTCGATTTCATTGATTGAAAAACTTTTAAGTAAATTGCATGAAAGAAAAAAGAAACAAAGTACAACGATAAGAGGCCTCAGACCTCTGGAGAAGGAATAGTGGAAGAGCTCGACGTAGCCTCGATAGGTGCTAGCTCCTCAGCAAGCATGGAGGCGGGTTCAACAGGCTCGGCAATAGTAGGCTCAGCATCTGGAAGATTAGCTCCAACCACGGGAGGTTCCGCCTTATCTTCAGAAGAGTCCTCTGCCAAGAAGCTTCTCAGCAATCTTCTTCTAGCAGAGCTCAAACCCCTTTACAAAGGCCTCTTAAGCAAAACGCCACCTTAATATTCTTCAGTTCCTCTGAAGATTTGAAGGATAGGATGGCTTGCTCCACAACCTCAGCAACTCGCTTCCTTTTCTCAATGTTTTTGACCTAAGCCTCCTTCCTCTTTTCTTCCTCCAAGGTCATTACGGCCTTCAACCCTGCCGCGACCTATTCTTCCCTCCTGAACGCCTCTTGCAGATGCTTAACTTTGGCCGAAAGATGCCCAACTTCGGCCGAAAGATGCCCAACTTCAACTTCGTATTCTTGGGCCGCCTCTACAGCCTTTGAACCTCAGTCTTTTGAATGTTAATAGCCTTGATGTTGGCGATCAGTTGGTGACCCACCTATAAATGGCAAAGTCAGTTGTGCCACTGGAGAACGTATCATAAATTTGAAAAAGGGACAAAATAATTACCTAAAGGAAAGCCCTGAGGGAATCCTTTATCCACTGCTCGAGGTCGGTGAGGACGATCCTATCAACAATGTTTGGCAGAATGCACCCATTAACCAGGGCCTTGACGACCTTCCAATCGTCGAATGAGGCACTCTCCCAATCAATGCTATCCCCACTGGACTCCCCAGAGTTCCTTTGGGGTTGAGCTTTCTTCATAGTTGTCTTCTTCTTTTCCACGTCCTTTCCCTTTTCGACAGGTGTTGGGGCTGGGACCTCGGCAGGCGGACTCGAGGTTGTCGAAGAAACTGCAGTCTCAGAAGCAAGGGCTGCTTGTGCTGGAGCAGTCGATCTTGAACCCCCGATCTTCGCCTGCTTGGATGTCTCCCCGGGGGCATTATTCTTTTTCTTGTAGGCCCGAAGTCCCTTCGACAACATCTTTAACTCTTCGAGAGTCATTTCTGCAACAGCAAGCCAAGGTTATAAGAAAGATAAAAAAAAAACAAAAGAAGACGTAAATGTATACCTTTAGGATTGAAAGAGCTTAGGTTGAGGTTGTATAAAGTTTGGCTATCGACTAGTTCAGACAATGAAGGAGCTTTATAGTCTCTCAATTTGCTGGCAGAGTCGAGATCCTCTCTTTCCAGTCCAGGGGCTCTATGGACCGAATCCCTCAATTAACCCCATAAAGGAAGCCCTAACTCTACGGAAGGACAGGAAACAAGAAAAACTTCCCCTTCCAATTATGACTAGAGGAAAGGGCACCTTTGAGCAACCCCTTCTTACCATATTGGGAGGATAAGTACCACCAGTCCTTGGCAGAAGGATGTCACTTGAAGCTAAAAAAAGTCTAGAACAAAGTTGTAAGACGAACCTCAGCTGAAAGACAAGGCAAGAAATCCTACTATGAACATAAAAAAGTTCGAAATAATGGAGACAAGAGATATGTCTAAAAGGCGAAAAAGGACGACAACGAAAGGGAGAGGGGCAAGCCTCAGTCCAGCACAGAAAGCTTCCAAGTATAAACAAAAATAACCTGGGGGAGGGGCGCAAGCTCGGCCGCTCAACCTAGGAAGCTCCAGTTCATACTCTGAAGGAATTCTGTATTGGACTCTAATCAAAGACAGATTATCGAGAGAGAGAGCAAGGGATTATTTCTGGAACAAAACCTGGACGAGCTACCTCCCTAGGTTCGGTTTCACTCCTAGGGCTGAGGTTAGAGGAGCTCGAGTTCAATGGACTCCTAGAACTAGTGGACAAGAAAACTTCTGAAGCCATTTTGGATCAAATAAAATTAGAGAAAATACACTAAAACTCGAAAGAAATTGGCGATGAAATTTCTGAAAAACTAGAGAAGAATAGCAAACCCTCTCGAAAAACCACTGAAGGTCGAAAAATGAAAGAGAAACATGGAAATACAGGAAGAGGATTAAGAGACTAACCTAAGCCAATCGGAGAAGAAAAATGAAAGAGAAGAATAGCAAACCCTCTCGAAAAACCACTGAAGGTCGACAAATGAAAGAGAAACAAGGAAATACAGGAAGAGGATTAAGAGACTAACCTAAGCCAATCGGAGATTTCAAGGACACGATCGAGAGGGTGGAGGACGAACGGAGGGGGCGTCGAAGACCAAAGGAATCACAAAAGAAATTGAATCGGCACTCGAGCTTGAAGAAAATGGAAGGCGAAGGAGAAAGAAGAGCCAAAATGGGAGAAGGGAGGACCATTTAAATAGTCGGATGGACTCTCAAGTAGTTATGATTGCAGATCGCCTATGCCCAAACCTCGTCCGCCGCATGTCCCCCTTATCATAGCCGCAGTTGACGTCTGACAAGGCTTTTATAATGCCGTACATAGAGCTCCACATCGGGGGGAATTTCAAACACTGTGGTTGTTTCAAGTCATTCAAAATTCAGGAAGCTTCAGCGCCAGTTCGAATACGCCAAACCTTTTCACTCTTGAAGGCAAAATGCCAGACCGGACTTCAGCAGTCATAGATTCTAATACTCCCTTCATCCGAACTTCGAACTCGAGAGGAGGACAAGTGTTGGAGGTAAAATGGCTCCCGCCGAAGTCCAATCAGATGTCCAACCTTGGTACAGTGCTATCTGGAGTAATGATGGTTAAGTCCGAACTTCAATCAAGTTGTTTCCCTATTCTGGGCAAGTTCTAGAAGGTCGGCCCTAAGACCTTGTATGCCAGATGACTCTCTTAACGACAATCCTCTCAGCTTTCTCCCGATAATTACAGAACTTGTCAAAGGCATACTGAACTTCGGCCAGACGAACTTGAACAGTAAGTGGAGTTGCCATTCAACCGGTTTCGATCCCTGGCTCAAAGTAGATAGCAAGCCTCCAGCAAGTATTGAACTCTAGCACCGTCCGATCTTGGCTAACGGCCGACCTTGAAAGTAGCTGAATTCCTCTACTTCACCTTGTTGGCCACAAATCTTGACAGCTCTACACCAAAAACCTCGGATAGATGAACTTAAGTCAGCAAGAGGACCTCGTTAGTATAAGCCCAACCTTCCATCCGGAATAGGCAGTAGCCACTCCGCAAGTAGCAAATCTCAGTACTTCATCCCAACTTCAAGTCAACTATGAATATCCGCCAAACTCCTTCAAGAGAGCCTAGCTGCAGTCCTTATTGAAGAACCTGCCAACCCTTCCTAGCCTCCAGTTCGCCAAATCAGAATGCCTACACCCACTCTCGGCCGACCTTGAAGGCGGCCGAGCTTCTAAAAGCTATCAAAGATAGCTCCAACAAGGTTCAAACTCAGAACCCAATGGTGAACCCGCCACCATTAATGCATAGACCGACCTTTGAAGTTCTGTTGAACCGACCTCTGATTCCGATCCTCAACATGGATACTACACTGCCTAACTTGAAAACCTCCGACCTTCCATCGAACTTCAACAAATGAGATCCAACCGCCAGCAAGTCATGACAAACGATAGCCCACTCTCCGTAACAAACTCTAAGTGGCCCGAACGGCCTTCTGACATTCAATTACGGATGTCACCATCATTCTATTACAAGCTCCGCCTATAAAAGGAACCCTCCATATACGTTGCTCCTCTCTAAGCTCTTAAGCTCTCCTCTCTACTCTAATTCTCCTATGTACTCCATTCTTATTGGCCAAGAAGCTAACTTAACCATCGGAGGGTCCTATCGAAGCCACCCACCTCCAATCTGGACTTCATTTTGCAGGTTTCGTCGGCGAGATTGTCTCCACCACCTTCAGCAAACTCCGATGTCCAACGATTTTCTGCACCAACAATTCCTATTGCACATTCACTTAAATTGATTTTCATTTAAATAAGGTTTGATTCTTTTATCTGCCTACAGTTTGCTAATCCAAAGCCACCAAACAACAACCCAATTCCCGTCCAAGGCAATGAATTTTTTGGGAATAAAAAGGGTATTTTGAACCTTTTTGGTCCAATATTTGTTGGTATTAACGACATTAAACTGGCATGAATGATTCAATACAGGGCAGTACAATCAACTGCTGCTGAATGCACTGAGATACTCTGGTACCATTGCACACATGCATGGCCTTGCCAGCACCAAGCTTGCATGGATCAGCAACTAAAACATTGCTTTAAACAAAGACAAAAAACAAATGATAACTTGGAACTTAAAAGATGGTAAAGTAGGGATAAAATTATGTAGCATGTGATAGTTAATATGATAGAAATATGTTAGCCTCAAAGAATGGTTAGGATTATCTGCAATATTTGTTGTCTAATTCCAAGCGAATCTTTAGTATATTACACTGGACATCACCGGTTAGTCTAATAACAAAATGGTGCTACAACAGAAATGAACTGACAATGCTCTGTATGCATCAATGCAACATAATGACTCATGTGTTTCATGTCACATCTCCAAAAAAAAAAAGTCAGATGACATTTAAAAACTAGCATTCCAAAATTCTATCTGAGAAAGATCAAGCAATAGCACATTTTCAACAAATTATGTCACAACACAAAGGAGGTATCCACTGTTGTCTACATCATAGTGCTACTCTATATCCAAGATAACAGCTAGCATCCTCAACTAGCTGCAATTATCCACATAGCAGATCCTAAAACAGAATAGGCAACACCTGCAAGCTACTCATACTAGATAAGAAACTGAGATAGTTTTGCATGAAAAGAAATTAAAACTCCTCAAAAGCAATAAAAAGCCACAGCGGCTCAAAATTGCACATAAATTAAAATTAATATTACCATGAGTCGTTATTGATTATAGCTTATTGAAAGTGTTTAACAAAAAACCTGTCTTCTATAATTAACAAGGAAAAGAATGGATGTAAATGTAATAATGCATCAACCAAGTTGACAATGACCTAAATGCCACCATGTCTATGCCAAAAAAACCAAGCAGAAATGGTTCTTCACATAAGTACGCTACATGTTGATGAAACATGAACTTTGAACTTAAGAATGAATAGAAAAGAATTTATTCAACAGCTAAATTTTGTATTCCAGAGAGATAAACCAAGTCAAAAGCAAAAGGTATCGACAAACTATTATAAAGAAGCAACCCTATGCTTGAATAAGAATATGGACAGTAAAACTAAGTAGACAAATATCATCATACTTTCAAGATCTTGAACTAGGGCCTTCAAGTGGACATACTCTTCATCTTGAAACTTCTTAGCCTCTGGAAATATCAATGCAGTATTAGAAGTTTAGAGATTGGATTCAAACCTTATGTGCTCCAATATACAAATACATATAAACAATTCCACATCTGACCAAAGAATTAAAATTGAATTATAGAGGATTGCAAACTGCATCAGACCGAAAACATGAAATTTCTAAACCCCTCCCTCTCTTTAATATATGTTCATACATGCATACGTATGTATGAGGGTTGCAAACAGACATACATACATATACATATACACAAACATATACACACACATGTATATACATCTACACACACACACACACATGTATACAACCTGTAGTAGACTGAAAACATGAAATTTCTGCCCCTCTCTCTCTCTAATATATATATATACACACATTCACACATGCATACTTATATAAAGTACATAAGTATGTACGTACATATGTGCATACCACATGTAATGATCTGACTTATACATAGGAAATTATAAATGTGTATATGTATATGTATGTATGTATATATGTGTGCATGTGTACAAAATAGGAAAAGCAAACCAATTTGTTGAGACACTAAATGTTGTCAGACAAGCATCATTTAGGTAACATCCTTTAGAGACGAACTCATTGAAGCATCATTTAGGTAACTTCCTTTAGAGACTAACTCATATGAACTTCTCTAACCAGACTTTTGCAGTTAGTTTATGTTCTGGTATAAAATAATTCGTGAAACTTTAATGTTTGAGAAATACCTGAGCATTTCAAAGTTGAAATTTTGACTTGGAACCAGAAAAACAATGTTTTGAACTAAAATTGGGAAATTGAATTTTTCAGTAATTGGAATTTTTTAAGTACTTTAGAGGACCCATAGGGATATGTTTAGTTCCACATTAATCAGCTGCTGGAAAGATCTTGGATATGTATCAAGGACTAAGAAATCCAAATAACATCTTTTGACTAGTCTTTTTTAGATAAGGTCCAAATCTCTACAAATGGTATCATAGGACATCCACCCTATAGCCCATATAGACCAAGGGACACCACAACACAGGCCCTTTTAGGGTTGAACACAAGCTGATCTTAGTGTTTGTGATTGGATTTAATTGGATTTGGATCCTTAGTCTAGTAAAAATGCTAGGACTTAAATATAAGGAGCATGTAAAAACCAGCGCAGGCGCTTTGTCCCATATTGGTTGTGCAATGGGAGATCTTCAATACTTATGCAGTGCCAAAAAATCCAAACAGTACCTTCTGGCTAGCCTTTTAATGTAAGTTGTTGTGTCATTACACCACAAGCTAATAGGGGCTCCCTAATAACTAATAACTCTTGCTTATCCATTTTGGGACAAGAGATAAATTAAATGAGTTACAATTGAAGAAGATGAAAGTGACTTCTTTTTTCATTTTGGAGAAATGATGAAAGACCCTTTTCTTTAAGAAGACTAGAGGAAGAAAGGTTCCTTCCACTAGTTTATTAGAAAGCAAATGTACAGGAAGGCTACAAGCCTAAGTTACAAGAGTATTGTTTAATCTACTAAGAACTAAAAGCATGACTCTTAGAACTTTTACTAGGACACAAGTTGCCCCAAGACTTAAGAGTTGATACTAACAGCCACCATAAGAATACATAGAATATCTCTTCTTCTAGAGTTGCCAACACAACCAAAACAAGCAGATTCCATGCCTTCCATATCAACTGTTTCACTCTCTTCTTTGTCCAATAGGTCCACCAGGAAAGCAATCTTGCAGACCGGCCTTTAATGCCCAAGAAAGCTGTGGTCTATACCAAATGCTCTTCGCGAAGGGGTAGTGGATGAGGATGTGGTCAATAGATGCAAAATTAGCATCACAAAGAGCATAGCCTTGATCCACCAGCCATCCTTTCCTAGCCAATCAATCTTTGGTTTGTAGACTATTCCTTGGAGCTAATCACATGAAAATTTTAGTTTTCTTATGGGTTGCATTTTTCCATAAAGCCTTGCACAGGGACAAAGTAACCCACCTTGTTGATGAATCTCTAGGAGGAGACAACAAAGAAATAGATGTTCTTCTTGAGCTTCCACAGAGGTTTCTTCATGACTTTAACATGGTCAATACCGGAGCATAAGTCCAACAATCCAAATGTTCACTATCTTATGGTTAATTCATTGGTCTTGGAATACTGAGGTTCCAACCAGCTTCCCTTCATCACCATTTTGAGGCCACAGTCAGTTATGCTGCTTCTAGGAAGGAAAGCAAAGGGATAGGGAAAGAGTGGTTGCAAAGGTGTGTTCCCCAGCCATTCATCCTCCCAAAATCTAACATTCTCTCCATCGCCAGTTCAGCAAGGCAGGGCCAAAGGCATTTAAACTTCTAAAAAATAAAATAATTATCAAGGTGTTCGAAGTGAGTTATTCTTTGAAAGAAAAAAAAAAAGGAGATATGATGAGGCATCACATTAGCTATATTTGTTTTTCCTTTTAATAGAAAACTTGGCTATCAATGTATCGATGGTCTCCCATGAATTGCAGCAAGTTAAGGACCATGGTTTCAAAAACAATTAAAGCAGGATGGTACGACAACATTTTGGTGCGAAACCAACAGCAGTACTAATGTTTGGACATCGAAACAGCTACAGCTATACATACCAGTCAATATTGATCCATATTATCAGGTACCAGGAGTACCATACCTGTCGTAACAGTTGAAACTGATAGTTTTTCAATTTTTTAAAATCTCTTAGTTCTAGCCTATACAGCCAGTACCAATACCATAATTATACTATGTAGGGTTCGATGACCAGAGCGAAAGCACAGATTTCAAAAATTTATAATGAAATCCTAGAAATCAAACCCTATCCCAAGACCTCCTTGATGATTACAATCATATATAACATATACATAGCATAACAAAAGGGCAAAGTGGAATACCTGTATCACTTAACCCTAGTTCCGGCAGTATTTCGGCAGAGGTTCAGCAGAGATTTTCCCAGGCGCCCAAGTGTTAGCCCTCCAACGTTGATCCACACAAGGTTTTGATCAAACTACTAACTCCTTAAGGAACTGCTTCCTTCCATTGAATTCTTACTCCTTCGGGCAGCACAACCCTAGGCCTTGCTTCCTTCCTTCTAGCCTTCCTTTTCTCTTTCTTTTCTCCTTGTCTTCCTTAATTTTCTTCCTAAACCCTTATCCTTAAGAAGACTTCTTGTCCTTATTAGGACCTCTTAACAAGGGAAGGAAAAAAACAATTGGACAATATGGAGAAAGTGTAAGAAAGAAGAGATAGGATGAATGATTTCTGGCGCACCACCCCATTTATGGTGTGCGTAGGGTTGTCATCTCATTATCTTATGCCCATCCCTATCCATTTCTCATGTCCATTCAAGCATCTCATGCCCCATCTGATTTCTCATGACACGTGGAATCAAATGAGATTAGTTCCAAGAGTCACTTCACGCAGAAGGACTCTTTGGAATTAATTCTTTGTTGATTGCTGAAGTGTCACGTGACTTTAATAATTAGTGCCAACCTTCTATGGATGAGATTAGATCTCAAGGTCATCCAATGGCCATTAAAGGAGGCACCCATTCAAATGTGGCATGGGAAAATAAGAAGCCTCAACCACTTAGACTCTAAGTCCAAGTGGCGCCAAAGATAGGATGGACAGCTAGGTTTGAATGTTTATCCTTTCACCAGATAACAACCAAAGCATTTCACCTTCAGAAGGAGTCTTATGCGCCTCATAAGAATCTGAAGACCATGCCATATAATGTTATGTGGAATGAAAAATTGGATAGACATAAGAAGGAAGGGGATGGGGCGCCACGTCATTGGCACACAAGAAGAAAACCCACGCACACAGAGAGAGCTTCTTTGGCGCATGGAGTCCAAATAAAGGGCGCCTAAACCTTGGCTCAACTAGCCAAGGGTTAACCCAATTCAAAACCAAAATTAGTTTGAATTTAATTGGGTTAATTTAGCCCAAGCAGGAACCAACTTCGAATCCGATTCGAACATAGGAGTTAGGGTTTGCAACACGTGCTAGCATGTTCATCTTGCAAACATGATCTAATCCAATTAGACTCTTGATTAATTTCCTTTGTATGTGACCCATTAGGTTCCACATCTAGCCAGCAATAGATTTGGATGCAAGTTGACCTGATTCAATTAAAATCCAATCTAACCGATTTAGGTCAAATCGAGCTAACCCGATTTCAATAATTAGAATCCTTTCTAATTAGCGATCGAATTAAGCTCTTTAATTCGATCGAACCAACAAAGATAAGATTGACATCTAGCAACGTATCATGTCTACCTGGAAGATATGAAATTTTGGTGGAAATACCAAAAATACACTTTAGTGGTAAGTTACTATGCAATTCAATCCTGCGATCATCCTATATCCCGAATATGACTCCGGATATGGAATTATGTCAAATTCAATATCATATTCATGTCTCTCTCAATCTTATAATGCTGATTCGATTAATAAAACATTAGAAACCATTTCTAACTTTCATTATGCTTTGATCAAAGACTTCCTGAATCATCATACGATGGAAGTAGGATGCGATCTCCTCTTACTAGGAGTGATCAATTCCATGTGGACCTACTCACAACCTCCATATGCAATCCACCATATCCAGAACACTCCGTACATGACTTGGTCATGAATGAGTATGAACCAAAATATAGATTCATGTATACAAGGTTTTATGGCAGTCTCAGGTTAGCGGATTACATGCACAACTCTCACTAAGAGAAACATCTTTTGACAAAACTCCATAAAATGTTCTCAAATCGGATCAATTTAGTGAACTCATTCTCTAATGAACACCCACATTCTTGTATTAATGTCTCACATAAGTAATTATGAGATCAATCACCCTCCATCGAGCATACATAGGATGTGCCAGTCTTGCCGAAAATATTGATCCCCGACTTAATGTTCCATCGACTGAAAAAATTCTAGATTAGAATTTTAGATCTCACAGATATGATCTCATCATAATCCTAAAACCAGAGCCCTTATCTATGAGGTTCATCATAACCTTAACAAACATAAGATGCAACATATGATGAAATATAAATGCCTCTTATTTATTTAAAAAAATATCATTACATGAGTCAGGAAGATTAAAAAAACAATCCATCAAAATACAAATTTTGATTGATTGGCTTGTAGGGCATATTCCTTTCATACCATAACATTTTGATGCATAAATGGTAAGGTATTCTCTACTAGTATTTAAAACCTTGTTAAGTTTTGAGATATGGAATTTCATGGATAATGAGGCTGTAACACGAAACAATAGATCATGCTTTCCATTACAAGTCAGATGTCACATAAATATATCTATCCCATTATTCTCTTTAATGGCTGATGTTATGTTGTTGTCTAGAAAGTATGACTATCATAAAATGCCGAGTGTTCCACATGATTACTCTTATCTATCATGATTAATTGATTCATTGCCATTCAATTCAAGTGACTAGTCAGGCATTATCATAGCCAACCTAAGTATGTATACGAACAATCATCTAGCCAAAAGAAGAGGACACTTTGTGGTGAACTTGATGTTAAGAAGAAAATGTTAGTGAACAAAACAATAATTTAAGCTTTACATCGTAAAAATGAAAAAGAAATAGTTGACAATTATAAGTACTGACACTCATGCCAAAGGCTAGGGTATAGTATGTTACAGTACCATGACGTTCCATCTCGGTGCATACTAAAAAAGGAAAACCAAAGGAGGCGAGGGGGAAGGAGAGAGATGAAAAGAGAGAGAGAGGGAGGGAGAGAGGGCAAAAGAGAGATGCTAGGAGAGGGAGAGAGGGGGCTGAGAAGCCCACGTCTCCTTCAATCGTCCGTTAGGTGAAGCCAAGCCCTATTTCAAACGAAACAGGAGCTATGTTGAGTTCACTTAAAGAAGCCAAAAAAATTTAAAGAAATGTGCCAAGCCCTATTTCGTTTGAAACATGGCTCAACTCCACCCAATGGATGATCCTGGCATCTTTCTCTCTCTCTCTCCTTCTCTCTCTCTCTCCCCCTCCATCGCCCATATCTTATTTTGTTTACTGAAACCATTCCGGTCCACCAACGATACAGCTCAACACAACCCAAACTAGGTAGTTCGAGATGGTTCCCCCGATCCTTGAAATGAATAACTAGATCAAAAAGTTATGTAGTCTAGCAACATATCTAATTAAAGGGGGTATGCCATGCCTACCACCTGAATAAAATATTAAATGATCCACAACCATGAAGCAAGTTTCTTACTACATTGAAGTATTTGATGCTTAAAAGAACAAACATTGAAGAAGAGTAGGAGCAAGACTAAGACTTAATAGAGGGAAAATTGTATATTTTATATTGCAAATCTTCATACAAAATAGAAAATATGAACAAAATTGATGATAAAAGATGCATTCAAGTTTCAACACCATTATAGCACTTGCATTTAAGATCTAATAGTACAGATTATAGAACTATAATTAACAACCACCAAAATGAACATTTAGCTTGGTTAGACCAGCTAAGTCCCTCAGAAATGTTACTAAAATGCAAGATGTGGTCACCATAGAGAAGATGAGAAAGAAGTTTTTTGATAAATTATACTTTGTGAATGTGTACAGAATCTTGGTAGGGCAAGGTACTTCTTAGGTCTTGAGATTGCGATGGGGTTAATCTTCCTCAAAAAATGTATGCACTTGACTTGCTAGCGGAAACTGGACTTCTTAACCATAAGCTTGTCAGCATTCCCATGGTTACCAGTCACAACAACCCCTCTAAAAATTCTGAGGATTTCCTAGATCCAGCTCAATATTGTTGATTGGTTGGAAAATTGATAAACCTCACCATTACACAACCAGATATTTCTTTTGTAGTTGAACGGGTCAGCCAGTATATGCACAAGCCAAAAAGAGGACATTGGGAGACAGCCCTCAGAATTCTCTATTATATAAAAAGCTCTCCAGGAAAAGGACTATTTTTCAAAAAATCTAGACATCATTGAGGCTTACTCTGATGCAGATTATGTAGGGTTTGTGGATGATCAGCACTCGACCTCTGGCTATTATACTTATATTAGAGGAAACTTAATCACATAGAGAAGCAAGAAGCAAAATGTGGTGGCTAGATCCAGTGCAGAGGGAGAGTACAGAGTAATGGCCCATACTATCTATGAAATGATGTGGCTTGAGTCCTTTATAGAGGATTTGGGGGTTGTCTATACAAAGCCTATAAAATCCAGTCTTTCACGAGCAGACTATGTAAATGTGGACAGCCACTTCATTCGAGAAGCTATTTTGAATGGAAAAATTATGACACCTTCACGAATTCAGCAGCTTAGCTTGCAGACATCTTCACCAAAGCTCTCAACTCTACTAGGTTTTCTACTATATGTTCCAAGCTGGGCTTAATTGATGTACATGCTCCAGCTTGAGAGAGTGTGTTAGAATTAGAGTAGAGTAGTAGTTTAGCTTATATTATTCCTCTTGTTTCTATAGAACAACTTATCCCTAAAATATCTATATAAGAGTTGTTTTTCTTTTCTTAGATATAACCATATATTAAGTTCGAGTACTTTACCGTACTAATGTATTTTTAAAATTTTTTTACCAAATTGATGTATGTTTGAACTTATTTACCGAAGTAATGCAAAAGCTAAAAACGCCATTTAGAATGGTTTTTATCTGCTGAGAAAACATCATTCCAAATGGCCCTTTTTGGTCGAGTCAGCAACCCCTCCGCAACTTATGTGGAACCCAACCGAAAAATAAATAAATAAATAAAAGTGCCATTTTCAACGGTGCTTCTGAAAGTCGCCATTCCAAATGGCGCTTCTAAAAGTTGTCATTCGAAATAGCACTTCTATCTCCTTCCCGACACCCACTGCATCGGTGCTCTGCTGCCTTCCAACCGGATGCCCTCCCTCATCCGACGTCCGCTGACACTCGCCCCCCCACCCCCTTCACCCCACTCTGGTTAACTTCTTCATTCTCCCTCCCAACTGACACCCACCCCTCCCCTCCCTACCCTTGTTCCCTTATTTCCATCGACACCCCCCCCCCCCGGCCCTCTTCCATCCGACAACCCCCCCCCCCGCCCCACTCTACCTTCTCTGCCCCCCCCAACCCTTCCTGCTTCTTTCTCCTTCCCTATTACTCTCTTTTTTTTCTTACTCTCCTTATCATTTATCTGAGATGCATTAGTGGTCTCTAATTTTGAACTGGTTATCTTGTCGATGATTATTTGCAGTTTTTTTTTTTCAATCAAAAAATGTTAATAATATCACTCTTCATATTAGTGCTTACTTTACTAATCTGGTGTCGATATAGCCTAAGATGATACCATGTATACCTATGTACCATGATAAGCTCTGATTATTATTACAACCTCGTCGGGTTTGATAAACTAAGCACTGATATAGTGGTTGATGAATAGCAATATGCAATGCTACTTGGTACTTTAGCAGATGACTAATTTAAAAATTTCAAATATATTGCATTGCATAGAACCATAGACCCATTTTTTATTAATGTACATATTCTATGGTATCCATACATTTATATATTTTTGTACGGACAGGAGAATTATGTACATTGATTAATTGACTGTCCAGTTTGGATAGTTTGAGAATTACAATTAATTCTATAGATAATTACAGTAATCAAATAGTACATTAAGGGTTCGAGAGAATTTTCGAACAGCATTTTCCTTTAGTTCTCCTAACACATCTTGAGCCGTGTGGGGAGAACTAAAGAAAAATGCTATCGAAATTTCTTTCGACCCCTATTGCGTATCGTTTGATTACCGTAATTAATCTATAGAATTAATGCAATTTCTGAATAGGATAGAACCTTCTATAATGATAAGATGCATTTATTATGTAAGCCATTTTATCAAAATAATTATTAATACTAAATATCTTGATTTTGATATTGTAATAGAATTTTTTGAGAAAATGGCCAATGCTTGGGTTCATCTACTATTGTATTATGATGGCATAATAGAAAATGGTGAAGATGGCGTGTAGTACGGTCAACCTACAAGCCAGATGGTTAGGCTATCTTCATCATTATCACGTCAAGAATTATTGGACCATTTATACAATAGTATTCCTATGGATAGAGAAAATTATAAAATCAAATTGAGATAAAGATCTCCTAATTTATCGAGATAGTTAATGCAGAGCAAGTATATCTTAGTTTCAATTGATGATGATGAAGAGGTCTAAGAAATGTTGATATTTCCTTTGAAATTTCTAGAATGCCAATATATTGAATTATATGTTGAAAAAGAAGATATAGCATCTAACGAAAATACTACTCCAATGATAGTATCGAGATTTTGGTACTTGATGGGCTTTTAACCCAAGAGGGCAATGCTCCTAGATCTTCCTCCCCTTTCTTAAGTCCTATGGTGCGAACCGTTGGTGTTGAGGCTATGTTTGCAGAATAACATTCTAATACTGTTGGCTCTAGTTGTCCAATTATTCAAAGTCTTATGGTGACTTCTCCTATGGTCGAAGTAGTAGTAAGTGCGAGA
Organism: Cocos nucifera; assembly: GCA_006176705.1. Lineage (NCBI taxonomy): Eukaryota > Viridiplantae > Streptophyta > Magnoliopsida > Arecales > Arecaceae > Cocos > Cocos nucifera. The sequence continues at coordinate 378,104 of QRFJ01002107.1, read as the reverse complement.
TACGATACTCAAATAGAGGATGATGATTGGGTCAATAACCGATGTTTTGAGCCAGATGAGAATGAGGCTGAAGAAGAATGGTTTGATGAGGATAGTAACAATAATGAAGATGAAGATGGTGATGAAGATGATCAACCCGATATTAATATAGGAGAACCTGAACCTCGTTTGCATGACCCCCATAATTTTTTAGCAACTTAAATTTAGATCATAGCGGTGGTGTTAGTACTGGTCAAAGATTGAACTCAGACTATCAATTTTGGAACTCCTCGATGACTAAATTTTCTATAGGTCAGATGTTTGAGAATAAAGATGAGCTAATAGAACTGTTGATCTTTATCACATTCAGAAGCATCGGACATACAATGTAGTTCAGTCACATTCAAAGTTGCGATCCATATGATGTGCATAATCAGATAATGAACAAGAATATAAATAGTGGCTTCGTGCTGCATTGTTGAAAAAGCATGAATATTTTTAGATCACAAGATATAAGGGTTCTCACACTTATTTGTTTAAGGGGTTGGGTCGAGACCACCACGTCAGTGGAAGGATGATCGGCACACTAGTCCGACATATTGTTGAGAAAGATCCAAATGTTAAAGTTGAAGCTATAGTGGCAACCGTTAATAAGCAATTTCAATACACAATGTCATACAAAAAAGCATGGTATGGAAAACAAAACGCATTGGTTGATATTTATGGAGAATGGGAGCCGTCTTATGCAAAATTATCGTATTATATGGCTGCACTCCAAAATGCAAACCCTAGCACTGTTGTTTCATGGGATTTCTTCTTAATTGAGAATTCTGATGTGCGGATTTTAAATTATGTTTTCTAAGCTTTTCAACCATCTATCCAGGGTTTTAAGCACTACCATCCTATGATCAGCATTGATGGCACGCACTTGTATGGGAAGTTTAAAGGTAAGATGTTAATTGCAATAGAAATTGATGCAGAGAATGGGATTTATCCCTTAGCATATGCAATTGTGGATGAGGAGATGACTGCTAGTTAGAGTTGATTTCTTTTGCAGTTTAGAACACACATCGCACAAGATAGAAATGAATTATGTCTAATTTCTAACAGACATCTAGGTACATTAAATGCCATTGCAAATGAGTCTATTGGATAGTCTGCCACGTGCCTATCATCGATACTGCTTAAGATATATCTGCAACAATTTCAATACTCACTTTAAAAAAAAATGGACAACTCAAAAAAGCAGTATGGCAAGCAGGGAGAACTCATCATGTTCGCAAGCTCGACTTTATCATGGATAAGATCAAGACAGTGAATGCAGAGGCTTGGAGTTAGCTGTCTGAGTTGGAAAAAAAGAAGTGGACATTGGCACATGATGCCGGCATGTGCTATGGTGTTGTAACTATAAATTTGTCAGAGATTTTTAGTAGTGTCTTACGAGGAGCTAGAAATGTGCCAATTATAGCTAGTGTTCAAATGACATTTTACTATCTTATGAAATATTTTAATATGAGACGTGCCGAAGCCTTAAGATATGTGCAGGAGAACCTAAATAGTTTTTTTACTCATGTTGCAATTAAGATTGTAGAAGATCAAGTTAAAGCTAACTAGCACAGGATAACAGTGTTCAACCTCCAAAGAGGCATATATAAAGTGCTTACAAGGAGAGCAACTGTAGAGTTAAAAAGTGGAGGAAATTCCCATATTATGACTTTTAAGTAAGAGAATATTCTTGTGGAAAGTGGAGCATCTAGATATTCTTGTTCACACGTTTTAGCGATGTGCCAAAACATTGCTATACATTTTAATGGCTTCATGGATGATACATACACAGTTGTAGCATACATGAATACTTAGAGTGGTGAGTTTTATCCATTACCACATGAAGACTATTGGAGGTCCACAAATATTTTCATATATATTCTTGATTATCATCGTTTGAGACCTAAGTAGAAAGACAGGCCAAAATCAACAAGACTGTGAAATAAGATGGATGATAGGCAAATAAGAAGCAAAAATCATTATGGCAATTATAAGGAACAGGGTCATGATCATCGTCGCTGTCCTAGGTTACTTCCACACACATCAACTTCAAGTAGTGGAAGAAATCAAAGGCAGCAGTGTATTGCTCTATGTATTTTCACGAGGTTACTTCCACACACATCAACTTCAAGTAGTGGAAGAAATTAAAGGCAGCAAAGAGTATTGTTCTATGTATTTTCAGAGTTGTGTATTGTTCTATATATTTCCGATAGTTGAACTGTGGTGTAATCTATGTCCAGAGTTGTGTATTGTTCTATATATTTTCAATAGTTGAACTGTGGTGTAATCTATGTCCAGAGTTGTATTGTTGTATGTATTTTCGATAGTTAAACTATTGTGTGGTCTATGTCTAGATATTAATCCTTGTTCTATGTATGATTGTAGAGTTATATTTCTCATGTAATAAATTAGTATCATATTTCTTATACTCTAATAAACTTGGGATATATGTCATTGTTTTAGATTTATTAGTGTTATGGCTTACGATCCCCTCGAAATCGTAGTATTCTTTCATTGCAGGAGACCCATCGATTACAGGCCATGTTAGATGGTAATGTAAGCATTTCATTCCTACTCTTACTATTTATAATTTTATATAGAGAATCTTGTTAAAGTCATATATGTTATCTAATTATTCTATCTTATTGCAGGAGCCCAAACACCGATTACGACGAGCCAATGGTGACTTATGGAGGATGGAGATCTCAAGTAGAGTTGTGGATTATTTACGATACTTAGGATTCTATGGAGTATATCGAATTGTCCGGATATAGTTGGACGTTGGTCTTATTACTTCCTTGCTTGAGAGATGGCGCCCAAAGATACATTTCATCTTCTATTCGGTAAGGCGATCATCATGTTATAGAATGTTAGTGTCCTCACCGGACTATCAGTTGATAGTGCTGTAGTTACAGGAGCTGATCCCATGCTTAGCATTTCAAAGTGGCAGGCTACGTGTTTCCGATTACTAGGGTTTGAGCTCGAGGCCCAGTTCTTTGATCATTCACGACTAAGGATAGTGTTTGGATGATCACTATCGACATTTGCATATTAGGGATGATGCACAAGAGGAGATGGTGTAATAGTATGTCAAGGGCTAGGTACTGTGGTTGCTAGGGGATGCCCTTTTGCCTGATACTTCATCTAACAAGGTGAAGTTGATATTTTTACCATTGTTGGAGGATTTAGATTTCGCTCGTAGACTCAATTGGGGCAATGCAGTACTGGCTTATCTATACAAGGCTATGTGCCGAGGTTCTTATCATGACCAATCAGACATTGGTGGTTATCTTGTATTATTGCAGGTATGTGATATACAAATTTTAATTTTCTACATTCTATTGTAGCTCTGATTGGGCATATTATGTATGATTTTCTTGGAATTGGCAAATTTTGGCATGAGAGGATGCCAACTATCAACCAATTGCGGAGACAATAGCTTAAGATCTTACTAAAGCAGCAAGACCCTACTATTCCATTCAGGCTAGACGCATCTTGGGGATATAGATATTTAAATATTGGATCCATTGTTTGAAACTTAGTACTGCTTTTAATCCGATGAAGTTCAATTAATATGAACACACTGTCAAACAAATGGTACGTTGCATTCAACGTTCACCACGTATTGATGAAGGTGGCACGAGTTTATAGATGCCAGCTGGATACATTGGTTGATACATGTAGATGAGTAATTTTGATTTATGTACAAATATCATTTTATAGTATTCATAATCTACTAAAAAATGAGCTTGTTAATCCGACTTTATTTTTAACTCTATTAATTTTTGTGGGAGCCATACACAGATGAGATATTGTCCATATTACCATAGATGTGCATGGATGGATATGATATATGGGCTACTAGAGCGCTGCTTATTTATTTTAATGAGTGGCACCTTCCAGATTGTGTGCTACGATAGTTTGGCCAGATTTAAGGCATTCCAAAGCAGTTTGATACCAGCCGACTTCATCGTATTGATCAACGAGGGAGAGCTCATGTTGACCGGCGTATCAAGCATGCAGAGTATATCACCATTTAAAATGCATGACGAGATCACATAGCTCATGATGATCACATATTAAGAGGTCATCCATATACCAAGGACTGCATGGCTTGGTTTGAGCATTATAGTATGAGTTATTGGGCAGCCTCATTATGCAATTCTGGATATAAGGGTGAGAGTTCTACAGTGGGCATTTTGGTAAGGCTATGGAAGTTATGCCTTATGTCAATGTCATATTGAATTTCAATTCATTAAGTTTTCATTTTACTTCTAATCATTAACTATGTTGTATTATTTATGCAGACGGAGCATTTGCATGAGATAGCAATTTCCATACAACGTGCCATTGCTGCTAATGATGAATCGAAGCGATTGATCATATTGGGCCAATTGAATAACACTATCAGACATACATATCAGGATATTAGGCATATCATACTGGATCACCTACAGCATCACCATATGTTTTGCTGGCATCATCATATTTTTTTTAGAGATGTGGCAGTTAGGCCCCCCACATATCTCTAAGATGCAGTATGATACGCGCAGTCGGGATCATCCATCATCATCGATGCCATCTTTCACTAAGCAAAAGGACACTACTCCATTATCGGGCCTGTTTGATCCAAAGCATCATAAGGGGGTCACTCAACTCACTGATGCTGCAGCAACACCTGTTATTCCTCATATGCATGACCATGAGACGTCCACTAATATAGGGGAAGGGCCATCACAGGTGACATAGGAGCAGAAGCAATCATTGAGGATCTTCCTGAGAAGGTCCAAGCGACCACGGGCACCACGACGCCCCTGTGGGACTTAGTATTTTTTGGACTTATAGTGCTATGGGATTCCTTTTTTGTAGACTTGACATTTTTATTTTATCTTATATTATTAATTGTTGTTTCTCTTAGAGATTAGTTTAGATATTTTGCTTGTTTAATTTAAAGTGTCAAGATGCTATGAAATTTTTGGACATGGATACAAGTCTTTAGGTGTGCCTCGGAAGGTGAGGGGAGGAAATGCAATGCTAAAAGGGCTATATAAATCAAAATACAAATAATAATAATATGTCGAGTAATTCAATTACATCACTTGAAATAACAAGCAACAAGTTGATACAAGTTAGCTCCACTTCTCTAATGTATGGGCGAAGCATATCACGTTAAAGTGCCAGTTGAGGGGACATGCTCCAAAAAAAAATATATCTACCAAGTTTTTGTGATTATTTTATCCTATATTCACCAAGCATCTCCAAATACCTCTAAAACTTACCATATTTTCTCCACCTCTCATCATCCTATCTTCAAGAACATTAGAGAAGATTTCGGATCATTTGGAGGAAATTTTAGATTTTTTTGAAGTCAAAAATTGGTTAAAAATTTAGTAGGAGCCCCTGAGGATTACAGCAAGTCAGATGCAAATTTTGAATCACCTGGCTAGGCTAATATAGAAATTTCAATCTCATTTTATTCAGCACCTTGTACTACCGCTTGCAATGTAGAATCGGATTTAGGAGCAACTAAACGCAAGCACCCTTTTTTGATCTGGCTTGACGATATGCAGAAAGGATCTGATTGAAGATACACTTTTTCTTCTTTGAAGGAATCTTGACATTAGAGATGTGGTGATGCAAGTCTATACTAGGACTAGCTACCGCCTCATACTAATTATCTCCTAACTTATGGCACCCAATAAGATGATGAGTTGAGCAATGCATTATTTTTTGATAGTCCTCCCTCCAGTTCATGGCTCAAGCCAGATGGCATTCCAAGGCTTTTGGCGTATTGCCAACAAGTCCTATCTACTGAAAAATGAAAGGAAAGCAGCCCTATCACCAACAAAAAAGGGCGTGGCACACAAGGGTGTGGCACAGCCTAAAAGTGCCATTCCAAATGGTGCCTTTTAAAGTGCCATTCAGAATGGCGCTTCTAGAAGTACCATTCAAAATGGCACTTTTATTTATTTATTTTTTCGGTTGGGTTCCACATAGGCTATGGAGGGGTTGCTGACTCGGCCAAAAAAATGTCATTTGGAATGCCATTTTCTCAGCAGAAAACGCCATTCCAAATGACGCTTTTAGTTTTTGCATTAGTTTGGTAAATAAGTTCAAGCATGTATCAATTTGCTAAAAAAAATTTAAAAATGCATTAGTACAATAAAATACTTTATTAAGTTCTCACCATAATTAGTATATGTCCAAGTTCATTGTTTCTAGTAGCCTGTGTCCAAGTACATTATATCTAGTAGTATCCAAGTACATTGTATCTAGTAGCTTGTGTCCAAATATATTGTATCTAGTAGTCTACAAAGGCCTTTTGAGAGGCTAAAGATATATGAAAAATATTCTTATCCTTCCACAAGGGGGAACAAATATCATGACATTTCAAATGCATGAAAACAAACTTTGTGCATCCATGATGCCAAATATAAAAAGTTTATAATAACCAAACATCTTTTATTTTGGGTTAGATATTTGAAAAAGAGAACATGTATGAAAATTTAATTTTCAAGACTTAAAAAAACTAATACGAAGACATGAAAGCAACAAAATACATTCACTATAGTTCATCTTGAATATGATAAGACAATAAGCTGAATATACCATAGGGCAAATAAGATCCACATAATTACTCAACATACAAGGAGTTAACTTACTAATGTTATTTGATGGCAAAAAATAAATAAAAATGAATAAATTTGCAAGAATTTCAAAACACAAATGTTGATATCAAAAAACTTGATCTAGACAAACTTAAGCCTCAAAACTTAAATGTTGTCATTTATGCCTTCTAGCAAAACTATTAGACAAAATAAATAATAAATTTTAGTTTATGGCAAATCATATATAGACCTTCTAAGGCAACAATTTTTCCTTGTTGTATGCTAATCTGATCAATCAACAATCTCATCTGACTTGTGCACTGGCTTTCAAACTCCACCTGTTTACAAATTGATTAACCAACACAATGTTATCTAAAGATATGAAAATTTTGAACAAAGGCAAACATATGACACCATGCAGATTATGTCCCTCCTGACTATCAAATATAGTATTTTATTCAAACTTGGGTTTGTTCAACCACTAGAGAAACTTAAGTTGGTATCAATATATACATACATATCGCCTTGAAATAAATACAGATCCACTCCAGTCTGAAATAAATATATATCTGCTACAGTGCAAGAATCAGAGAGTGGCCACATTCATGGTAAAGCAAGCAATAAATATTGTACAGTAGACTATTAAAACAAATATGCATAAATGCATATGTAGGATAAATATGCTATCAGTTGATGCATTCAATTACTAATTATGTATACAGGAGTTTGTACACTCTGAACCTTTAGGACCAGTAGGTTCAGGGACATCAATGGGATGGCACCGTTAATGTGATAGCCCTTATCCTAGCCAAGCACCATTTTAGCACTACAAGATAACTTGGAATTGTACCTTTGGTCAATCAGGGTTAAACACTTGGTAATAACTATTCCATGGGAAAGTTAGAAAAGTTATATGATTTATAAAGTTTATCCCATCTCCATTTACTTAATTTGTTTATGTCACTTTGAAATAATGTTGGTCAAATTTTGATTGACTAAGGTCACCCAGGTCATCATTGCCTATAGGAAAAAAATCTACAACCAGACAAAATTCAGGTTTATTCCAAGAATATAATTCTACATAAGGAGACACATAATTATCCTAAGGTTAATTATCCACAAGCCAACCGAGCCTTGAATGGTTTTTTTCTTCTCATGGATGTAGGTCTTGCAAATATATTGGCCCCATGCACTAGTGAGATTCTCCATCCACTTTATGCTTCCTCCCCAAATTTATATTATGCAAGCCCTGAAATTGCTAAGCAAGGTCCTTGAGACCCACCTTGAACAATCTGGGTATTCTTACCAAGGTTTAAAGTACTATCAGCACAGTCATATTGGCCGGTGCATGCCTCTTGTACTAACCTCATATCAACCCATATCTAAAGGTTACTGGCAATTGTGGCCAAATCATGTCCATACAGCCCCCATATTATAGTACGTATCATGGTAGTCTAAGACTGGAATACCCGAGCCCAAGACCCAAATACCTTAGACCGGAGCCCAGGCCATGCCATGCGCGGGCACTACCTTAGGCGGACTTGTGGCGTGCTCTAAAGGGACAGTGCTCAGTCCATGGTAAAAAGAAAAAAAGAAGAAGAAGAGAGGAGAATAGGGGCACTCTATGGAAACCCTAATTTCCCTAAGTTCCCCACCCATCCCACCACTTATCACTCTCTCATGCCCTTTTGTCTCATCGCAACTTCCCCACCCTAGCCAATGTTCCCTACCTCTCTCTCTCTCTCTATCTATCTTTCTTTCTCTCATGTCTCTTCTCTCTCTTGTGTTCAAATCCCCTCCCTCCCACATTGTATCAACACCATTTGCAGCTTCTCTCCCCTTCTCATGCCATGCAAGTCCCTCCTCTTCTTTGTGTCTGAAAGAAATAATGATTGTATATATTTTCATATTATAAGAAACTCTGTATATAGAGAGCAATAAGTGTCTAGGTACAATGAACCTCTATAAATGTCTAGATACAATGAACCTCTATAAGTGTCTAGATATGAAAAGAATAAAATCCCTATAATTGTGCTAATCCTATAATTATGTTTTGATATTCAATATAGCAATATTTACAAATTAACTTCTTATTCTGTAACACTCCCCCCAAGCTGGAGTATAGATGTTAATCATGCCCAGCATGTTACAAATATAATCAACTCGAGCTCCATTCAAAGCTTTTGTGAAGATATCTCCTAGTTGGTCTCTAGTTTTAACACATCCTGTAGAGATGAACTTTTGCTGAATCTTTTTACGGACAAAATGACAATCAATTTCAATATGTTTAGTCCATTCATGAAACACAGGATTGGAGGCAATATGAAGAGCAACTTGATTATCACACCACAGGACTTAAGACCAACTTCACTCAATAACCGATATATCCACACTATCTCATACACAGATTGTGCCATAGCTCTGTATTCTAATTCTGCACTAGACCGAGATACTATGTTCTACTTTTTACTTCTCCATGAAACCAAATTCCCTCCAACAAAGACACAATATCCCGTAGTAGATCTCCTATCAATTTTGGATCCTGCCCAATCTGCATGTGAAGAACATTCAATATTAGTGTGCCCATGATTTCCATAAAATAGACCACGTTCTGGAGCTTCCTTCAAATAACATAAGATCTGTTCTAAAGCTGCCCAATGCTTAACTATTGGAGAAGACATAAACTGACATACCACACTAATAGAGTATGCAATATCAAGACGAGTCACTGTAAGATAATTCAATTTTCCAACCAAGCTCCTATACTTCTCCAGATCTTCAAACAATTCACCATCTTCTTTTGTAAGTTGCGAATTGGGAGTCATTGGTGCACTACATGGCTTAGCACCTAATTTTCCTGTCTCCACTAACAATTAAAGAACATATTTTCTTTGAGAAAAAAAGATACTTTTCTTACTCCTTGTCACCTCAATATCCAAGAAATACTTCAACAATCCCAAATCTTTTGTCTGAAACTGGGTGTGAAGAAAGAATTTGAGAGATGAAATATCTATAGTGTCGCTCCCAATAATAACAATATCATCAACATATACAACTAGTAAGATTATGCCAACCTCAAACTGTTTATAAAACACTAAGTGATCACACTTACTCTTCTTCATCCCAAACTTCTAAACTGCCTCACTGAATCTTCCAAACCAAGCATGAGGACTTTGTTTCAAACCATACAAGGATTTGCAAAGTCGATAGCAAGGTTCGCGGACTCGGTACCGCTACCCATGCCGATAGCCGACTGGTACCATACCATACCATACCATACCATCCTGTACCGCTAATAAAAAATCAAAAAAAATCTCACCTAATGGCAAAAGAAAAATCCCTTGTATCGGTGCCAACCACTCCGTACCGGTACCGTACTACCCCATACCGGACCAAACCACCAGATACCAGCCCATACCATACCATATCGACTGGTTCAGTCCAGTTCAGGCCATTTTTCGAAAAATCAATCAAAATCGTTTCGATTTTCCACCGATACGGTACGTGGTGTACCGACCGATTCGGGCCGGTACAGAATATCATGGTCGATAGACTTTCCCATACTCCCCCTGAGCAACAAACCTAGGTTGTTGCTCCATATAGACTTCCTCCTGAAGATCACCATGTAAAAAAGTATTGTTGATATTTAACTGGTTTAAGGGCCAGTTATAGGTAGCCATCATAGAGATGAAGAGGCGAACAGAAGCAAGTTTTGCTACTGGAGAGAAAGTATCAGAATAACCAACACAATCTGAGCATATCCTTTAGCAACAAGACGGGCTTTAAGACGAGCCACTGAACCATTGGGATTAACTTTTACTACAAACACCCATTTACACCCAATAGCTTTCTTTCCTACAGGCAAATTTACCAAATCCCAAGTACCACTACAAACTAAGGCCACCATCTCCTCTTACATAGCAGCATGCCAGCCAGGGTGAGACAATGCTTCATGAACAGTTTTAGGAATTGAAATAGAATCTAAGGATGCAATAAATGAGCTGGAAGAAGAGGACAAATGATTATAAGAAACAAAGGAGGAAATAGGATAAGTATACTGACGTTTACCTTTCCAAACAGCAAAACTAGGATCATTATCACTTGAGACTGGATCCGACGGTAAAGAGGCTGGTAGAGGACATGTGTCATGAGTCTCTGGTCGTCTAGGATAGACATTGACAATAGATGGTCAAGTAGGTGCCGAAGCAGGTATAGGAATATTTGGGGAACTAACAGAATATGTTACAATATAAACCAATAGATCATCTTCCTCCCCTGACTATCATAAATAGAAGATGAGGAAAAGAAATTAGTATTTTCAAGAAAAGTAACATATGTAGAGACAAGATAGCAATTAAGAGTAAGAAAATAGCACCTATAACCTTTCTAAAGATGAGAGTATCCAAGAAAAATACACTTTAGAGATTTTGAATCTAATTTGGTGACCTGAGAACGAACATCACGAACAAAACAAGTACTACCAAATATTCTGGGTTCGATGGGAAACAAGGACTTAGAAAGAAAGAGAACAGTATAAGGAATATCACCATCAAGAGCAAAGGCATTCGATTAATCATAAAACAAACTGTGGAGACAGCATCAACCCAAAACTGTTTAGGAACTTTCATTTGAAAAAGAAATGCTCGGGCTACCTCAAGGAGATGTCTGTTTTTCCTCTCGACAATCCCATTTTTAGAATGTATCAACATAAGAAAATTGATGGAGAATGCCATTCTGAGTCATATAGGATTAAAAGGTAGCTAAAAAATATTCTTTGGCATTATCACTTTGCAATGTGTATACAGAAACATTAAATTATGTTTTTATTTCAGCACAAAAAATAGAGAATAACTCAGAACGACTTTTCATTAAATATACCAAGTAACACAAGAATAATCGTCAACAAAAGTAATAAAATATTTAAAACCAGACTCAGATACAATAGGACAAGGATCCCAAACATCAGAATGAACTAACCAACATTTTCGGAACCACCTGAACCAGGCGGTTCGGGGCATTCCGAATCGAATCGACACCCAACCAGCCCGATTTGCCTATGAAAATCGGCATCGAAAAAAAATAAAAAAATAGAAAACTGCCTGATTCGGCCACGAACCGGGCGGTATGGGCCTAAACCGATTGGTTCAATCCTGTTTCAGACTGAACTGAACGGTTCGGTGCTTATATTCAGGGAAAAAGGCAAAGAGGAAGTTGAAAGGCTTCTTCTCCTTGTTTTTGGGTTCGTTCAAAGCTTTGCTCACTCTCCCACTCTAGAAACACCAAGAAAACAAAGAAAGAAGATTGATTAGAGGTAAGTAACTCATCCTAGCTCTCTCTCTCTCTTCTCTTCTCCTTTTTTTTAAAAAAATATTATGGAAAATGAAAAAACAAAGAGAAACTATCAATTTTTTTATATAATTTTAATATATATTGTAGATCTATGGATGATCTATACAACAACACTAAAATCATTAATTTTTGTTAACTATATAATTTTTAAAATTATAATATATATTTTTAGAATAAAAAATTATTAAAAAAATAAATTTTGAAAAAACTATAAAATCAGATTATTAACGAAGGACTTGCAAGCTACTTTTAACATAAATTTGGTGTCAATTTATCAATATTTTAATGCAACTTGTACATAGTATTTTAGGCCTAAATTTCAAAAAAAAGCATTTTATACACGTTCACGGACTAAGAAATTTATATGTAGTAGCAATGATAGGATTCTACATGAATGTAAAGTCAAATTTTTTTTTTAATTTTTTATTTTTTTAATATAATTTTTTTAAAAAATTAATAAAAATAATTAAATAATTTATAAAATATAAAAAATTAGATAAATAAAATCTATCACTTTTTACGTAATTATTAAAATAATGTGCTTGTCAATTTTCAGAAATAGATCCATCGCGAAGGATCTAGAGCGTGACATTGGTTGGAGCATGGAGAGATGCTCTCAGGCCAGCATCATTAGAGATGTAAATAGTGTAACATAGAATTTAAAGGAGGGGTTACACGGTTGAAGCAACATTTAGCTGGTGGCTATCCGAATGTAGCTATATGCCGTAAGTATCCACAAGAGGTCTATCAGTTGATGAAGAAGCACTTCGTTGATTTTAAATCAACAAAAGAAAGAAAATTAAAGAAGAATGCAGAAGTGGACCGTCGAGCAGCAGAGCAACCTTTTTATCACTCTAAGGAATCAGAGGAAGGATCTGCTCCAGATGATGAGCAGGAATAGATTGATGCTGCTATTCGGACGAGCATGGATGATCAATGGCAGTTACAGGAGCTGGTCAGGCATAGAGCTTCATTTGGGCCATCAGTTTATGAGGATAGATCAGGCTCAGGGAGCACTGCAGCAGAGTCTGAGTCATGGTTTAGAAGGACATCCTTAGTTAAAGAGCCCACTAGTAGAGGCAGCAGCCGTCTTATATCCATATTGGGAGCATTTGATAGTAGAAGAAATTTCTCTAGGAAGATTCCAACAGAAGCCACTATTCATGATTTGGATCCACATGCCTTTCCTAGTAGAGATTCCAAGCAACAAAGGATTGACACTGTTGAAGAAAGATAAGAAGCAGGACGAGCTATTGGATCTTGGTTTCACTTCAGCCACATCCCAGTGAATGCTACAGACAATCCATATTATCGCTCTGTCATTTCATCTATACAAGCTGCCGGTCTAGATGTTGAACCTCCAAGACCAAGAGATATCCATGGTGAGCTTCTTGACAGCAATAAGGAAGATTTAAAGAAGTAGATTGCATCATTTAAGAGCAAGTGGTCTGTGTATGGATTGACTGTGATGTGTGATGGTTTGACTAGTCCTACTAGACGAAGCATCATCAACTTCTTGACATATTGTGATGGAAGAATATTTTTTCACAAGTCTATTGATGCTTCAACTGAGATGCACGATGCTAGCTACATCCTTAAATTGATGGAGGAGGTAATTAATCAAGTAGGAGAACAGAATATCGTGCAGGTTATTACAGATAATGGACCACAATATAAGGTTGCAGGAGAATAGTTGGAGCAGCGACCATATTTTCTGGACCTCTTATGCTGCGCATTGTATTGATCTAAATTTGATGGATATTGAAAAGATTCATAGAGTGCAAAAGATAGTAGAGTCAGCACAGGACATCACTAGATTTATTTATAACCATACATGGGTCCTATCCTTGATGCGGCAGTATGTTGGAGGCGATATATTGAGATCAGGTGTCACACGTTTTGCTATCAATTATATAGCACTTGATAGCCTGATTGATAGGAAAGTACAGCGGCATCCAATGTTTGTCGGTAGTGAATGGCAGGAGAGCAGATATGCTAGGGTAGGCACTGAGGGGAGCATTGTGGAGAGCCTAGTAATGAGACAGTCATTCTGGCAGCAGGCTGAGAGGATAGTGGCGACTATCAAGTCTATGTATGAAGTGCTTCAAACTGTCGATGGTGAGCGATACCCTCAAATAAGCTTTCTATATCATATGATGGAGAGAGCAAAGGAATAAATTGAGGTGGCAGATCCAAGACATGCAGTACATCAGGATCATCGATCGTCGATGGGGTTATCGGATGGGTAAGGAGTTGCACTTAGCAGGTAAGCAGCAAATCAACAACTTTTTGAAAATTTATAAAAATAAAGATGTTCAATTATGACAATCTACGTACAGTTTACTATCCGAATCCGAGGTTCCAATACTCCATACTTGAAATTAGCATAGATGAAGAGCTTTTGTCCGCTCTACGAAATGTAATAGATAAGATGGAATCCAAAGCAGATATCGCGGCTATGTATCTTGAACAAATTAAGTTCAGTAATGTTTATTAACTTAACGATGTCTTCGACAAATAAGATATTATAAGTCTATAACAAATGATTTTTTTACAAACAAAAATATTTAGGGAGGGCACATAATCATTTGAAAGTAATATAGCAGTTAAAAACAAATCAAATATGAATTCAGGTATATATCAATAAGTTTATTTTTATATTCAATCTTATTTTTAATTTTCATGATTTTCAATTATTTTATAGCTGAATGGTGGGTGCATTTTGGTGGATCTGTACAACATCTAAGGGATCTTGCCATCAAGATCCTCTCCCAGATGGTTTCATCAAGTGAATGTGAGCGTAACTGGTCGACCTTGGTCCTTATCCACAACAAGCAGAGAAACCATCTGAAATAAAAATGCCTTAACGATCTTGTATATGTACACTACAATCTGAGATTGAGGCTCAAATTCATTCAAGAGGAAGTTCAGCTGAAGTATTCTGATCCGACTTGTCGTGATTTTATTGTTGAAGATGAAGATGATCCAATGACTGGATGGGTTATGAGTCAGCAGCAGGATCCAAAGCTTGATGAGCCGGGATCACCTCCACGACCAGCCAGTTTTGTTGCTAGCGAGGCTGGGATGGACGCCTCTCAGTAGACAAGTACCAACATTCCACCTAGACATCCAACCGATATGCCACAGCATCCACCCTCACAGCCTAAGCAGTCAGAGCGAGATATGAGCAAAAGAAAAATACGAAAAGTACGGCACTAGTAAAGCCCGAGCATTAGGTTCACTCAAATTTAGATACCAAACGGAGCAGTAGTAGTAGTTCTTCAGCTGGTCATGGATCTGATGATCATAGAGGGATCGGAGGACAGGAGACACAATCAGAGCTAGTTGATGGTCTTCGATTCACTGGTGAGTCTCAATTTACGCACACCATGCAGGATAGGGACCACGGTGCACGTCCTGATAGAGCCCATGATGATAGATTTCATACAGACAACGGGCTCCACGAGATCGTTCAGGACATGATGCAGCTACAGATTACCTTGCACCTGGAGTAGGATTCATAGATGTATCAGGTTCATCTTCATATTCTAGATCCTCCTATCTGCAGCCACAGCCATCCTATAATCCTTATGGATATGAATATGGTCCATCACAGACATCTTCTAGTGGCTACTATCCTATGCAACCCGGAGTATCTTACGGATCGGATTTTACTGCTAGTATATTTGGATGGGCTCCTTCACAACCATACTATCAGTCCGAAGATATTGCTCAAAGCCAGGACCTCAATGACACTTTGAGGATGAGTTATGATCCAGCACACCTGCCTTATGGATCTAATTGAATTGATATTTCTTCTAAATATATAAATAATCCTACTATTTATGGACATCGACGGTCGACCGAATTTTAATGAATAGTAAGTATTTAATATTAATTTTTTTTACAATAATTTAAGCATTTTAAGATCCAATAATATCTGATTTATGTATTTTAGATTCGTATCACATATGATTAACATTATTTCCTAATTCTGAGGGATACAAAATATTAATTAATATCACTAAATAATAATTTAAATATTTTTTTCAAAAAAAATTATTGAATATTTCTCTCGAAAAACAAAAAACAATCAAAAAAAGGCGTGCCGATTTGACCAGCACGCTTCCCGTACCATGTCAGTACGGTTCGGTACTGGTACCGTACCGATCGATGACTGGCACGGTCATCAGTATTGGTACCAAAAATCTTGGAACTAACTCAAGGGAATATGGCCCGTTTATTGACTCTAAACATTGAAGGAAGACGATGATGCTTGGCAAACTGATATGACTCAAAATCTAATGATGATACATTTTAAAATTGAGGACAGTTTCTTTAAGAAAGATGGAGAAGGTTGTCCCAACCGACAATGCACCTCAAAGGGGATCAAAACACTAGAACAAGCAATGGATCTCCACCCCTGTGTATCAAGAATGTAGAGACCTCTAGGCTCATGACATCTACTAATAATCCACTTCATCATAAGATCCCGAAATAGACAATGATCAGGAAAAAATGATATACAACAATTCAAGGCACAAGTGAGTTTACTGACAGAAATTAAATTAAAAGAAAACTTAGGTAGACTTAACACAGGATAAAAAAACTGACGAAGTTGGATTAATAGCTCCCGAACCATGAACACAAGAGATTGACCCATCTGCTAAAGTAACATTAGAGGAGGTTGTATGTGATTGGAAATTGGAAAAGAGACTCGGATTACCTATCATGTGATCTGTGGCACCAGAATCAATGACCCATTTGGACAAATGAGGAAACAAGACACGTAGTAGATTTACCTGACTCAGCAATAGCAATGATAGCAGTAGTGGAATTTAATGATGTCTGGTACTGAGAGAATTGGGCAAACTCATCTGCAAAAACTAAAAGTCTTCTTAGAAGATGAGGTGGCTACAATATTAGAAGTTGCAACATTTGCTGACTGAACTCGCAGAGATTTGTTTTAAAGTTTCCTACATGTGCGCTTCGTATGGCCCAGCTCATGACAATAATAGCACAATTCCTCCAGACTCCTGATTGCGGCCATCAACACCTTTGTCACAATTGCTGGTTCCCCCTCCTTTGTTACCACTTCTATTGCTTAGACGTCCAACCTCATTCCAATTGCCACAACTTACAAGAGCACTATTAGCAGCTGGTTGGAAAGATTGTGATGTTTCAGTGCGGAGAACTCTGGTAAAAGTCTCGTGCAAGGAAGGAATCTCAGAACTAGAAAGGATCTGAGTCCCAGCAGTGTCAAACTCTTAAGGTAAGCCAGCAAGAAAACTCATAACTACCATTTGTTCACAATGTGATTGTTGAACTTTAAAATCCGTACTAAAAGGAAGTAGGACATTAAGCTCTTCATAAACTCGTTTAAAATCCATGAAATAAACAGTAAGAGGTCCATCCTATCTCTAAATGATAAAAAGCCTTACATACATCATAGATACAGGAAATATTCCCTTTACCAGAATACAGGAGATCAAGGAAATCCATCGGTTCTTTAACAAATTCACAATGGTTGACTAAACCGATTACCTCACTGTCGATGGAATTTCGAATTTGCAGAAATAATCTAGCATCTTCTCGCAACCAAGTCTGCTTCGTATCATCTTTGGGTGGATCACAAGTGAGATGATCATCCTTATCAATGCTCTACAAATACACGCGGACCGTTTTACTCCAATCCAAAAAATTCACCCCATTCAATGTGTTCTGTAATTTTTGTCATTACTGGAATCACTTCCGTAATTTTTGTCATTACCGGAATCACATCAAGAATTATGGACTTGGTTTCAGCCATAGTGTCCCACAATAAACACTCAGAATCAAAGGATGACTTGATTCGTGATTAAAACAGATCAAAATAGAAGCAAGAGCTTAAAAACAAAGGCAGGATCTGAGAACACAATGTAGGATTACAAGACCCAACACCTAAACACTCTAAAAAATGCACCAAATAGAGTAGGCTCTAATACCATGAAAGAAATAATGATTGTATATATTTTCATATTACAAGAGGCTCTATATATAGAGCAATAAGTGTCTAGATACAATAAACCTCTATAAATGTCTAGGTAGGAAAAGAATAAAATCCCTATAGTTATGCTAATTCCTATAATTATGTTTTGCTATTAAATATAGGAATATTTATAGATTAACTTTTTATTCTATAACAATGTCTGACTCTTCCTAGTAAGAACCTTAGAAGGACAGCATGGCACGTGCGATTTCACTACCGAAAGGCCCTTCCTAGGCTTTCTCTTCTCTCTCTCAATGGTCAAAGACCACGCCATAGATGGCAGCTAAGGGACAGCCACCAGCAGCTCCTCCTCTCCTTTGTTCTAATGCCGAAGGAGCCTTGGGATTCTTAGACAAAAAAAAAAAAAAAAGACACCAGAGGGATGCTTCTTTCCTACAGTGGCCAGAGGCCATGCCATGGATGGCAGCTTGGGGGGCAACCACTATTCTTTTCCCTTATGTTTAGATGGAAAGAAGAAAGGGGCAAAAAGAAGAAGAAGAAGAAGAGGAGATGAGGAAAGGAAGAAGAGGGTTGTCCCAACCCTCTCTTCCCCTTTTCTCTCTTTATGATGGAAACCAAATGAAAGGGAAAAAGGAGAGAAGGATCGTTTCCACCCTCTCTTCTCTTTCTCCCCCTTTATGCTATGGAACCAAATGAAGAAGACAAGAAAGGAGGGGGTTGTTTCCACCCTCTAGAAGAAAAAAATCATAAACCAAAAGGCATTAATTCATTAATCACGTGAGATGGGGGTATTTTAATTTTTACAGAAAGAAAAGGAACTATAATTGTTGGTCAATTGAGTATGGAGGAAGGTCCAAAATAAGAATCTTTCTAGGACCCACTTGCATTGGGTTCGTGCAATGGATCATTCAAACTATCAATGACCTAGATGTGGTATTGACACCGGCATAATAGCCAATTCCAATTATAACAGCTATGAGTCTGAAAAATCAGAACCTTGGAGTTTTGGAAAAGTTTCATAATTATTTTGAAAATATGGACGTGGCCCTAATTTGATATGTGTGTGACTTGGTGATGGTTAGGTTCCAAGAAACCCTAGAAAGGTGGTCAGATCGTGTGAATTCCCAGCATTTGTGATGTAATAATGTTTATGCTTTATAATATTATCTGAGTTAATTATGTAAAGTATTATCATGATTCTAGTAAATTGAATAGGAAATTTGTGATTATACAAGATCTAATTTATTATTCTATTTCTGTTAATTAGTTGCATGATCAAATCATCATCATGAATCAAGCATGCAAATCGATGTTGTTAAATATTTAATTGTGAAATTCAATGCAACATCATAAAAGAAAAGAAATTTGGATTTATGTATATATGTGCATATATATATCAACTTAACTCTCAACATGACTACATATGGAATCGGACTTGATTATGTGCCTCATGGGGGTAAACATGGCATGATGCTGGCATAGGGGATATGTGTGGCGAACCCACCAGAAGGATAAGAATGGCATGACCTAGGCAGCAAGGGTTAAGTGTGGTGATTATTATTCTAATTGAGAATTGAGGAATCAAAGGTAGCAATCCTACCATAGGGTAAGTGTGGTATGACCCATGCTGTAGGGGTTAAATGCAGCCATAGTCATTGACTGTAGAATAGAAAATTGGATTGGGTACCCAAGTACAAATATGTGAATAGATTTATGTATCAGTTTATGAATACATGCATAGTATGATCTTGAGACTCGAATAATCTATCTTACTTTGATTTCAATAATCCATTCATTGCGTGTATAGCATTGAAAAGATGAAGTGTATTATGTTAGCATATGAATATTGTCAAAACTGACTGTCATATAGTTGCTTGTACAGATGTTTCATATTTATATGATTTGATTAAGCTGCATTATATAATTTAATTTGATTTAGCTCTATAAAGTGGATTTTTTACTTACTAAGCCATGAATTATAACCTTCACACATATTCTTCGGATCCAAGGAATCAAATTTTGGGAGTACATATCGGCATTTTGGGGCATGTATATAGAGGCAAGGCCAACTTGTAGTTGGTAGATAGTTCCTTGGATCAGTTGGTGTACGTTAATGTGTTATATGTGGATGACATATAAATGATTTAAATACTAAAGTTCTGAAATGTAGGCATAATGGTTAGTTGTTTCTGATAAGCACAACTACCTGTTCATGAAGTATGTTATTTCTTGGATTATATTGGATTACTTGATAAGTAGAATGCCTTGCATGCTTATAGGGTCAATTCTCTGTATACATCAGCTGCTCATGCCCTCGTAACGTGAATCTAGGGTCGGGGGCATGACAAAGCCCATACCTAGTTTTCAAAACAGGGTCTTACACTCACCTCACTGGTGACAACACCATCACCCGTACACCTACATCATCTAACAAGCTATTGTTAAAATCTAGAAGCCTACATGCCACCAATCACAAAAGGGTGTCACTAGATTCCTACAATATCACAGGGCTTCAGAGTTAAATCCATGAGTCTATAATTGCTGAATAATTAATCTCCTCATTGGAGAGAGGGAAAATAAAGCCTTTAGTTCATCTACTAACAAATGGTACTTTACATTTTCAAAAGAAACTAATACAACTGCAGAGTGATAAGAAAACAAGGCCATAAGCAAAGAAGACGTAAAGTACTAGAAAGACAGTCTGGCAATGGATTTGTACAAGTTGTCTACAGGGATCCAATTGCACACTTATTAAAAAATAATTTGTAATATACTAGCCCTTTGGCTGAACATGTAGGAGAAAAATAGTTTTTCACGGAGGCTTCTGGCTAAAGTGATCTCCCATACTTTCTACATCTCTTTGATTCTTCTGTTTACATTTTCTTCATCTACACTTCTTTTCTTTTCTTTTCTTTTTTTGCCTATAAATCATCATGCCTTTGCTACCTTAAACTATGACTCTTTCAACCATCAATTGTTTCATCAACCATTAACACCCATCAGAAACTTAATGACTATCACAAAGCTACAAATCCTCATTTAAGTGGCAACAATACATAATGTTTGATGACCCTTGGTGAGTCCACTAAGGGATCTTGTACCTTTTTAACTCAACAGAAATCCCTATCATTGGCCTATAAAATTAAGACTTTTCAAATGATTACAGGGAGCATACAAGCCATGTTTGGTGGCCCATGGTTCCAAGATGACCATCGTTCATGCATTTGCTGACATTACAAAAATTCATGGAAGGCACTTTATCAGCTACTCTTTAAGAACACGTTTCCTGTCAGGGACCTTCATAAGGTAATGTAACCACCACCAAGTTTCTCATCACCCCTAGCACATCTATCATTTTTGTCAAGCACCCCATGGTCAACTCATTTCATTCAGAATGCCCATAATCATCGTTATCCATGCCAATAAAATGCAAAACATGCAGTCCAACAAGAGGTGTTTCAAACATCCCCCATGAGATACCCGATCTTCATTGTTTTGTTGGCCTTAAGCTTGCATGAAAAAAAAAAAGCCATGGAAATTTATCATGCAACTAGAAATACATGTAGATCCTATTTTTCAAGCTTGCAATGGACAATCAAAATGCATCTTCTCTCATTAAGCTTCATCAAATATCAGCAAATTATCTATGAATGCATTAGTCACCAATTATTATCAGCTTGTCAACAGCCTTCTTTACCCTATCATGACCTAATTTTACTTGAATTATCTATTTCACCGCATGCTCTGCTCATTCAGCAATTTGAAGAAGGTTTTACCAGCAACAAGGTACTATTTCACATGCATGGCTAATTGCCTCAACATCAAGCTTCAACCTCAAAGCAGATTTAGCTACTGATGCTATGGATCACCATTCACTGATACTCTAATATGTGCTTCTTGGTTACTCTGAGAGAGAGAGAGAGAGAGATCTTCTTTTCTTCAATTGATGAAGCTATTAAGGCCACTTCGATTTAGCATCTTGATAGAGAAATGAGAAGCACTGACACTTCACATAAATTGCTTAATGTGATGAGTAGAGTGCTATCTATAGGCCAATAATTCAGTCTTTCACAGACAAGCTAATCACAAAAAGGTTGACCATTACTTGGTTCATCAATATTGCACTACCCTGATTACAGAATGTGCATTCTTCAAAACAAGGATACAAGAACCATTAGCATGGTCTTTGCCAACAAAGAACTAACATAACACATGCCACGCCATCTCGTGATGACACATTCAAAGGTAGGCATATGGTAAGCATAAGCACAGCAGCACTGGCACACATTTTAACACATGGGCATGGAATTCTTTTGGGTTTTTTTAACTTTGATATATTCAAGGTTTTATGTCTCAGTGGGATAGGAGGCGTCCCTGTCCTATTCCTATGAGAAAATGAGACCAGGATAGGCTCGAGACTCCGAAACCCATCCATGGAGAAGCAAAAGAAAGAAAAATGAAAGAAAGAAAAGAAGGTAGAGGAAAAAAAAGAAAAGGAAGAAAGAGAAAAGAAAGAAAGACGAGAAAAAAGAAGAGAAAGATAGAGGATATCCACCAAGAGGCATGACCGAGACTGCTGTCGGGATGGAACCGGACTACGGGACATCCTATTCCATAGAGAAACTGAGACACCTTTGTCCCACGGGATTTAAATGTTAGGATTTGATGCCTCGAATTCGACCCACAGCAAGAAGAAAATTAGTTTTCAGCACAGCAATCGAGCCAGCTCTGATACACGGTCGAGCCGGCTCAGATTGAGATCGAGCCGGCTCGAACCATAGCCGAGTCAGCTCTCTCAGGCAGACGACAGCAGGAGTCCAGACGAGACACAGTCGAGTCAGCTCGACCCCTAACCGAGCCGGCTTGACTGAGGCGAACAAAACACGACGAGATTTTTCTGCCGAGCCGGCTCTCTCAAGCAGACGACAGCAGGAGTCCGGATGAGACACAGTCGAGCCAGCTCGACCCTTGACCGAGCCGGCTCAACTGAGGGAACAAAACACGACGGGATTTTTTCTGTTTGGACTCAGATTGTGATTAATCCAAGGAGTCTACAGGGGTTGCGCATGGACCACAGGATCCAACGGCCATGGAGGGTTGCCGTCATGATCTGAAGGTCGGAAAACATTCCAAGACTCCATCAAGGATATGTTCAACTCATATTAGGAGAACGAGCCATATTAGGACTCCTGTAAACTGCTGAAAAGAGAATTCTCATCCAATTTAAAGGGCTGAGATGCTGTGGAGCAGAAGAAGTGGCGCATGTGGCGTGAGAGGCACGTGGAGAGGCTCAGGCAGCCACTGAGAGGAGCTTGGCAAAATGCTGAGTACGTGCAGCCCGCGAGAGAAAGAAGCAATAGGTGCATAGCATTCGGCGAGGAGGCTGTGAGGGCAGAGCATCTTGTAGCTTCTGTGGATCTCCTTGGGATTCTAAAAGAGCTTTTGTGAGGATAACTTCTAGTTGAGAGAGATTTGTGTACGATGAGTTGAGAGTGGGTGTTCTCCTCTTGTACATATTTTTCTCTTTCATAGTAAAACTTTGCATGCTCCGTGGAGGTAAGCCTTTAGGCTGATCCACGTACTTGATTGTTTTCTTATTTTATTTCTTCCTTCTTCCTGCCGCAATAATTTAGTACTAAATCCTTAACAAGCAGTATCAGAGTAGATGATATCCCAACAGTTTGATATCAGAGCGAGTTGATACCACAACAATTGATATCAGAGCCAGATAGTACCAGAGCGTAGATTGTAGCAGTGGATAGAGATTGAAGAATATGGAGAAGACAAGCACAATCAAGGTGGAGATCAACAAGCTCGATGGGAAGGGCAATTTCTCCTTGTGGCAAGCAAGGGTAAAGGATGTTCTCATCCAACATGGATTGATCGACGCTTTCTTGTATGACAAGATGCCAGCCACCATAGAGGTGAAGGATTGAAAGCGGATCCAGATACAGACGGTGAGCATGATCCGCTTGTACCTAGCAGATGATGTGGTGATCCATGTACTTGGCGAGACTATCCCGACGACGCTGTAGTCGAAGCTCGAGGAGTTATACATGGCGAAGTCGCTCATCAATACGCTATTCCTTTAGACGAGGTCACTGCAGCGATACTCCAAAATGAGGTTCTCAGGAGGGAGAACCCAACTTCGAGCTCAGATGGTGGCAGTTCAGCTTTGACAGCTTCTAAAGGAGCAAGAGGGAGTAGACGGAGCGGTAGAGGATCGCAAAGAAGACGATCCAGGTCTAAGACGAGGGATCCTAACAAGATCAGATGCTATAGGTACGATGAGTTGGGGCATCGAATCAAGAATTGCCCACAACTCAAGGATCAGACGAGGGCTACTGTAGTGATGGCCAATAGCGAGTCAGAGGATGATATCCTAGAGATATCTGACAAGGTATCTAGCTCTTTCCAGCAGTGGATTTTAGATTCTACATGCACATATCATGTTTGTTGCATAAAGGAGCAGTTTGACTCCCTAAAGAGTAGTGATGGCATTGTTTATCTGCCGGATGAATCGAGCTGTGCGATTAAAGGCATCGAGACGGTCGGTTGGAAGACACATGATGGTGCAGTAAGAAGATTGGGGGAGGTCCGATACATACCCGATTTCAGATAGAATCTTATCTCACTGAGCAGACTGGATTTAAATGACTACAGGTAGGTAGCTGGTTATGGAATCCTGAAGGTCATGCGCAGCGATAGGATGATATTGGAGGAAAAGAAGAAGACAAAAAGACATTACTATCTGACAGGAAGCCCAATGCGAGGTGGAGCTTCAGGAGCCAGAGAGAGCCCAGTGTAAAGTGGAGATGGATCGAACACGAAACGGAAGACTCAGGAGGACGAGAGGAGACATCGTAGAGTGAAGTTCCTATTGCCGCAGGAGAATTTTCCGAGCAGGTCTTTGGTCAAAGTGGACAGCCCATGACAGAGATGGGATCGAGCGGCCTGGCTCAACTCCCACGTTTGCCCATCCATAATCAGCAGGCGTGCCCCAGGGCATGGAGGCGAGATGGATCACAATCTCTCAAAGTTAGGTGGAAGCTGAATGTCGAGTCGAGATGGAGATTGTTAGAATTTGATGCCTCGAATTCGACCCACAACAAGAAGAGAATTAGTTTTTAACACAATAACCAGGCCAGCTCTAATACACGATCAAACCGGTTTGGATTGAGATCGGTCGGCTCGAACCACAGCCGAGACGGCTCTCTCAGGCAGACGACAGCAGAAGTCTGAGCAAGACGCAGTCGAGCCAGCTCGACCCTTGACTGAGCCAGCTCGACGGAGGCGAATAGAACACGATGGGATTTTTTCTATTGGACTCGGATTGTGATTAATCCAAGGGGCTTACAAGAGTTGCACGTGGACCATAAGATCCAACGGCCATGGAGGGTTGCGGTCATGATCTGAAGGTCGGAAAAAATTTCAAAACTCCATCAAAGACATGTTCGACTCATATTAGGAGAACGAGTCCTGTTAGGACTCCTGTGAACTGCTGAGAAGAGAATTCTCATCCTATTTAAAGGGCTGAGGTGCTGTGGAGCAGAAAAGGTGGCGCGTGTTGCATGAGAGGCACGTAGAGAGGCTTAGGCAGCCGTTGAGAGGAGCTGACAGAGCGTCGAGTATGTGGGCCTACGAAAGAAAGAAACAATAGGTGCATAGCATCCGACGAGGAGGCTGTGAGGGCAGAGCATCTTGTAGCTTCTGTGGATCTCCTTGAAATTTTTAGAGAGCTTTTATGAGGATAGCTTCTAGTTGAGAGAGATTTGTGTATGGTGAGTTGAGAGTAAGTGTTCTCTTGTACCTATTTTTCTCTTTCATAATGAAGCTTTGCATGCCCCATGGAGACGAGCCTTTAAGTTAATTCACGTACTTGATTGTTTTCTTATTTTATTTCTTCCTTCTTCCTACCACAATAATTTGGTACTAGATCCTTAACAAACGGTATCAGAGCAGCTGATACCACAACATTAAAACCTTGAATACATTAAACTTTTGTTTGCTTTAGTTGAGATTTGTTCCATGAAATGTAAACAATATTGTGAACCCCTCCAAGCTACAGCATCATATAATCAACAATGTAGGTAAGAATGTATGTTGAAAACCATACAATATGTGGTTCAAGCTAATATAACATCATAAAAATGCATTGAAATTGCTAATAAAACTTATACAACAAAGCCTTATGCACTTGTATTGGCTCATTACATGGAAAAAAATTGGACTCTAAAATATAGGACTTTTCTTGCCTGGCCTTCTGAGTTTTGGCAAGGCTTGGATTTGGTAATGCTTAAAAGCTTTTAGGGTTTGAGAAATCTTCTAATATTTAAAAGTCACAATTTTGGCCCAATCCTAAAAGTCTAGATCTTCTAAGTCCTGACATTTCAAAGTCACTATTTTTGGCCCAAACCTAAAAATCTAGAATTTCTTATTGCCCTTCTTATTTTGATGGAATATAAATATTAGAATATTTATTGAATTCAAATGACATGGTTCCTTATTTATATGGAATATTTCAAGTACATTTCCCAGGGTTCACTGAACCCCGAACAGTTCGGGGTGCGCCGAACCATACTGGTGGCTAATCGGTGTGGTACGGGCGCTCGACTCAAAATGCCAATGAAGATAGAGCAAGAGAGAAGGAAAGAGAAGAAGATATAGAGAGAGGAGAGGAAAGAAAAAGAAAAGGCTGGCAATGGTCGATGATGGCCCACCGAGGTTGCCGGAGGGCCACCAAGGCCTCTAAGGATCCCAATCCTCCACGAGATGTGAGGAGAGAGAGAGAGAGACATAGAAAAGAAAAGGAAAGGGAGAGAACTGAAGCCAGCAAACCCATTTTTGACTTCACTGTATATTGTGTTTTTGAAAAAACACGAAAAAACAAAAGCAAAACCGTATTTCGAGCTCATCGTGGCTGTGGGGCTATTTTGGGTCATTCAACGGCCATAGCAGCCATCTGGCAGCCTCCCTGCCGCCTTCCACTCCCTCATCTTCTCTCTCTTCTCTCTCTTTCTCTTCTCGCATTTTCTCGTGGAGGACCATAGAGCCCGAAAGGCCTCGATGGCCCCCCAGTAGCCTCTGCGGCCCTCTGATGGCCACCGCCAGCATCTCCACTAACCCCTCTTTCCTTCTCTCTCTCCCCCCCTCCCCTATCTCTTTCTCTCTCTTTTCCTCCTTGGTTCATCCGTCGTTTCTATGTCGGCTCGAGCCTGATACAATCCGATATAGGAGCATACCAACTCGTACCGTCAATCGGCCAGCACAAGATCCGGTTCCGAGTCAGTGATCCTTGACATTTTCTCTTATATAATGTTCATGTGCATAAGTTCTTTTCGATTGTCTTTCCTAGTGAGTTATAGGCTATTCAAAGGCAATAAACAACCTTCCACTGCCTCTCCAAGGCAATGAAATGGCAAAGAAAAAACCTAACCTCTTTTAACTCAATACTAGTCAATATTGAGCTGCGATAAATCATATCAAAACAATATGATTTGATACAGGGCTAAATGCTTTGATATTATACAATATGTAGGGTACTTTAGCATGCCTACATGCCTGTGTTGATATATGCAGTATGTGAGGGCACTAAAACAACATGGTATGCACCAACCAGCCCAGACCTCCACTTGAAACCTTGATTCATAAAGTCTCATATTATGTACCTGAATCAGTTCATCTGGACTTCGCAATTTGTATCACCCAACAAATGTTGTATTGCCCCAAATCACCTAGTTTTGGAGCATACCGAGCCATACCAAAGGCAAATCAACACATGGTTTCACCCCTCGATTCGAGAAATCCTACAAATCGAGGAAAAGGAAAAGGAGAGAGAGGACAAGAGCAAGAGAGAAGGGAGGAAAAGGAAGAGGGAGACAGAGAGGGAGAGGGAGAGGAATTTAAACTAAAGTCTGCAAAGGCCCTCAGTTTAAATCACAAAAATAAAAAAAAAAGCCCCGCCCATTTCATTCAAAATAGGGGAACCCCAAATGGAGGACCAATAAGGGCTTTCGGCCCTCCTCCACCCCTCTTTGCCTCACTCTCAGTCTCCCCCTCTCCTGCTCCCTCGCTTCCTCTCTCTCCCTCTCCCTCATGCCCTCCCCTTCCTTCTCCTTCTACTCCTTCCTCTCCGGTTTTCCTTTGTCAATACACACTGGAATGGCACATGATGGTACCATTCCATATCATACCTCTAGCAAACTGGTACAAGTGCTAGTACCGCATACTTTCCTATCACCCAAAATATGAGGTGATTTTAGATGTGCTGAATGTTCATTGAATCCTTATATGCAATTTTCACAATGTATTGCATATTTTCTTGATCAAGTGAGATAGCATGACTGTAACTGCATATCATGCATTCATGTACATATTGTTTTGTGCTTGTGCCCTAAAGACATTCTTTAGCATTTCCACAATTGTCACCTAAATTATCAAACGAGAAAGGACAAATTTACCATTTTATATGTGGTTCGCATAGTGGAGCTTGGAATGCAATGAGAATTCCACCTTCTGAAAGATTCCAACATTGGTTCACACAGCAAGTGTTCGTCGGAGTCACCATTTGCTTGAAAGGAAAGGAATTGTTATTCCACTTCTAGACAGGATGAATGGTCATCCTTCATTTTTCTGATACTTTTGGGGTTTCACGAGCATACCAAGCAAAAATAATATATTTATCCTCAATTTATTCATTCATGTATGTTGTAACACTCCATACCATAAATTTTATCAACTTTATGAGTTCTTTCCATTAAGTCCAACACCATGAAAGCCTAGTCTTCTTCCCAAAGCCTAAATGGATGATCTGCTTAACTTTGAGAGGAATGGATATATGCATAAATATAGACATATTGTGAATAAAATAGGCATGCTAATAATTACGTTCATTCATATTCTGGTATAACTATCACTTGTTTTGTAAATTTAATAGGTCATTAACCTCATAACTTGATTAAGCATTGCAAGATTCCTCAACAATCTTGTACCTTAGTTAGGACATACCATTTACTCCTCTACTTTCAACTTCATGAAGACTGCCTCTTTCACTAACATGCATATTTGATTAAATCCACAAAGGCATATTTAAATAGGCAGGCATTCATACTATATAATTTATTACTCTTCAATACAAATGAATATAACATTAACTTTCAGTTATCATGATTATACATACAACTTAATAACCTTTCATGCCACAATTATGAGTTAATAAATTTAGGACATCTTGAAAAAGATCATATCATGCCAACGGACATGAATATTATTGTAATAAAATTGAAAAAATGGTATATCACTAGATTAAGAAAAGAATGAAATATTAGTTTTTTTAATATATAAATTATTAACATACAATATCTATCCACAGACACATGAATACATATGTAATATGCATGTGCATGCATATAGCATGTTTGAAAAGAAAAGAAAAAGGCAAAGATTGAGATGGTTAACTCCATACCGCAGAAGCTAGGTGATCTGCATACTCAGACTGTGTTGCAAAAAGGCGCATCTAGAAATGAAATAGCCAAATAAAGCAAGAATGCATCATATTAGATGATAGAATGCATTATGACAAGCTTGCAATTGGGCATGCTTCATAATGTACAAGAAGCAAGAATGCATATATATAAAAACAAAATTGACCATTATAAATGTTTTAAGAAGATGGTGGTAAGAGGCAAATTATGATCCATACCATTTACGAAAATAAAAGAATCAGATAATACTACCATTTTTATGCTGCAATATCTTTTGTGCTTCTCTTCTACATTATCTAGTGGTCCAACACATTAACCCAATTGAACATATGGACAAGTATCAACTAGTCAGAAGTTCATGTCTGAATGAATTTATAACTCTTGATAACCTTTTTCCAGAGCCATGGTTTTCACCATTACCAATAACTGGATGTTCCTAAAAACTCATAAAGTGTAGTCAATAATAAGTTGATGTGCAGAATGACTGTCACCAATCTAAAAAGCAGATGCAGATGGCCTCATGAAAACTGCAAAAGAGCAAAAGCATAAAGGAAAAAAGAAACTTCCAAACAAAGCAATTTATTATCAACAAACGCATTTCAAAACACAACATGGGGCCAACTCAGAGCTATCTTTTAAGACAACAATGAAAAGATGCAAATGTTTCTCCTTCAGAATTTCCATCACATAAAAATACACTGTTCATCATAAGGTATCCAAATGATTATCCTATAATCTGATGGTTCATTTCAAGAGGTATAACAACAGCATAGCAACAATATATTTGCTAAAGATACAAAATCTATTTGTAAAGATGTTAAACTCCAGATAGGAAAAAGATCAACTGTTTTACCAAAGCTATTGAGACCAAGTACACCAAATCAAGAAATTAGTTAACAGACATGGAAATGCAAAAAGGAATTAAAGAAAAGATGTCGTTAATGGTAGAATAAACTCAAAGCTTCTTCAAATCATCTTACTGAATTTGGATTCATAAGAATTGGAAATGTGATCATGAAAAAGAAAACAATGAGATAGAAGGTTAATCAGTAACAAGAACAAGCAAATCAATAATGGAAGAGCTTCATGGAAACATGCAGGGAGCCATCAACTCAACC
Organism: Cocos nucifera; assembly: GCA_006176705.1. Taxonomy (NCBI): domain Eukaryota; kingdom Viridiplantae; phylum Streptophyta; class Magnoliopsida; order Arecales; family Arecaceae; genus Cocos; species Cocos nucifera. Next base: position 347,533 of record QRFJ01002107.1, on the reverse strand, counting down.
TCGTAATGAGAGCTTATCATGTCAATTATTTCACAAAGAGCTACAGAAATATTGGAGAGACTGCCAGAACTAAAATCAAGACCAAATTTAATACCCAGAATGATGAATAGAAATATAGTGGCCAATAAAATATCGTTGCCCAAACATAGTTCTAAGAACTGAAACATGTAATAATTCATGGTACATGTTTCACGAAGATTATTTTATTTCTTGATGCAGGAATTACTTTTCTAAATATTTCAAAGGAACTAGGAAAACAAACCAGCAAATGCCTCAAATATTTTTTCTTTCTAGGCCTTAGTAGTCCTAATTAGTTGACAATTGGACAGTCAGCTGGAGTACATGAACTTGCTACTTCAACAGGACGTGTTTCTTTATGGAAACTATATCTGGACATTCAGCAGGGTGTCCCAATGTTATTCTATCACAGAGTTTTATTTTAATTTGAATCCACACTATTCTTCTATTCATAAGCCTCTAGAGTAAATTCTAAAAGACTCACTAGGAAGTCATATAGAAGTGAATTGGCAGGTTAACTGGAATTATACTTGTCCAAGGTGGGAATCAAAGTATGACTTGACCAGGGAAATAACAGAAACTTTTTACAGGAGGCTAGTCCAAGATTCTCACTCTTGGCTATTGACTTCAACCAGTTTTGAGTGTCAATGCCGGACTAAAGTTTGATGAAGCTGAAGCAAGCATGGGAGATATTCAGGAGTGAATACGGTCAAGTTGTTATCTTAAAAAATGATAGGATGTAGAAGCACCTAACAAAATTGAATTGGTTTGCAACCAACTTGATAACATATAGAATTCAATAATAAAATTATTTTTGTAAATAAACTTTTTCTCTATACTCAAATGGTAAAAATAGTAAAGGCTTTGTTGGTTACTTTAATTTAAATGGCACCATGTGTATAAATCATCTAAGTTTAAATAATATCAGATGGAATTGTGGTAGCAATATCTAGCAGTTTGAGAACTAAAAAGTAGGTTAAAAATAAATAAATAAATAAACAACATCGTCAAAGAGAAAAAGTGTTCCACAAGGGTGCATTAGTTCAGATAATTTTTGCAACAAAGGAACTCAAACCCTTCACATAAATAGTCGAAAGCAACTGAATATTCAGCCCATCTTGTTTGTGTTTATTCTTTCAAATTTTGAACTGCAACTTTAGTCCATAATCTACCAGTTATTTTAAGTTGCCATTTATCTGTCAAATAAAAAGGGCTTGTCTAACACAAGCCTGGTCTCATAGCCTGGCCTCATACCTCAAGACAGGACACTTTAAGAGAGCCCTCAGGCTTGTAGGAAAGGCAATATTGAGGGAGAAGCATATGCCTTGCATAGACAGGCACATAAATAGTAAAGAACAAGCCTTAGCCTGTGGTTTTCATTGTAAAATCACATTATCCAAATAAATTATGACGTCAATTTATTTGAGGAAATAACAATTTTAAATGTAACACAAGAGGACAAGTTTGAAAAACAAAATAGGTGGGAAACTTATTGAGACATAGTTATATATGTACGCTCATACATGCAGGTGTGTGTGACTGTGCATAACTGAGCGTGTGTGCATAACTGAGTAAGACTCCACGGTAGCCGCTCGTGTGACTCCACTTCACTAATAATAACTCCCATATTAAATTGCAGACTCACAATATTCAGGTCATACTCTTAAAGGAACGAAAGAAAAAGTGCACCTATAGGAGTGTATATATCAAATCAATTTGATCACAAATAGAAAATATTAAATCAAAAAGGGGCATCCCAACCATCCAAACCAACCTCATGCATTGAATGTGCTAAGGACTTAGTAGGAATGATCACATGCTAGAAATCAACAAATGGACAGGGAAGAAGATTTTTCAACGGCAAGAAAAAGACTAGTTGCATCATCCCTGTCAGCTACCTCAAATACCATGCCAATGGCATTTTCTTCTAGCAGTTGAGCTATTTTTGTAATTTACTTATTTTCAATAACAGAAAATCAAAAATATAAGGAGTGCAAATTTCTCTAAATGACCAAAATCAGCAACTACTATTTTAGGTACTTTTGGGATGGCACTAGGAATTATAATTCTTAACTAACTCCTTTAGATCACCAAATAAAATTATATCTGGAATGGATTGTGAGATCACAGAAGCACAACTGACTAAGTTTTAGCAACCATAAGATTTGCAATGTCAACTAAGAAGACAACCTGCAAGGGGAGGAGAGGTGATCATTTCTTCCATATAACGAGTTTTGTGCTATTAAATCCTTATATTGGAAGAGGTTATACCCAATACTTCCCAAAATTGTTTAATACAAGGGATTTGTTGAAATAATTGACATGTTCATGGTAGTTCTCTCAATCACCCTTGCTTATGGAGGTGAGTTAATTTAGCAGGAAGTAATATATCCTTGTCTATCATGTAGACTGTTGGGGATAAACCCGCTCCTACCGAAGTTTGGCTAGATGCTTGATCTCGGAAGGATCCCGTCCGTTAGCAACCTCCATGGTTAAACCTCGGACTCCTCCAATAGTTGAACTCCTTCCGAGCTTCTCCTTCAACCAAACTCCTCCAACAGTTGAACTCCTCCCGGGCTTCTTCAGTCGAACTCCTCCAATGGTTGAACTCCTCCCAAACTTCTTCTTCAGCCGGACTCCTCCAACGGTCGAACTCCTTCCAGACTTCTCCTTCAGCCGGACTCCTCCAGCAGTTGAACTCCTCCCGAACTTCTCCTTCAACCAGACTCCTCCTCCAAACGGACTCCTCTAACAGTCGAACTCCTCCCGGATTTCTCTTTTAGACGGACTCCTCCAAACAGCTAAACTCCCTCCGAACTCCATCCAGCAGCCCCAGAAGACCTCGGCACTCGTCCTTGATATAACCAAAAGAACCATCAATCTCTCCCATCCGAGCTTCGATCGTTGAATCCCAATGGGCTCGCACATCGCGACAACAGACACTATCCCCCGTAACAAACTCCATGTGGCCCTGAACGGCATACTACCGAAAGGTTACGGTTGTCCCTATCAGTTTGTTACAGGCTCCATCTATACAAGAGACCCTCCAGATATGCTTTCTCCCAGAAGCTCTCCTTCTCTTCCTAAAAACTCTGCTAGAATCTCTCTACGTATTCCATTTCTGTGGGCCGAAAGAGCTGACTTGATCGTCGGAGGATCTTGCCGGAGCCACCACCCCAGACTTCGAACGAGACTTGTTTTGCAAGTCCCGACGGCGACCTCGTCCTCTCCAAATCCAGTTTCGACTTCAGCAACAGCCAGATTTCGCGCCAATAGAATTGGCGCTAGAAGGAGAGCTCAAGTTATTGAGGTTCCCTTGTTCTTGAAGGAACACGTGGCGAAGATCCCTCTTCATCCCAGCCAGAGTCCTACTTTTCTTCTCGACCTCTCGAGGATGCCCCTCAGAAAAGCTTCAACCCGACGATCAACCGCCTCCACGGCCAGATCTAATCCAGATCTTCCCGCCCCTATTTCGTCTCCTGCATCTCAAGCCCCACCGCCTGCAACAGTGGACACGGTGCAGTTTGACCTGCTGGTCCAGTAGGTCCGCGGCCTCACTGAAGCAGTGCAGGCCATGCGGCAGCAGCAGCCGTCTCCAGCACCATCTCAGCCGCAGCAAATTTCTCGGAAGCCAGAGAACCCGATCCGAAGGCGGCCGACTTGGGTCAGTCGACCGATGAGCCCCGGAAAAAGGAAGCAGAGGGTAGAGAGCCCTCGCTCGGACCATGACTCAACCCCGGGGGAAGGTTTGCCCCCGTTCCACCAAAAAACCCTGCAGATCAACGATCGTGGAGATCTCTTGGATCAAAGGCTCCAGGAAATGAGCCAACGAATCGAAGAACTCCGTCATGCTCCCTCCTCCCACGGTAATGATATTTGCACCGACCCTCCTTTTTCTCAGAAGATTATGCAAGAACCGATCCCACCGAACTTCAAGCCCCCTTAGTTTGAGAGTTACGACGGAACCACCGATCCGATCAACCACCTGGAGGCCTTCCGAACAATGATGCTGCTCCACGGCACGCCAAATGCCACTTAGTGCTGGGCTTTCTCGTCCACCCTTAAGGGAGCCACCAAGAACTGGTATTCGGCCCTTAAGCCGGGTACCATTTTTTTTCTTCGATCAAATGAGCCATCAGTTTGCAGCTCATTTCGTTAGCAACCGACGTCTCCGCCGAGATTCGGATTCTCTGATGAATATCAAGCAGAATGAGGGTGAATCTATCCAGGCTTATGTCACCCAGTTTAATGCTGCTACATTGAAGGTCCGAAACCTGGACCAGTCTGTTGCAATGGCCGCACTCAAGGACGGCCTTCAGAAGAATGATTTATTGTTCTCCCTGGAGAAGAAGTACCCTAGAGGCTTTGCCGATATACTGGCTCGGGCTGAAGATTATGCCCAAGCTGAAGAGGCCTTTAAGGCCAGGGATAATGAAGCTGCCCAAGAGCGGCAAGCGGGCGAACCGAATATGCCCGCGGCTGGAGAGAAATCGAGCAGAGCTCGACCACACTCCCGAACTCCTCTAGAGCGTAAGCGGGCCCGAACTCCTATCCGAACCCAGAGGTAAAGAAGCCCGGATAGAAGGACACGACGGAGCTCTCCCTTCAGAAGATTCCACAACTACGTCCTTCTCAATGCTCCAAAAATTTAAGTACTGATGGAGATCAGAAAGCAACTACCGAGATCGGAAAGAATGCGCACTCACCCCGACAAGCACAATTCTAGCAAGTTTTGCCTCTACCATCGCGATCACAGTCACGATACAGAAGAGTGCATCCATCTCCAAGACGAGATCGAGGAGCTCATCAGGCGCGGTAGGCTTGGCCGATTCCTGCGACGTCAACCGAAAGTATGAGAGGATCGACCGAGAGCACCCCCGTCGCCAGAACCACCGAGGGGCGAGGAGCAACGAGAAGATCAGCCCCCGATCGGCAACATTAACACCATCTTTGGGAGACTTTGGCGTAAGGAGGCTAGCGGATCAACAGAGCCTGAGAAGAGGTAGAGGACTGAGGAGCCCATCTTTTTCACCAACGAGGACGTCCGAGGAGTCCAGTTCCCACACAATGATGCGGTTGTAATCTCTTTAAATATTACTGATTATGATGTACGCCGCATTTTGATAGATAATGGAAGTTCCGCTGACATTCTGTATTATGATGCTTTCTTTAAAATATCCATACTCGATAATCGCCTGGGACCCATGAGCTCCCCGTTGGTCGGCTTCACTGGTGACACTATGCCAGTGGAGGAAATGATAACTATAGCCGTGACTGCAGGGCAATATCCAAAGCAGGGCAAGACGTGGGTCGACTTTTTGGTGGTAAAAGCCCCCTCCGCTTACAATGTAATCCTCGGCCGACCTGGTCTGAATGCACTACAAGCCGTGGTGTCGACCTATTACCTGAAGATAAAATTCCCAACAAACAACGAAATAGGTGAAATCAGAGGCGATCAAGCATTAGCCTGGCACTGCTACTCCATCGCCTTACAAAATGGCACTCGACTTGACCCCTGCCCAGTTGACGGGCTTAATGTCCGTGATGACCTTACCGAAGAACGGGGTGAGCCCATAGAAGATCTTATGACCGTCCCCCTGAATGATGGGAACGCGGAGCATACGGTGCAAATTGGCTCCAATTTGGAAGATAGAGTTCGGCAACAGCTCATCGCCTTTTTACGAAGGAATGTCAACGTCTTCGTCTGGGTTTCGGTGGATATGCCTGGGATTGATGCCGAGGTTATGGAACATCGACTGGCCGTTGATACCAAGCATCGACCAGTAAAAGAAAGAGTTTGGGGCCATACACCAGAAAGACAGAAGGCAACAGCAGAAGAAGTCGACAAGCTTCTCAACACTGGATTTATTCAAGAAATCAACTATCCGACTTGGGTCTCTAACGTGGTCCTGGTCAAGAAGACCAATGACAAGTAGAGGACGTGCATCGACTTTAAAAAGCTGAACAAGGCCTACCCAAAAGATAGCGATCCTTTGCCTAGAATCGACCAACTGGTGGACGCAACTTCAGGCTACGAGCTCCTCACCTTCATGGACGCCTTCTCTGGCTACAACCAAATTCGGATGGCACTGGAGGATGAGGAGAAGACTGCTTTTATTACTAACCGTGGTCTTTACTGTTACAAGGTCCTGTCCTTCGGGCTTAAGAATGTAGGTGCGACTTATCAGCACTTGGTCAATAAAATCTTCAAGGAGCAGATCGGCCGCAATATAGAGGTTTACGTCGACGACATGCTGGTCAAAAGCCGAATGTCTATCAATCATGTTACCAACCTTGAAGATGCTTTTAATGCGCACAGGAAATACAAGATGAAGCTGAACCCAACCAAGTGCGCCTTTAGGGTAGCCTCAGAAAAATTTTTGGGGTTCATGATCCCGAGACGAGGGATTGAGACCAATTCAGAGAAGATTCGAGCTATCCAGGAGATGACCACTCCAAAGTCCATCAAAGAAGTTCAGCGCCTGACCGGGAAGGTGGCATCTTTGAATCATTTTGTCTCGAGGTCGGTCGAACGCTGCATGCCCTTCTTCCAAATCCTTAGGAAATCGAAAGATTTTCACTAAACTCAAGAATGCCAAATGACATTTGACGAGCTGAAGAACTACCTCAGCTCGCCCCCTACTAGCCAAACCCAAATCCAAAGAGGAGCTATTTCTCTACCTCGCGGTCTCCCCTGCGGCACTAGCGGCAGTCCTGATCAAAGAAGAGGCAAAAGTGCAGCAACCAGTCTACTACATAAGTCCGATCCTAAGGGATGCCGAGATCAGGTATACAAAGTTGGAAAAATTGACTTATGCTCTTCTGATTGCAGCAAGGAGACTTCGGCCTTACTTTCAGGGACATGCTATAACGCTTCTCACTGACCAGCCGATCAGCGTGATCCTTCATCAAACGGATGTTTTCAGAAGAATTGCAAAATGGGCCATTGAATTAACAGAGTTCAACATCAACTATCGACCTCGACCAGCAATCAAGGCTCAGGCACTGGCCGACTTCATAGTTGAATGTACCATCCCAGACGATGTCGAGCTTCAAAATGAAACCAACATTCCATAGTTGCACCCGAGCTCCTCTGAAAAAAGAATGGACCTTCCTGAAGATTTCTGAGCCCTGTATGTCGATGGCTCCTCCAACACTTCCGGAGTAGGTGCTGGGCTGATCCTGATCAATCCGAAAGAGATCATCGCGGAGTACGCACTGCGTTTTGAATTCCTGGCGACAAACAATGGGACAGAATATGAGGCCCTAATAGCCGAGCTTAGGATAGCCAAAGAATCAGGAGCTGATCGGCTTCAGGTTTGCAGTGACTCCCAACTGGTCGTGGGGCAGATCAGCGGCAGTTATGAAGCCCGGGAAGAGAGCATGGTAAAATATCTTGAGAAGGTGAAGAGCTTGACCCCAGCCTTCGGCAGCTTCAACATTCGACAAATCTCAAGAGCGGAAAACGCTAGGGCCGATCTTCTTTCCAAGCTAGCCACCCAAACTCCTAACAAGCTTCCGAAAGAAGTTTATTATGAGACATTGAAATGCCCATGCACAGAGGAACCGCAGTCCGTCATGCAGGTTGACCAGGAGCCCTACTGGATTGACCCGCTGACCGCTTATCTTAAGGACGGGGTTCTTCCTCGTGACCCGAAAGAGGCTCGGAAGTTAAGAAACCAAGCCTCTCGGTATGTTCTTTATGAGAATAAGTTGTATGAAAGGTCGTATTCCCTGCCATTATTGAGGTGCCTCCGACCCTCTGAGGCCAATTTCGCACTATGGGAAGTGCACGAGAAAATTTGTGGGAGCCATCTGGTTGCCAGATCTCTGTCTCATAAGCTGCTCCGACAAGGGTATTACTGCCCTACTATGCATGGTGATTGTGTTGATTATGTCAGGAGATGTGACCGCTACCAAAAGAACGCGAATGTCCAAAAGCAACCAGCCACCGAGCTTGCCCCATTGAGTGCTCCTTGGCCGTTTGCGCAGTGGGGAATGGATATTCTTGGACCCTTCCCGATGGTATCTGGACAATGAAAATTTCTCCTAATCGCCATCGACTATTTCACTAAATGGGTCGAGGTCGAACCACTAGCAAAGATTACCGAAACCAAGGTGTAGGACTTCGTCTAGAAGTCAGTCATCTGCAGATTTGGACTGTCCCAAACTATCATAATAGGCAATGGCCGACAATTCGCCAGGACGAGGTTCGCCGAGTTTTGCAAAGGTCTGAATATCTTCCACCACTTAACATCAATAGCTCACCCACAGGCAAATGGGAAAGCTAAAGTGACCAACCGGATCCTATTGCAAAGCATCAAGACAAGACTCGAAAGAGCAAGAGGGGCTTGGGCGGACGAACTTTATCATGTTCTGTGGGCATACCGCACTACCCAAAGGCTGCCGACTGGAGAAACACCATTCGCCTTAGCTTTTAGAACAGAGGCAGTCATCCCGATCGAACTTAAGCTTCCATCAGCGCGGGTAGTAGCTTTCAACGAGCAGTATAACCCGCAAAACCTCAGAGCCAACCTCAACCTACTAGAAGAAAAAAGAGAGGAAGCCCAAGTTCGGATGGCAGCTTACAGGCGAAGGGTGGCCCGATACTATAACTCCAAAGTCAGAGGTAAAATGTTCAGAGTGGAGGACTTAGTGCTTTGACGAGCCAGCCTCAAAACCAGGGAAAGCTTGCCCCAAATTGGGAAGGACCCTACGAGGTCATGAAAGTCGTTCGACCCGGGACATACTACTTAAAGGAACTCAGAGGGGCAGACCTACCTCGACCATGGAATTCGGAAAATCTGCGAATGTATTACCGATAATTTGATTGCAATGAAATCCCCCTACTTCAACATCCTAATTTTTGTTGTATATCGGTAATAAAGGGGGACTACTTCTGAACTTAATCTCACAACAAATACAGCCACGTTAGAAATAGGAGAACCTCGTCCTAACGTGAGCAAAGTCGAAGGCCTTGTTCATTTTAGACGAGATGAGGGGAGAGGCCCTGACAACGATCCTAATGTGCCCCTACAGCTCGTTAGGAATAGAAGGAGAATCTCGTCCTAACATGAGCAAAGTCGAAGGTCTCATTCATTTTAGATGAGATGAGGGGAGAGAACCTGACAACGGCCCTAATGTGCCCCTACAGCCCATTAGGAACAGGAGGAGAACCTCGTCCTAACGTGAGCAAAGTCGAAGGCCTCGTTAATTTTAAACGAGATGAGGGGAGAGGCTCTGATAACGGTCCTAATGTGCCCCTACAGTCCGTTAGGAATAGAAGGAGAATCTCGTCCTAACGTGAGCAAAGTCGAAGACCTCATTTATTTTAGACGAGATGAGGAGAGAGGCCCTGACAACGATCCTAATGTGTCCCTACAGTCCGTTAGGAACAGGAGAAGAACCTCATCCTAACTTGAGCAAAATCGAAGGCCTCGTTCGCTTTAGACGGAAAGAGGGAAGAGGTCCTGACATCGGCCCTAATACGTCCCTACGGCCTCGTTAGGAACAGGAGGAGAACCTCATTCTAACAAAAGTAAAAAAAAAACAGAGAGAGAGAAGGGTCGAAGACGAGCATTACATTCACATGAGGCAACGACGGATAAGGTATTATTTTATTACAAGTAAGATGGAGGTCAGCCAAACCGACTACATATTACAAGGAAGCCAACGTGGCAGGGATCGACACGATCGATTACAAAAAAATATATATAAGGAGGCGAAGCCTTAAGACGGACTGGACTCCTCAGGCTTCAGGTCGTCGACGCTGGCCATCACCAAGACCTACTTCAACCTAACGATTTTCTCCTCAAGTTCTTTCTTTTTACACAAATTGTCTATGTACACTATTGATATGCCCGAACTAGCCCTCAAGCTCCCACCGCCGCCTCCTTAGGACCTCGGCCTCGGCCTCCGCATCCTAGACGGCTTGATGCTCACAGATCAGTTGGAGCTTCAACCACTAAACTTCGGCTTTCTCCACCCCGACAGCCTCTAAAAGCTCGCCGATGGTCTTCTTCAAAGAGGCAATCTCTTCCGACACTCCACTAGAGATAGCCCGCCGACCATCAGTCAGTTGTTGCTGGAGACAGCTCACCTCTCTATTAGCTACCCAGAGCTCATGCTCGAGCCTGGTCACCTTCTTTGACCAAGTTAGCTTATACTCATTATACTAGGCTTCGGCGTCGTGAAGCTGCTTCTGGAGTTCGGAGAACCTCTTGGACCAGTCCTAATCATACCGGGCCCTGTCAGTAGAACATGACGAAGTTCCCTCCAGCAATTGAATTTTTTCCTTCGCCGCCGTAAGGTCGATCTCAAGGAGTTGATCTTTGCTGTTAACTCCCAAGACTTGTTGCTGGCGCTTCTTCTCAGTTCGGCCATTTCTTTCCCGAAGCTGCCCTTCCGAATGCTGAAACTGGTGGAATCCTTCCTGTGCAAATTCCTAAGGTGGGTAACTTCGACAGTCACTTTCGAAGCGTTCTTCCTCGATTCTTGAAGATCATCCTCGATTTTTCTCAACTTCTTCAAGCGATGAATCTCCTTCTTCAAGCGATGAATCAATGGTCTAATCGGAACCCCACAAGGCAAAGGATCGGCATCAACTGGAAGAGGGGAGTCATGACCTAGGTCGTCAAAAGCGTTCTGAACCATGCAAACGACAACACAAAGTGTAAGGCTAGAAAAAGATTTGTCTTTCATTTACTTGGATATTTTTAAATACATCAGCATAAAAAAAAAAGAAAAAGAAAGCTACACGATCTTCGAAAATCTAGACCTCGAGCAGCTCGGCCATAGGAGAGATCGGAGCATCTTCATTCGCGTCCGATCTGTGGGCAAGCTCGGGCGCTGCAACGACGGGTTCGGGAGCTTCCGGAACAACTCCCACGACTGAAAAAGAAGGGACGTCGGCCGGGACAACTCCAACCCCGAGGGATGAAGGATCAGCTCTGTCGTCGGGCTCTTCCATCAAAAGATCCAAATCTACCTCGAAAAAATTCTCAGCGACCCTCCCCAGGCAGATCTAAAGCCCCTTGATGAAGGCCTCCTGAGCAAAAGCTATTTTAATGTCCTCCATGTCCCTAGAGGACTTGAAGCTTTCGACCGCTTGCTCCACCGCCACGCCAACCCCTTCTTGCGCCTTCCTCTTTTCCTCCTCCTCCTGAGCCAAGGCAGTCCTTAGATTCGTCGTCTCCTCACGCTCCACCCTCAACTCTTTCTGAAGGCGCTCGACCTCGGCAGATTGGATTTCCAAAACCACCCTCATGCTCTCGACTTCAGCCCGGGCCTTCTCGACCTCCGCACAAGCTTCCTCGAGGGCCTTCGAGGCTTCGGCCCACCTCTGACCGACCGCCTCAGAGTGGAAAAAGAGATAATGCCCGAGCTACGATAGAAAACCAAGTTAAAATTAGAGAGCCCTGACTTTGAAAATAGAAAAATCCCCAGACCAAGACTATGAGAGAGAAGATTACCTCAAGGTAGGCGGCGAAGGACTCGTCGAATCTCTCGACGTCGCCCTTCCACGGTATCTTCGCCGCAATGTGAGGAAGAATACTCCCCTTCATGAGTGATTGGACGACCTCCCAATCGTCCAGAGAAGCTTGTTCTTGGTCGGGACCCCCACTTTCGGAGCTCCCGACCCTCCTTCCGACCTTCTTGCCGACAGCCCTTTTCTTCCTTTTCCCCGTGGCTTCCTCCAACTGGAGGGGAGCAGATGGAGCGACCTCTTCGAACGGGGTCGAGCTCGGTACGATGGTAGCAGACTTGGGGACGGGCATGGCCTGGATCGGCACGGCATGGCTGAACTCACCAATGCGGGCCTTCTTTGGAAGATCCCCAGTGGGGCCACTTTTCCTCTTAAGGGATTTAAGTCCCTTGGTCAGACGGTCTCGCTCTTCAGGAGTCATCCTGTAAAGAATAAAAATCTAAGTCAGGAAAGGTTAAAAAAAAGCCGAGGTCTGGACAAAGAACACCCCACAACCGACCAAAAAAAAAAAGACTACCTACTGGATTTAGGAGACTAAGGCCAAGGTTAAACAGGATCTGCTCGCCCAAAAGGTTGGAGATTGGCGGAACGTTAAAATCCTTCAATATATCGGCTGAACTCCAATCCTCACTTTCCAGCCCTGGAGCTCGGCAGACCGAGTTCCTTATCTCCCCCCATGGAGGAAGTCCTAACCTCAAGGATGAGTTTGAGACGAAGAAAAATTTCTCCTTCCAGCCATGGATGGAAGAGAGGGTGCTCTTAAGTAATCCCTTCCTGCCGAATTAGAGGGGACACATACCATCAATACTTAGTAGTCGGGTGGCGTTTGAAGATAAAGAAGGTTCAAAATAAGGAAATGGTAGGTCGGACGCCTACCATGGTACATAAAGAAAGAAATCCTACGATGAACCTAAAGGAGATCTGCACCATAGCAGTAAGGAAGATGTCGAGAAATCTAAATAGGTTGGCCACGAAAGGGGGTAAAGGTAACCTAAGCCCAGTCCGAAGAGCCTCTAAATACAGGCAGGTTCGACCGGGAGGCGGAGAGCAGGCCCTATCGTTGAGTCCGAGAAGTTCAAGCTCGTATTCGGAGAACCATGATCCGAACTTAAATTCTCTGCTCTCTATTTTTTCTTTCCAGCAGCGACGGATATGCTAGTCCAAATGCTCTTCCTTGGGATCGGTTCTCGACATCCTGACGGTGGGTTTTCTGACGGAGTCACCGCCGGGGGTTGCCATATGGCCTACACCATCTCGATGAGGCATTGAACCTGCTGCATCAACAAGTTGAACTGCTCCAGATCTACCATGACCGTCGGTGGAGGTAGAAGTTGAAGTGCCGGTGATGGGGTAGGAGTGGATGGATCCGGCTCAGATCTGACGGCAGACGCGGTAGATCTCCGGAGAGTCACCTTCTTTTGAGGTATTTCTTAGGATTGAGAAAGAAGGTGAAGACGAATCTTGGAGAAGAAGGTCGGCAGGGTCGATTGAGCACTCTTTTAAGAACAAGAATACCTCAGAGATAGAGGCCCTTCCTCTAACGCCAATTCTGTTGTCGCAGAATCAGGTTGACGCCGGATCAAGCTGGAGTGGGAGAGGACGAGGTCGCCGCGCAAAACAAAGTTCCGTCCGAAGTCGATGGTGGTGGCTCTGGCAGGACCCTCCGACGATCAAGTCAGCTCTTCTGACCAACAGAAATGGAGTGCTCAGGAATAAGTTCGGCAGAATTTTAGAGGAGAGAGCTTAGAGCTTCGAAAAAGCATATCTGGAGGGTCCCTTTTTATAGGCGAAGCTTGTAGCAAGTTGATGGTGACAGCTGCAGCTGCCTGATAGCAGGCCGCTCGAGGTCTGACGGAGTCAGTTACGAAGGAAGGCGTCGCCGCCTGCAACAGATTGATGGTGACAGCCATCATCGCCCGATCACTGTCGCCTGCAACGGACTGATGGTGACGGCGGCCGTCCGATCGCTGTCGCCTGCAACGGACTGATGGTGACGGCCGCAGTCGTCCGATATTGAGCCACTCGAAGCCGCATGAAAGGTTGAAGAGCTTTGACGTATACCCATTTCGGAGGAGTTCGGACTTTCGAAAGGAATACGGCTAGAGAGGATCGCCCCGGAGGAACGCTAGCTAAAGGAGCCCGGAAGGAGTTCGGCTCCCATAGGCGTCCGACTGAAGGAGGGATCCAGAAGTCCGGCTCCCGTAGAAGTCCGACCGAAGGAGATGTCTGGGAGAAATCCGGCTCCTGGAGAAGTCCAACCGAAGGAGAAGTCTGAGAGAAGTCCGGCTCCTGAAGAAGTCCAGCCGAAGGAGATGTCTGAGAGGGAGTTCAGCTTTCGCAGGAGTCCGACCGAAGCTCAACCGCTGAGAAGTTCGACTGGTTGAAGGGGTTCAACTAAGGCTCGACTGCTGGGGAGTTCGGCCGGTTGAAGGAGTTTGGTTAAGGCTCGGCCGCTGTAGGAGCCCGACTGAAGGAGAACCTCGAAGGGAGTTCGGCTCCTGTAGGAGTTCGGCCGACAGGAAAGTCCGGCGGAAGTTTGGCTCCCACACAAGTCCAACCAGAGTTCGGCCACTAAGGAGTTCAACCGGGGCTCAGCCGCTAAGAAGTTCAACCGACTGAAGGAGTTCGACCTGGGCTCGACCACTGAGAAGTTCGGTCGACTGAAGGAGTTTAGCCTGGGCTCGATCGCTAAGGAGTTTGGAAGGGGCTCGGCTACTAAGGAGTTCGGCTAAGGTTCGTCCGCTGAAGCTCTTCCGTGACTATCGATTGCGTTAGGCTTAGCATCCGACTGGACTTCGGCGGGAGCGAGGTTTATCTCCAATAGCAACCAAGGGTGAAAAGTTAAGTCATTTAACACTTTCTTTTAGTAAATTTATGTCAAGAAGAGAACAGACATAGAAGTAGAACCAACTTTCTACTAAATGAAAACAAGCCTCTTTTTTGCAGTGATAAACAAGTGGAGGCTCAAGGTTTGTCTTAAACCAATGGAAGTTCAATAGGGTGATAGCCAAGAAGAAAGTGGTGGAAACCCTTTCAGAAAATTTTGCACTTTGATTAGGTACCTTACGCTAGAAGTTTTATAATGATAGTGGAGTTGTTCAAGAGTTTACTAGATTGACTATAAAACTGGCAAATCTTTTGAGGTCTTGTTGCAAAAACATGCAAAACAAACTCTAAAGTGGTGGCAGTAAAAGGTCAAGTAAAGGTATTTAGATAAAATATTCTATTTGGCCTTTCTGGAATAGGATAGTTTAGAGTCCCTGTGAGAGTTGCAGTATTTATGCAGAAAGAAGTGGGTTTAAGTTATATCTCTTTCTTTCTCTTAGACATCAGAGAGTCATAAACAAGTGTCCTCACAATTCACTAGCCTTTACTAGTTCATCAAAGATGAGAAACAGAATGAGGCAAAAGAAAAGGGAGAAAGAAAGAGACATGTTGTGCATCATCCTTTCTTATGTGATCCTTTTGACTATATGATATTGCATTGTCAATAGGTTCTCCGGTTTGATTCTCTAGTCCGGCTTTAGAGCAGACACAAGCTACTAACATCAGATGATACTATGTGAATGGGTTATTTGAAAAAGGTGGCAACCACATCTAGGATCAGTAAACAAGGAGTGGCGGAGCGCCAAAGGCATGGGATTACCAAACCACAGATACAGGCCATCAACAATGACAATCCATCACACCGATGCCAAGTAGCCTAGAAGAAATTGACAATTGTGACCTTGAAAAGCAGGAACAAGGCGATGCCTACTTGCCCTATCAATATCTATCTATATGCATGGATGTTTGTACAAACAACCCGACATAATTCGAGCACTAAATCATGGTTCGGTTAGACATCCTAAAAGCATGAAACATGAAAAACCCAAAGTCACTAGAGCTTCTTACTCCGATGCAATGATCTCAACCTTTTCTAACTCATCTATCAATCTACCCCAAAAACTATCCCAACATAGTTTAAGAGATTTAAATCAAAAACAGTTGCAACAATTGCATGAGTGATTAACAACCATAAAAGGGTTTTAAAAGAAAACAGTTTCTAATCAATAGCCAGAGCTTACTGAATGAAATCGATTATTTCTAAGAAAGGATCGATATGGATCGAAAAAAAGTGCCTGGATGAATATAAAGGCAGTGGCTGCGACGATGAGGAGCAGTCGGACGTCGCAGACATTTCTCGCCATTGCCGCGGGAGAATAGATGGAAGGGAGGAAGGTGAAAAAGCTTCGATCCTGTATTAGGTGGAGATGTTGGGCTCGACGCCTCTTTCTACGATCTCGATTTGATTCCGCGGGGTGGGCCGTCTACCGAAGGACGGGATTTCTTCTGGTCTTTTGCTTTGCCTTGCTTGAATCTTGGAGATTTTTCCTTTAAAAAAAATTTAAAAAATAATAATAATAATAATATATATTGCATTGAGGTTATCGTAATTTCAGTTGTGGAAGTTCGACTATATCCAAGATATCCTATCGAAATCTAGCATTATAGAATGACTGCCACTTATTCCAACCCTAAGGTTGGAGTCCATCAAGTACTGAACCTCCCTAGAAATTAAAGTCCATTTGAATGAAAGTCAGATTATGATAAGATCAATTGCTATGACGGTATTGTTACCAAGTTTGAATCAAAGATCAATATCTATTGAATTTTGAAATGATAGGCCCTTCAATACTGAACATAATTTTGAAAGCAAGCCGAACTGCATCTCGGATAAGGTTATATCTTAGGTCTAGATGACATCTTCCAAAGATTGGCAAGGTCTGATCAAGTTGAACTTCGATGAGGAATATTTTTTCCCAATAGCATCAATCACATCGATGCTCTGGATCATATCTAACCTTTAAAACTAATCTAGTTTTTATCTAATTAGTTCAGAATTCATTACCTTTGCATGGATCATTGAACACCACTAATGATCTCGAAGATCTGAAGCTCTTAAGGATTGCTCGCAACTGCACAAGATGTCTGGCCTCTATGAATCATCTACTCGAAACTCCAATCTGATCCATCTTCTCAAGAGTGCTAGCTCATGCGAAAGGCCACCATAAGGCTAATTCTTTTTCTTCTTTAGAATCTCTGAACACCTTCAAATCTAAAGAAGAACTTTAAGGAGGATTAATGATGGAAGAAGAGGAAAGAGAACTATCTTCTCTCTAAGATTTTCTTCACAAGAAAATCTAGATCAGATCTAGATCTCTCTCTCACCCAAAGAGGAACTAGTTTCCTCTAGATCTCATGCCAAGGGAGAAGACCACCCAAGCCTCACACCCAAAACCCTAGAACCCTCTTTTTGGTTAGCCAAAGCCAAGCAAAAACTTTACTTCCCACGTTCAAGAGACCCCTTATATAGAAGAATAGATAGGATTGATGAGTCATGGATTGGTTTGAATCAAATTCAAACTATGACTCATCCCTATCTTAAACAGAATTCAAATCAAATTTGAATTCTATTTAATCCTCATCCAAGGGCTCTTAGAGTGGCTGACAACCAGGGCCTAGGCATGTGAATTCTTCATGCAAAAATATTTTTTGCATTGAGAAAAGATGGTGCACAAGAATAGATGGTGCAGAATGCTAGTCCAATCCAATTGGACTCTACGTTTTAGTTATTTGGTTCCAACCAAATATCATCCGATTATATCCAAATTAAACCATAGTGAACATAATCTAATTAGGTACATTATGGCCTCAATTAATTTTCAATTAATTGAACCAAAGATATGATCAAATTAGAAAATATACACTCTTGGCTATTAGGTCATCTCATAACTTAATCGAGTCAAACTAAATTAAATCCAATTCAATTGGATTTGATCCAATCCTTATTGTTCAATCAAATTGAACTAATTAGCAATCTAATTACTAACTAATCCTCCTATAATTTATGAACCCTTAGCGAATTAAATCATTATAATTTTTACACTAGGTTAATTATCAATCGAATTGATAATTAAATCCTTTAACGATTCTCAATCATTTATCAACCACATGATCAATCAAAAACTTCTTTTGAGTATGACCCCATAGGTTCGAACCTAAGTCAATAGCACAGCAATAATTTTCTGTACCAATCAAAATAACCATCTAGCAATGGTATCCGATATCTGGATAGATCGAATGTATGCTAAGCAACATCCAAGAACCTAAAGACATATGGTTATTGTTGGAGCGAAAAACAGTGCTGATGCTGGAAATTGCTGGAGCTAGAAAGGTTGGGATTGTCGACGAGACCTGCAAGATGAAGTCTTGGCTAGAGTTGGCTCTGGCAAGATCCTTCGATGGTCAAGTTATTTGCCATCTCAATAAAAATGAAGTCCTCAGATAGAAAATGAGCAGAGTAAGAGCAGAGAGTTTGAGTTTAGAAAAGTATGGAGAGTCCTTTATATAGATGGAGCATGTAACAAATTGATAGTGATAACCATAACTACCTGCTAGTGGACCGTTCGAGTCACATGGAGTTTGTTATGGAGAGTGGACTGTCATTTATCGCAACTTGCTAATTTATTGAAGATTCATAGTAGGAGTTTGGGCAGAACCTCTACACTCGTATGAAAGCTTGTATGTGTCGGGATGAAGAACTCGAGACTGACCAAACTTGAAGATCGACTATTAAGTGGTAGAGGATGAACCAGACTTGATGGGCTTGACTATAATCTAGTGGTGCTTCCTTCGATGACTTGGAGAATTTTGGCCAGCTAATCAAGGACAGCTTTTCCTAGAGGAGTTCAGTCATGATGACGAAGGTCTGAGATCACCTAGGAGCTGAGATAGGTGAGTGTTGAGATTTAAAGACTTCTTGGTGGCATCATTTTAATTGCTCCAAGTAGTTCATCCGATGTTTAAGATCAGCTTGAAGTAGATCAAAGGAGCACTGGGGTTCAATATCTGCAATGTAGCTATTTTGTGTTCCGGATTAGAAATCGAACTCACATTGATGATGAGGTCCTTTCAGACCAGTTCAATCGATGGGTGCATCATAGACTAAGCAAATCTACAACCAACTAGAAGAAGTTCATTCGAAAGGAGTGCGAGTGGAAGGAGTTCGTTCAAAAGGCTAGCATTTGCAATAAAAAAATTCAACTACCCTCAGAATTCATTATCTATCGGGGTTGGACGAGCTAGGGCTTTGATACTAAAAATCCTATTATTCATCCTGAGTCAAAAAGCAAAGTTAATAAAATAGTACTTCTCTTTATTGTTCAAGTTCATTTGGATGGACTTTAGTAGGCTTTTGACAAGTTCTGCAGTTAGGAGTTGTTGTTGAGAAGATCGATAGATTTTTACATAATCGAGGTCGGTTGCTAAGAACTTCGGCGAGGACTAATTTTACCCCAAATACTTGTCCTCCTACTTTCGAGTTCGAATTTTGAATGATGAAAGTACAAAAATGGCAGTAGTCAAAGTCTTCTTCCTACTTCCCACCTTTGAGAGATAAAAGATTTTGGCCTTTTCTAAGTTGACGCCGAAGCTTCTTAATGGATGAATGACTTGAAGAGATATACTCTTTTGAAAACCTATCTGGTGCGGAGCTCTACGTATGGTGCCATAATTGCTTTGTCAGGCGTCAGGGGTAGGCATGATGGATAGGACGCATGGCAGGTCAGGACTGGCTAAGGAGGTTCTGCAATCATAACTACCTCTGGTTTCTCTTTCTTATTTAAACTCTTTCTCCTCTTCCAATCTCTCATTTCTATCTGAGCTTTCTTTCTTCTTCTTTCACTCCTTACTTCCTCTACATACCTTGTTCTTCCTCTGCTATGATTTTCTGGCTATTAACATTCTCCTCAATCGCCTTCTGCCTCCCTAAACTCTTCATCCAACTTAGATTAGTCTCTCATCCTTTTCCTTTGGTTTCTCTATTTTTTATTTGTATTTTAGATCTTTTTCGGATTTCCTAGATGGGTTTCACTGTTCTTCCTCTTCAAGATTTTACTATCCTTTTTTCTTAACTTTTTAGAAATTTTTTAGATTTGTTTTGATCCAAATATCTTCAAAGGTATCTTGGTCTACTAGTTCTAGGAGCCCGGCCGACCCAAACTCCCAAAATTCTGACTCTAGGATAGAAGTTGAGCTTAGAGTAGTACCTCATCCAATTTCCATGCCTGAAATCATTCCTTATTCTTGGTGCTTTAAAAATCTTTCTCTAATAAGGATCCACCTTTGGAGTACAAATTGAAGCTTTTCGGACCAAGTGACCAAGCTTGTGTTCCTCCCCTGGGTCGCTTCTGTTTATACACTGAAGCTCTTTATGCTGGACTTTACCTCTCGATCCTTCTTTTGTTATAGCTCTTTTTCTATTTCTAGATATTTTTCTTGCTTCCATGGTTCCAAATTCTTTCAGGTTCATCATAGATTTTCTTTTTTTTTGTATCTTGGCGGAAGTTCGTTCAACCATTTTCTTGTTTCGTAACTATTATACCTTCAAATACCATCCTACTACCAAGGATTGGAGGTATTTGTTCCCCCAGTTTGGTAAGAAGAGATTGCTTAAAGGCACATCTTCTTTCATTCATCACTAGAAGAAAAAATTTTTCTTTCTTTCATGCCCATCTCTTAGATTAGGACTTCCTTCTTGGGGGCAGTTGTGAGATTCGGTCCACCGAGCTCCTAATTTGGAGAAGGATGATCTTGATTCTATCAGCAAACTTAGAAATTACCGAGCTCTCTTTCTGTCCAAACTCATAAAAGACAAAACTTTATTCAATCTAGGGCTAAGTTTCTTCAATCCAGCAGGTATATTTCTTAATTTTATAAGTTACTTTCTTATCCTTCCTTCTAATGGTAATTCATTTCTTATTGTAGAAATGGATGTGGGTGAACTCTCACAGCTCTCTAAGGAGCTTTAAGCCCATAAAAAGAAGGGCGCTGTGGCCGGCGACCCTTCCAAAAGAGCAAAGATCGATGCCCTAAGCTTCGCTGTCCTGCTAGCATTGCCGATGCCCTCAAAACTGTCACTGCTATCGAGGTTATTACTACCACCAAGGTTGCAACACCTCCAATGTCCTCAAGCCCTCCGATCGAGGTTCAAACTTCTGAGCCTCCTATTAAGAGAGAAAAGGGGGCGGAAAAGAAGAAAACGAAAATGGCCTTTAGAAAGGTCAAGTGCAAGACTAGTTCCAGTGAGTCCAATGGTTCTGACAAGGATCTGGGAGAAAATTTCTTCCACAACCAAGAAATTATCAAGGATTTAATCGACGGGTGCATCTTGATTGAGGTTGTGGACAAAATCGTCGATGCCGACTATGAGCAACATACTTGAAACTCTCTTAGGTCCTTTGTTGAGGTGACCATCTTATCTCTCTCTTTCAATTGACTTATCTATGAGCTTCTTCATTTGCATAACCTACTTTATCATTTTTATAGATAGATCACCAACTGATCGTTAATATTAAGGCGATGAATCGTATGAGGTCGGAGGCAATGAAGGCTCAAGGAGATCATCAAGTTGAGACCAATCACCTCCTCGAGGAGAAAGTTGAGGTTGGTCGTCTCCTTAAGGAGAAATGGGATGAGGTTGGAGGCCTCTAGGAGATGGTACGAAACACTGAGTATGCCTTCATAAAAGCAAAGGAGGAGTTGAGCCTGAAAATCAAGAAGAGGGAGAAGGCCAAAGCTGAAGTTGCTGAAATGAAGGAGCAGATCTCAAGGCAGCTTCAGGAGGCAAAGGCTCAAGCGATGGAAGAATTCAAGGCCTCTTCAGACATGAAGAACATAAAGGTCAAGTTCGCCCAGTTGTCTTTCATCAAGGGATACTAGCTCTGCCAGAAGAATGTGACCGACAAATTTTTCAAGCTCGACCTCAGCTTCTTAGATGAAGGAGCTTCTAACGATGAGGCCAGACCATCCGTTGTAGATGCCGATCTCCTATTTACTGAACTTCCTCCTATTGTGCTCCCTACCACCTTACCCGAACTAGCTCCAAAGCTTGAGGCTACGCAAGGAGCATCGAACTCATCTACTGCTTCTCCTCCATAGGTTGGAGGTTTTTGATCATTGTATTTTTTTTCTTTTTTCTTCTACTTTTTTTTGTACTGAAAAATATTTAGGTTAATAAAAGTGAAAATTTTCTTTTACATTTGTGTTATGGTGTGCTTGTTACTCAGAATTCTTTTAGTGAACATAGCCATAATTCACCATCACCTACTGAGGCTACACCGCTACCTCAAGCCATTCCTCTAAAGTCCATTATCAAAGATTTGAAGACGAAAGTTCATCAAGCTAAAAAGAAGTTGAAGAAGGTAGAGGATGAACTTCAGAGGTTGAAGAAGAGTTATTTGGAAGCCACAATTGAGATCACCCACCTTCAACAAACATATAAAAGGGATTGCATGGACTATATTAATAAAAAGCATCATTTAACTGAAGAACTAGAATGAGTGAAGAAACTTGGCAGTGAGAAGGCTTGGACTTTGACTGCCAAAGTTAGCTCACTCGAGGTCGAGCTTCACGCAGCAAAGGAGAAAATCAAGCAGTTGAAGGAAGGTTCGGCCTGGGTTCAGAGTCAAGCAGATTTTGGCTGCGACTAGTCGAAGAAGTTTTTCGACCTTCAAAAATAGCTGAGTGATGCTGAACAATCATACAACTCCTATCGGATCGACTAGTGTACGTAGATTGAAGATTATAAAAAGAAGCTTAGGATGGCAAACTCCAAAGTGATGCAACTTCAGAAGCAGCTAGCGAACAAGACCTAAGTCAGCTCAAGCATAGATTTGGATGCCGTTGCTACTTTGAAAAATACCCTTGAAAATCTCACTATGAAATTCAAGTGTACGGAGAAAGAACTTTGTGACCTAAAAATTCAGATGGTCTATCAGGAAGGCTTGGTGAAAGATGCCAAGGTTGAGTTTGCGGTTGCGGAAGAGGTTAAGAGAAGTAGAAGACTATCTTCAGAGGTCTAACAAATTGCTTGGCAAAAGCTTAGCGGTGAGGCGGGAACTCAAAGAGAAAGTTGAAGATTTGAAGCATTCCCTTGTATTAGATGCGGCCGATGGTCCGAAATCTGAAGGTTCGAGACCTTCTTCTTAGGAGTTTGCTTGTTCTTTCTTTTTTTCTTTTTTGTGAATGGTCTTGCAGACCTCCATTATAATGAATTTTGTCTTAATAAAGTGATATCCCTTTGATTCCTTTATCATTGTTATCTCAATCGAATATTGATATACTTCTTTTCCTACATTATTTTTGATATTTAGGTTGTAGATAGTATGGTGCTCCCAAGCCTTGGGAGGCCACGGAGGAGTCAGGATGATGACTCTGAAGATTCTAGGATAGGTATGGTCCTAAGGCTAGGATAAGAGTTATCCTAGGGTGGAGGCGGTGTGTAGCCTTCTATGGGCTTGAGGTCCAGATGTTGAGGACCTTGAGAGGTTTGGTTGATGCTTCGGAGACTTAGGACACAAGATAAAGCAAGAAACCAAAGTCAAGGCATGAAGATTATAGAGAAGAAAATTTTTTGCAAGTTAGCCAGCTCAGTCTGATACTGGGTTAGCTAAGTCTCAAAGGATAGGCCAAACAGAAAGGTGCGTGCTCGGGACTATAGGCATGAAATGCAATTGGGTCGGCTCAGTTTGTAATTAAGCAGACCCAGTCTTAGGTTAGTCGGCTCAGTGCTGAGACTAAACCGATTCAGTGCACGAGCAGAGTTATGCAAGGGTCTATTTCTGAGTTGGCTCAGTGCTCGGGCAGAGTTATGCAAGGATCTATTTAAGATTAGGATAGGAACTTATCCTAGGAGTTTTAAGACCTGATTTGAGAGGTCTTAAGGGGGCTAACTCATGTATCGATCGGGTTTAGATCTAGGGGATGAGAGCATATGAGACATGGATGTATATAGGCTCGATGAGTGCTTTCATGTATTGGGTTAGCCTAGGAGAGTTTTTGAGCTGGGGTTTATTAGGATTCATGTAGGAATCTTAGGTATATATGTTATATATGTGCGCCCTAGAAGCTAGATTGTCTGATACTTGTAATATACTTCTAAAGATAAAATTATAATTTTGACTATAAATAATAAAATAGAATATTTTCTATCATAGTGTGTATTTGAAAGTATCTGTAATACATCCCTTGAGTTAATGGTAATGATAGTTCATATTTTCAAGAGTTGAAAATTTAAGACATGAATTTTCATTATTAACTCATAAAATGCTCCCGACCGTAGGATCATCATGAGAATATGGTGATTGATCCTGAAGGTTGGTGTATGATTGCTTCTTTAGGATAGATGAGTCTTGAGTCTATGGTGTAGAGACACTAGAGCGAGAGTACAGGTACTCGTTAGAGAATGAGGGCACTGAGCATGACCACCTCGAGCAGTTATGAGGAAGTCTATCTTCTCATCGATGACTGGCTCAAAGCTATAGTGGTGTGTCTGGTTCTTTGACCTGAGGTGCATCGACAATTCACCTTGAGAGTGTTATAGTTAGATTACACCATAACTCGGTCTTCTAGTCATTCAAAATTTTGAGGTATATGTTGGCTATAGCATATTCATTGTAGAAATTGGATTGCACCAATAAGAAATCTATCTACCTCGGTAGATGAGGAGCAGCCCTATGATGATCATGAGAATTAAGTCCATAAGCCTATGGCCATGATAGAGTGAAATAATAGAAAGAGTTTCTATTAGAATTTTTACATTGGACTTGAATCGAATGATTAGTTCATATGATGGATATTAGGGTTTGATGAGATCACCTTAATTAACCCTAATCCGGTCGGAGCTCAAGATAGAGGTACCTAATCACATAGGTAACTGCATCAAGAGGTTCACTTTCAGTTCTGATGGATTGCTATCACATGCTGCTAGGTATCAGAGATAGATTTTGGGAGCAATTAGAATGATTTGAATGATCGATCATACTAGTTATTTGAATAAGAAAAGTTCTAATCCATCAGAAGATGTTTCGATGATGTCAATGATAGAGATCACGACATATCCCATTACCATATGGAACTGAACCTAATTAGGTCACATAAACAAGGGTTTGGATTTGGATGCCATCAATTGGACTAATCCAGTTCAATTGATTTGAATAAGATTTAATTAGGTTTAAGAAAATAGTGCTAGCACACGATTGAGCCTAATGTTTACCTTTAATAATCATTATAGTTTGTCTTGACTAAGCCAAATGTGTTTGGGCTCACTTAGAAACATTTACTTGGTCTGATTGAAGCTTGTCTAGATCAGAAAAGGATTGTCTTAATTTATGAGATAAATTTAAAATAACACCTACCATTTTTGATTACCTGCTAATTTCTATTTTCGAACATTGGTCAAATGTTGACCTTGGACACTTGGACATCTGCCCATGTGTCATGCACCTGTAGGAGAGTACCTAAGGCCTTGTCCTCCTGCTAAAATATAGATAAGAAGAGGGCACATGCCTAGGGAGGCGTGCACCCCATGAGGATAAAGGAAGAGTCCCATACAGATGGGACTCTATGGTTGCTTTAGGAGATTAAACTCTGTGGCACCAAGAACTCTTGTTTGACCCAGTCTTGGTGCCACCTTAGGAGGGTTTTGAGGATCTCTCATCTAATTGGATCAGATAATGTCATCCCACCAATCAGATTTAGATCTGATTGCACAAAGGGTCATGATTGGTCAGGATGATGTGGCACTGCATGGCACAGCAAGATCTATATAAATCCTGTCTGCGCCTAGTTTTTAATGCTTCTGCCTTTAGCCCATGCCACAAAGCCACTCTTCCTCTTTCTCCATGCCACCCTCTGGTCCACGTCCAAGGGGTTTTGGGCACGAATAAGGTGCGATCCAAGCAAGTGAACGACACTAGGAAAGGAAGAAGGGAGCACTGCTGCAAGAGACAACGATATTTCTTTAAAAGAAGTTTTGAAGACCTTCAAGATTAGATCTAGATCTGATTTTTGGAGGATTGATTAAGAAGTAGAAGATCTCCAAATTTTATTCGAGTGGATACCGGTAGAGGTCAGATGCTTACGTGGCTACATCCAGAACCTCAGGCAAACATCGGGATCATCATAGGATATTAGATTATCCAAAATAAAGGTATAATTAAGTTAGATTTAATTTTTATTTTATTTTATTATTAGATTAATAAGATCAGATTTGAGGAGTCTCATATCTAATTAGGATCTTAGAAAATTTTTTTTTGAAATATCCCTCCTGATCCAATCAGATCTGAACGAACCTAACCAGAAAAATAGATTTTTTTCTTCAACTGGTATCAGAGCTAGATTTTGATAATTCATTAGATCTAATTTTAATTTATTTTTAATTTGATAATTAGATAATTTTAGATATCACATTAGATGTGATTATATCTAAAATCAAAAAATTAAAAATTAAATAATCTAGATCTAAGATGTATGAGATGCATGAGTAAACTAGGAATAGAATTATTCTATATGTAGTCTAGCATAATCATAATTTTAATTTAATTATTTGTAATTTTTAAATTTATTTATTTATTATTTTATAATATTATAAATATTATAATTAGATCAAAAATAGAAAATAAATTTATTTAATTTATTTATATGAGATATGATAGATGCATGTTTAGATTAGTTGTAGAATAGTTCTACAAAATTATCTAGGATAAATTTTAATTTGATATGATCAAATTTAAATCTTATTTTTTAAATATTTATGAGATAATTTAGATCTAAAAATATGCATGATATGATACATGAGATATATGTAAAATATATTTTTAGTTAGATCAATTTTTATATATATGATATATGATGTTGATCTAACTAGTTTTGTAGATTTATCATGTTTTTGATTAAGACATTCTCCTTGGCCGTCTAGTCATAAGAATGAAATAAAATTTAAAGGCCCTCTCCTCCCATTTGATGGGATGTTCTTATGGTGTGTAGGGATCCTGCTTGTTCGACCTTAATCAGAAATCAAAAACTTATTTTCTGTAAAATCCTAGATCCTGAAATCCTACAATTTTATATACATATTTTGTTTATGAACCCTAAACTTAATTAAGAATTAAGATTATAAAATATATTAGATCTAAAATTAAAAAATTTTAGATCTAAGATATATTCATAAAATTGGATTTAGACTTGGATAGCTTAATTAGGTCTAGTAGTTGATCAAATCGAATCAAGAGTTGGTTAGGTGGGATCAAGAGTGCTTAAATTGACCAACCTAACAGGATGAAGTCTGGGTCAAGGTCGAGTCACATGACTGATCGATTGAGTTAAGACCTAATTAGGCTCAATGGTTAGAGTTTGGACTGTAGGCTAACCCGATTGATTCTGGCTCAATAATTTGATGTCTAAGGTAAGTTTGACAGATACAACCGACTGATTTTTAATTGATAGCTACTCGACTCAAATACGTTCTTATTGAGTTAATGGCATATCTCTTCCATCGATCTCACTTACTTGTCCATATTTATCAACCTAGTTCTGATCTAAGGTGGCTAATAATCCGAGCTAACCCATGCCACTTGGTTAGTCATAATGGTTATAGCTATGTCAAGTCAAGTTTAAAGAGATCTAAATCAAATCTTCCTAAGAAAAGATTAAGTCTAAGGTCTTCCACCATTGTAGATATGCAGGCCCTTCCCGGGGTTGATTGTTCTCGGTTGATCATAATGGTTCAGTTACATCGAAAAGATGCAACCATGTCTATTAGGCATTGGATGCTACGGGCTGGAGGATGGATTGGGCTTAATATTCTAGATACGGTGAGACCCAATTAGGAATCCAATCTGTACAAATAATGGATCTGACTTAACTAAGAAGTGGATCAATATTTCAGGCACAATGAGATTCATGAATTAGAGACCAAGTCTGGGTGCATCATGATAAGAGAATCATTGGATAAGAGTTGTTCACTCATTGGCTAACCCATTACCAATAACTGTTAGATGAGGTGATGAGTCAGTTGGTGGGATTACACCATCCACTAGAAATCAGTAATCGTGGAGATTTTTGCATCTCTACAGAGAAAGTATAGGGATCCAAAAAAATAGTGGAAGCTAATTTATTTAAAAATCAAACTCCTAAATAAATTTGTCAAGTCTTAATTATAAAATCTAACTAGAAACTTTGACTCTCTATAGAAAAAAGAAAAATATCTGCGTCCAATCTACTAGTCCGTATCCTAGACATCCATAAATTGATTGAATCTAATTACAAGGATTGGCTCCAGAACTTCAAAATTATTTTGGGTTTCGAGAAGTTGACTCATGTATTGGACCAGGATACCCCCACCTTACCAGCTCGTTCGTCCACTGAACAGAGAGTGTCTCTTGACAAGTTGATGGATGAAGATAATAAGGTCAGATACTACATGTTGGGCTCGATGTCTGATGAGCTTCAACACCAACATGAAGATATCAAGACTGCCCACCAAATGTTGGCTCACCTGCAAAAATTGTTTGGTGAACAGAGTCATGCAACCAAATATCAGATCACCAAACTACTATTTAAGGCTAAAATGCGTGATGGGCAGTCATTCTAAGATCATTGTCTAATGATGATCAAGAACTTGGAAGAGCTTGAAAAGCTCAAAGTGAAGTTAGATCAGGATCTGCAGAATGTTATAATTCTGCAATCCTTGATTGATGCATATGGACAGTTCATCATGAACTATCATATGCATAAACTTCAGAATACTCTACCCGAGCTTATGAATATGCTAGTTACTGCTGAGCTTTCTATGAAAGATTCTAAAAGCTTAGTATTTACTATGGAATGGACTTCTTTTAAGAAAAAGAATTTTTGAAAAGAAGAAGAAGTCTGTGAAAAAGCAGAAGGTGGAAGGTGAAAAAAAAAGAAGGCAAAGCTGAAGAAGAAGGCCACTGACAAAGAAAAGCATTTTCATTATAATACTGACAGCTATTGGAAGCAGAACTGTCCTATATACCTGGCCACCCTGAAGAATAAGAAGAAGATAGGTCTTTTTGGAGGTATGCTCGTTATTGAATCTAACCTTATAGTTTTTTCTGCATCTAGTTGGGTGCTTGACTCTGATTCTAGTGCTCATTTGTGCACTTTCATACAGGGTCTTGAGGATAGTAGGAGGCTGAGGGATGGTGAGATGATCCTACACGTCAAAAATGGAGCAAGGATTGCTACTATGGTCGTGGAAACCTACCCTCTTTAACTACCATTTGGCTTAGATTTAGTACTCAAGGATTGTTATTATGTACCTACTGCAAGCAGAAATTTAATTTCTATTTCATGTTTAGCACTAGAAGGCTATGTAATTAGTTTTCTTAAGGACCATTGTAATATTCTTTATGAAAGAAATAAAATTACAAGTGATTTTCTTATTAACGGTCTCTACCAGTTACATATTGATGTATCTATCTTTAATATTGAGCAAATGTGAATGCCATAGGATCAAAATAACCCAAGGATAGTCCAAATAATAGATATCTATGGCACCTAAGGCTAGGTCATATAGCAGAAGATAGGATTAACAAATTAGAGAAAATTGAGCTATTGAGTTCATTAACTTTCGAGTCATATCCCATTTGTGAATCATGTCTTCATGGCAAAATGACTAAGCTCCCTTTTGTAGGACATGCGGAAAGGGCCATGGATCTACTTGTCCTAGTACATACTGATATGTGCGGCCTATTTGATGTGCCGACTAGAGGCAACTTTATCTACTTCATAATCTTTATCAATGATTTATCTCGGTATGGGTATGTATATCTTATGAGACATAAGTCTGAAGTCTTTGAAAAGTTTAAGGAATTCAGATATAAAGTGGAAAAGCAAATTGAAAAACACATTAAGTTTTTTTAATTAGATCGAGGAGGTGAATACCTTAGTCGAAAATTTTTGGACTATCTCAAGCAATATGGCATAGTCTCTCAATAGACTCCACTTGAAACACCTCAACTCAATGGAATTTTAGAACAGAGGAACCGGACCCTATTAGAAATGGTATTATCCATGATGAGCTTCACAGACCTTCCTGATATTCTTTGGGGATATAGTCTATTAACTGCTATATATTTACTAAATAGGGTTTTCTCTAAAATCATTCCTACCACACCGTATGAGATATGACATGGTAAGAAACTAAATATGAGTCATCTCAGAATTTGGGATTGTCCGGCTCATGTCAAAAGACAACAAGTGGATAAGTTAGACTATAGGTCCTTTAGAGCTCGATTTATAGGATATCCTAAAGAGTCATTAGGATATTATTTCTACATTCCTGAAGACCATAATGTGATTGTGAGTCAGCATGCCATCTTTCTTGAAAAATAGTTTATTCAAGATGGTGGCATTAGAAAGCAGATCAAGCTCGAGGAGAAAGTCTTCCAAGAGCAAGGAGCTAAGGATCCTATGGCACTAAATCAAGTTAAGCCAATACAATCACTACCTCCTCCACCTCGTAGATCGAAAAAGATTTTTCATCCTCCTGAGAGGTACTTAGGTACTATTTCAGAGGAAGTAGAGAAAATGTTCCTCGTAGGTTATGGGGTTTATGATGATGATCCCAAAATCTATGATGAGGCGATATCAGATATTGACTCCAAGAAATGGTTAGAGACAATAAAGTTAGAAATTGACTCGATGCACTCAAACCAAGTTTGGACCATGGTAGATCCATCTGAAGGTATAGTATCTATTGGGAGTAAATGGATCTACAAGAGAAAGATTGATGCAGATGAAAATGTGGAGACATTCAAAGTTAAATTAGTGGCAAAAGGGTATAGTCAACGTGAAGGCATTGACTATCAGGATACCTTTTCGCCAGTAGCCATGCTAAAATTCATCCGCACATTACTTGCTTTTGCAGCCTATTTTGATTATGAAATATGGCAAATGGACGTAAAAATGACATTCTTAAATGGATACCTTGAGGAAGATATCTATATAGAACAACCGCTAGGTTTTACATCCAGTGATACTGATCACAAAGTATGTAAGCTGCAAAGGTCCATATATGGACTTAAGCAAGCATCTTGGAGCTAGAATATTCATTTTAATGATGTGATCAAATTATTTGGTTCCATAAAAAATGAAAAGAAATCATGTGTTTTCAAAAAGATCAGTGGAAGTACTATTATCTTCCTCATACTGTATGTGGATGATATCCTCCTTATTGGGAATGATATTTCCATGTTGACCATAGTTAAAATGTGGTTATCTAAAAAATTCTCCATGAAAGACCTATGAGAAGCATCCTTCATTCAAGGAATTAAGGTCTATAGAGATAGACCGAATAGAATGCTAGGTCTTTCATAGAAGATGTACATAGAGGAAGTGCTAAAGAGGTTTAGCATAGAAAACTCCAAGAGGAGATTGGTACCCTTCAGACATGGCATTCATCTCTCCAATAAAATATGTCCCAACACACTTGAGGAGATTGCACGCATGAGCAAGATCCCTTATGCTTCAGCAATAGGGAGCCTCATGTATGCCATGTTATGTACACGACCTGATATAGCCCATGTTGTAAGTGTCACGAGCAGATATCAGTCGAATCCAAGTGAAGAACACTGGATTTCTTTGAAATGTATCCTTAAGTACTTGAGAAGAACTAAGGATATGTTGTTGGTTTTTGGTAACAGAGAACTCCAAGTCTGGGGTTTATAGACTCGAATTTTATATCCGATATAGATGATCGAAAGTTGACATCTGAAAGTTTGTTTGTATGTATTGGTGGTTGGAAGAGTTTCAAGCAGACAGTGATAGCAGACTCCACCATGGAAGCAGAGTACATCGCTACGTCAGAAGCTGTGAAGGAGGCATTCTGGTATAAGAAGTTCATCACAGAGATTGGAGTGATGCCATCAGATGCTATTCCTCTATACTACGATAATAATGGTGCCATTGCCCTTGCTAAGGAGCTGAGGTCTCATCAAAAATTCAAGCACATCGAGCGGTGATACCACCTCATCCGCAATTATCTTGAAAAAGATTACGTCAAGGTCAAAAGAGTCAACTCTGCAGACAATGTGACAGACCCACTTATAAAGCCATTGGGCCAGCAGAAGATTGAAGCCCACCTTGAGAAGATGGAACTTAGATTTATAGCCAATTGACTTTAGATCTAGTGGGAGTTTGTTAGATATGTGTGCCCTAGAAGCCAGATTGGCTGACACTTGTAATACACTTCTAAGGGCAAAATTATAATTTTGATTGTAAATAATAAAATGAATTATTTTCTATCATAGTGTGTATTTGAAAGTGTTTGTGATACATTCCTTGAGTTAATGGTAATGATAGTTCATATTTTCAAAAGTTGAAAATTTAAAATGAATTTTCATTATTAACTCATAAAATGCTCCCGACCGTAGGTCATCATGAGGATGGTGATTGATCTGAAAGGTTGGTGTACGATCGCTTTTTTTAGGATGGATGAGTCTTGAGTCTATAGTATAGAAACACCGAAGCGAGAGTACAGATACTCGTTAGAGAATGAGGGCACTAAGCGTGACCACCTCGAGCAGTCATGAGGAAGTCTATCTTCTCGTCGATGATTGGCTCGAAGCAGTAGCGGTGTGTTTGATTCTTTGACCTGAGGTGCATCAGTAGTTCACCTTGAGGGTATTATATTTTGACTACACCATAATTCATTCTCCTAGCCATTCGAAATCCTAAGGTGTATGTTGGCTATAGCATGATCATTGTAGGAATTGGATTGCACCAATAAGGGATCTATCTATCTCGGTAGATGAGAAGCAACCCTATGATGATCATGAGAATCAAGTCCATAAGCCCATGGCCATGGTAGAGTAAAATAATAGAAAGAGTTTCTATTAGGATTTTCACATTAGACTTGAATCGAATGATTAATTCATATAACAGATATTAGGATTTGACGAGATCACCTTAACCCTAATCCGATCGAGGCTCGAGATAGAAGAACCTAATCACATAGATAACTGCACCGAGAGATTTGCTTTCAACTCTGATGGATTGCTACCATATGCTTCTAGGTATCACTAGTAGATTTTGAGAGCAATTAGAATGATTTGGATGATCGATCATACTAGTTGTCTGAATCAAAAAAGTTTTGATCCATCGGAAGGTGTTTCGGTGATGTTGATGATAGAGATCGTGACATATCCCATTACCATACAGAACTGAATCTAACTAGATCACATAAATAAAAATTTGGATCTGGATGTCATCAATTGAACTAACTCAGTTCAATTGATTTGAATAAGATTCATTGAGGTTCAAAGAAATTATGCTAGCACACGATTGAGCCTAATGTTCTCCTCTAATAATCATTATAGCTTGTCTCGACTGAGCCAAATGTGTTTGGGCTCACTCAAGAATCTTTACTTGGTCTGATTGATGCTTGTCTAGATCAAAAATAGATTATTTTAATTTATGAGATAAATTTAAGATAACACCTGCCATTTTCGGTCACCTGCTAATTCCTGTTTTCAGACATTGGTCAAATATTGACCCTGGATGCTTGGACATCTGTCCATATGTCATGTGCCTATTGGAGAGTACCTAGGGCCTTATCCCCTACTAAAATGCAAATAAGAAGAGGATGCATGCCTAGGGAGGTGTGCACCCCATGAGGATAAAGGAGTCCCATATAGATGGGACTCCATGGTTGCTTCAGGGGATTAAACTCTATGGCGCCAAGAACTCTTGTTTGACCCAGTCTTGGCGCCACCTTAGGAGGATTTTAAGGGTTCTCATCTGGTTGGATCAGATGATGTCATCCCACTAATCAGATTTAGATTTGATTGTACAAAGGGCCGTGATTGGTCGGGATGATGTGGCACTGCATGACACAGTAGGATCTATATAAACCTTGTCTGTGCCTAGTTTTTAATGCTTCTACATTTAGCCCATGCCACAAAGCCTCTGTCCCTTCTTCTCCATGCCACCCTCTGGTCCTCTCTCTCCTCTCCTCATCCAAGGGGTTTTGGGCATGAATAAGGTGCGATCCAAGCAAGTGAATGACGCCAGGAAAGAAAGAAGGTAGCACTACTGTAAGAAACAACGATAATTCTTTAAAAGGAGTTTTGAAGATCTTCAAGATCAGATCTAAATCTAATTTTTAGAGGATTGATTGAGAATGAGAAGATCTTTAGATCTTACCTGAGTGGATATCGATAGAGGCCAGGCGCTTGCATGGCTACGTCCAGAACCTCAAGCAAACATCGAGATCATCACAGAATAATTAGATTACCTAAAATAATATTATAATTAAATTTAATTTAATTTTTATTTTATTTTTATTATCAGATCAATAAGATTAGATCTGAGGAGTCTCAAATTTGATTAGGATCTTAGAGAAAAATTTTTGAAATATCCCTCCTGATCCAATCAGATCTGAATGAACCTAATCCGAAAAATAAGTTTTTTCCTTCAATATAAACCTGGGTATTATAACTTTTACAATAAGGGTAGAATATAATTGAGCTTTTTTTTCTAACTCTCTTCTCTTTTCTCTCTAGTTCTAACACTAAAATTCTAGACTCCATCCTCTTCTCTCTTCTTTCTTAGATCTTTTTCAGTTTGCTGGATTAACACCCAGGTTTATGCAAGAGATCACTTCTGCGGCTATGGTTCTGAGCAGTCGTAGGTACAATAGTTGGTATCAGAGATAGATTGAGCATGAAGGAGAAAGAAGATCGGGTTTCTGCAAAGATCAGCAGTGAGATTTAGATCTAATAAGACTTTTCTCTAGGCTTTGTGAGGAAGAATGTGTCTTTGGGCTGCTATCGACCATCCCTAATCAAGATAATTTTTTGATCTACCTGTTAGTTGTTTTTGATTCGATTTGATTATGGAGAGCAGTGGGTTGAAGATAGGTTTAGAGAAGTTTGATGGTAAAGAAAGTTTTATGATATGAAAGGTTAGGATGGAGGATCTACTGATTCAGATGAGATTGGATTCAACCTTGAAGGATAGATCGGAGGAGATGACGAACAAGGAGTGGAAGTTCTTGAAGAAAAGAACATGTGCCACAATTAGGACTTATCTAGTAGATGAGATTTTGTATGGTGTGTTGGAAGAGAAGACATCCAAGGATTTATGGTTGAGATTACATCAGTTATATATGGAAAAGAATATGTACAACAAGTTAATGCTGAAAAAATAACTATACAGTCTTTGGATGTAGGAGGGCAAGGATGTTGTGGGGTATATTCAGCAGTTCGACTGGATGAACATGGACTTGCTCAACATAGGGGTGGATCTCGAAGAGGAGTACAAAAATTTATTGCTGCTATTTTCACTATTCGAGAGTTTCGATCCATTGGTGATTTCACTATTTTATGGTAAGGAGATACTGGTGTACGAGGAGATTGTATCAATGTTAAGGTCCAACAAGCAGTGAGAATGGATAACAAAGAGAAAAGTCTTCCAAGAGGGTCTTGTGGTTTCAGAAAGGTCTAGGAAAGGGAAAAAGAAGGGTGTGCAGAGGGGTAGCAAGGGGTCTAAGGGATTCTTCAAGTATGGTGAAGTAGGACACTTTAAGTGATAATGTCTACTTTGGAAGAAGTGCAAAGAAGGAGAAAAATTGGATTTCATTAGTTCAATCACTTAGAGTGAAGAATCGGATGAGCACTTGGTGGTCTTGGAGGAGCCTGCAAGATGTAGTGTATCCGAGATAGCTTTGAAGGGGTCTGCGGAGTGCGAAGGATCCGAAGGAGCAATGATGGTGTCCGAGGAGTAGTGGCAGGCCCAATAGTATAGCATTGGATGGTTGACCTCGGGTGGCTTGGGTACAAAGTCAGCTTCTACAGCATCAAGAGGACTTTAGTTCTAGGTGGAGCATCGGGCAGAGGTGGCTTCGTAGATGAAGGAAGAAGTGACATGAGTTCAGAGCAGAGGGGTACGGAGGGAGGAGCTATATCCCAACACCAATGCCAGGGCTATATAAATCTAGGTGGAGTGGATTGTGTAGGGAGGCGGGCATGCTTTTAAGAGGACTGTGTCAAGTGAAGCATCAGAGTATGCAGTGAGTGCTGGTATAGGAACACTGCATGATCTCCAAGAAAGTCTAGGACAAGTGATGCGACTGCCAAGTAGAAGGATACCTACAACTCCATAGGTGATGCAAAGGAGCGAGCCAAGATCTTCAGCAGTAAAGGCGATCATCTCAAAGGCCTTAAAGGGAGCTTAAAAGTTGAAGAAGGATAGCGCTGGCAAGGTGAGCACAAGGAGCTATCAGGATATGCAGTAGCAGTAGGATCGTGCAGGAGGATGTTGCTAGGTATGCCATGGCTTGACGCATCAAGATGGAGATTATAGATGGTGTGGTGCTCCTAAGCATTGGGAGGCTATAGGAGGAGTTAGAATGATGACTCCAGGGATTGTAGGATAGGTGTGGTCTTAGGGTTAGGACAGGAGTTATCCAAGGATGGAGATAGTGTGTAGCCCTCCATAAGCTTGAGATCTAGGTGTTGAGGACCTTGAGGGGCACATGGTTAGTGCTTTGGAGACCTAGGACATAAGGTGGAGCAAGAAACCAAAGCCAATGTTAGATATATGTGCCCTAGAAGCCAGAATTAGCTGACACTTGTAATACACTTCTAAGGGCAAAATTATAATTTTGACTAATATCAATAAAATGGGTTATTCTCACATAAGTGTATTAAGTGTCTGTGATACATCCTTTGAGTTAATGGTAATGATAATTCATATTTTTAAGAGTTGAAAATTTAAGACATGAATAATCATTGTTAACTTATAAAATGCTCCCGACCATAGGATCATCACGAGGATGGTGATTGATCCGGAAGGTTGGTGTACAATCGCTTCTCTTTAGTAGATGAGTCTTGAGTCTACGGTGTGGAGACACCGGAGCGAGAGTATAGGTACTCGTTAGAGAACGAGGGCACTGAGCGTGACCACCTCGAGTAGTCATTAGGGAGTCTACCTTCTCGTCAATGACTGACTCGATGCTGCAGTAGTGTGTCTGGTTCTTTGACCTGAGATGCATCGGTAGTTCACCTTGAGGGTGTTATAGTTTGACTACACCATTACTCGGTCTCCTAGCCATATGGAACCCTGAGGTGTATGTTGGCTATAGCATGTTCATTGTAGGAACTGGATTGCATCAAGATGGAATCTATCTACCTCGGTGGTAGAGGAGCAGCCCTATGATGATCATGAGAATCAAGTCCAGAAGCCCATGGCCATGGTAGAGTGAAATAATAGAAAGAGTTTCTATTTAGATTTTCACATTGGACTCGAATCGAATGATTACATCATATGACAGAGACTAGGGTTTGACGAGTTCACCTTAACCCTAATCTGATCGGGGCTCAAGATAGAAGAACTTAATCACACAGGTAGCTGCACCAAGAGGTTCGCATTCAGCTCTGATGGGTTGCCACCATATACTGCTAGGTGTCACTGGTGGATTTTGGGAGCAATTAGAATGATTTAGATGATCGATCATTCTAGCTGTTCGAATCAGAAGAGTTCTGATCCATCGAAAGGAGTTTCGATGATGTCGATGATAGAGATCATGACATATCCCATTACCATACAGAACTGAACCTAACTGGGTCACACAAACAAGGGTTTGAATCTGGTGATCATCAATTGAACTGATCTAGTTCAATTGATCTGAATGAGATTCAATTAGGTTCAAGGAAATCGTGCTAGCACTCGATTGAACCTAACATTCTTCTTTTGCTATCATAAATAAGTTGTCCTGACTGAGCCAAAGGAGTTTGTGCTCAATCAGAGGCCTTCATATGGTCTGACTGGAGGTTGTCCAAGTCAGAAAAGGTTGTCTTATTTTGTAAGACATTACCTGCCATTTTTGGTCACCTGCCATTTCTTGTTCTTTGACTTTGGTCAAAAGTTTACCTTTGACTTTGGTCAAAAGTTTACCTTTGACTGGTCAAATATTGACCATTGACACTTTGACTTTTGACCACATGTCATGCACCTATTGGAGAGCTGGTGGGGGCCTGTCCCCCTGCCAGAACCTGGCAAGGAGGAGGGCGCACGCCACCCTAGGCGTGTGCCCAAGTTGGAGGCGCCTAGGAGTCCCTATTGGATAGGGACTCCATCTTCTTTTTGGATTCCAATTAGAGTTCTCCTAAGAACCAACTTTGATTGGTCTTAGGCACCCTCTAAGGAGGAATCCAGGGGACTCTATTTCCACCAATCAGATTTAGATCTGATTTCATAAAGGGTTGTGATTGGTTGGGAAGAAGAGGAGTTGGATCACAGTTAGTCTATAAATAAGACCCTGCGCCCAACTCAATTGATGATTGAATCACAATTCCCATGCCCCAAGGCTGCCTCTCCCCTCCTTCCTCCATGCCATAACCTCCTTCTCCCTCTCCTCTCCACGTCCAAAAGGAGTTTTGGACCTTGGTTGGTGCGAATCCAGATCAAGAGAAAGGCGATCAAAAGCTAAGAAGGCTGCGCTGCTGCAAAGGACGACTGCTGATCTTCAAAAGGAGTTTTGAAGATCCTCCAGATCAGATCCAGATCTAATTTTTGGAGATGTGATAGAGAAGAAGAGGATCTCCAGATCCAACCCGAGTGGATACCGGTAGAGGCCAGGCGCTTGCGTGGCTAGATCCAGAACCTTCCGCTGCATATCAGGATCATCACAGGGTAATAGGATTACCCAAATCAGGTAAATTAAATTTGATTTAATTTATCTTAATTTTATTTTATTTATTAAAATAATAAGAATTAGATCTGAAATATATCAAGATCTGATTGGGATCAAGAGAAAAATTTTTGAAATATATCTCTTGATCTGATCAGATCTGAACGAACCTGGACCGGGAAATCAGGATTTCCCTTCAACTGGTATCAGAGCCATGGTTCTAAAAGTATTTAGATCTAATTTTAAATTTATTTTAATTAGAAAATAAAGTGATTTTAGATGTCACATGAGATGTGATCAGATCTGAAATCAGAAAAAATTAAAATTAAATGATTTGGATCTAAGATTAGAAGAATATGCATGACTAGTTCTAAAATAGAATAGTTCTATAGAATAGTCTTGCATGTTTTTAATTTAATTTGATTAAATCATATTTTAGATCTATTTATTTACTATTTTTTGATATTATAATGGTTATAATAACATCTAAAAAATAGCAAATAAAATTTATTTAATTTTAAACATATCATATGAGATATGATTGATGCATGTCTAGACTAGTTGTAGAATAGTTCTACATAATTATCTAGATTAGAATTTATTTTGATTAGATCAATTTAAATCTAATTTTTTAGATTATTATGAGATAATTTAGATCTAAAAATATGCATGATTCGATACATGAGATGTATGCAAAATATGCCATGATTAGATCTAATTTGTATATGAGATATATGATATAGATCTAAAACTATTTTGTAGTATTGCATGTTCCTGATTAAGGCGTTCCTCTTGGCCGTCCGGTCATAAGAATGAAGAAGGGTTTAAAGGCCCTCTCTTCCCATTCGATGGGGTGTTCTTATGATGTGTAGGGGTGCTGCGTGTTCGTCCTTAATCAGAAATCCCAAAACTTACTTTCTGCAAAACCCTAGATCCTGAAACCCTAGGATTTATTGTGCATATTTTGTTTATGAACCCTACTTAATTAAGAATTAAGATTTATGGAATATTAATTAGGTCTAAAATTGAGAATTTCAGATCTAAGACATATTCATAATACTGGGTTCGGGCTTGGGTAGCTCAATTAGGTCTAAGCGGTTGATCAAACCGAATCAAGAGTTGGTTAGATGGGATCAACAATGCTTAAATTGACCAGCCTAATAGGATTAAGTCTGGGTCAAGATCGAGTCACGATCAAGCAAGACCTAATTTAGGCTCAGA
Organism: Cocos nucifera; assembly: GCA_006176705.1. Lineage (NCBI taxonomy): Eukaryota > Viridiplantae > Streptophyta > Magnoliopsida > Arecales > Arecaceae > Cocos > Cocos nucifera. The sequence continues at coordinate 308,270 of QRFJ01002107.1, read as the reverse complement.
GGTTAGAGTCTGGATTGTAGGCTAACCCAATTGGTTCTGACTCAACAATTTGGTGTCTAAGGTAAGTTTGGCACATACGACCGACTGATTTTTAATTGGAAGCTACTCGACCTGAATGCATTCTTGTACGAGTTAATGGCATATTCCTTCCACCGGTCTCACTTACCTGGCCATATCTGTTGACACAGTTCTGATCTGAGGTGGTCAATAATCCGAGCTAACCCATGCCACTAGGTTAGTCATAATTGTTATGACTAAGCCAAGTCTAGTTTAATGAGACCTGAATCAATTCTCCCTAAGAAAAGATTAAGTCTGAGGTCTTCCACCATTGTAGATGTGCGGGCCCTTCCCGGGGTTGATTGTTCTCGGCTGGATACAGTGGCTCAGTTGCACCGGGAAGATGCAACCATGTCTATTAGGCATTGGATGCTATGGGCTGGAGGATGAGTTGGGCTCAATATTTCGGATACGGTGAGAGACTCAATTAGGAACCCAGTCTATGCAAATGGTGGGTCTGACTTAACTAAGGAGTGGATCAATATTCCGGATACGGTGAGATTCATGAATTAGAGACCAAGTTTGGGTGCACCATGATTAGAGAATCATTGAACAAGAGTTGTTCACTCATTGGCTAACCCATCACCAATAACTGTTAGGTGAGGTGATGAGTCAGTTGGTGAGACCGCACCACCCACTAGAAATCATTAATCATGGAGATTTTTGCATCTCTACAGAGGGAGTGTAGGGATCCGAGAAAATAGTGGGAGCTAATTTGTTTAAAAATAAAATCTCCTAAACAAATTGGTCAAGTCAAAATTACAGTATCTAACTAGAATCTTTGACTCTCTACAGGAAAATATGTCTGCGTCCAACCCATTGGCACGTATCCTGGACACACATAGACTGACTGGACCCAATTATAAAGATTGGCTCAGGAACTACAAAATTAGTTTTGGGTTTTGAGAAGTTAACCCATGTACTTGGACCAGGACCCTCCCACCTTACCAGCCCGTCCATCCATTGAACAGAGAGCGTCTCTGAAAAATGGATAGACGAAGATAATAAGGCCAGATATTACATGTTGGGCTCGATGTCTGATGAGCTCCAGCGCCAACATGCCAACATGAGGATATCGGGACTGCTCGCCAAATGTTGGCTCACCTGCAGGAGATGTTTGGTGAACAGAGTCGCGCAGCCAAATATCAAGTCACGAAATGACTTTTTAAGGCTAAGATGCGTGATGGGCAGTCAGTCCAAGATCACTGTCTGACAATGATCAAGGACATGGAAGAGCTTGAGAAGCTCGGTGTGAAGTTAGACTTGGATCTGCAGAATGATATTATTCTGCAATCCTTGACTGATGCATATGGGCAATTCATCATGAATTACCACATGCATAAACTTCAAATTCCTTCCTTGGCCGAATTAATGAATATGCTGGTTACCGCTGAGCTTTCTATGAAAGGTTCTAAAGGCTCAGTTCTTGCTATGGAACGGACTTCTTCCAAAAGAAAGTCTTATGGAAAGAAAAAAAAAGTCTGTGAAAAAGCAAAAGGTGGAAGGATCAAAGAAGAAGAAGGCAGAGCCGAAGAAAAAGGCCGATGGCAAAGGAAAGTGTTTCCATTGCAACAGCGACGGCCATTGGAAGCGGAACTGCCCTACTTACCTGGCCACCCTGAAAGAACAAGAAGGAAGGTCCTTCTGGAGGTATGCTCGTTATTGAGTCTAACCTTACGGTTTCTTCTGCATCCAGTTGGGTGCTTGACTCTGGTTCTAGTGCTCATCTGTGCACTTCTATGCAGGGTCTTGAGGATAGCAGGAGGCTGAGGGATGGAGACATGATCCTACGCATTGGTAATGGAGCAAGAGTTGCTGCAGTAGCCGTGGGAACATATCCTCTTCGATTACCATCTGGTTTAGACTTAGTTTTAAAAGACTGTTATTATGTGCCTGCAGCTAGCAGGAATTTGATTTCTGTTTCATGCTTAGCACAAGAAGGTTATGTGATCACCTTCTTTAAGGACCATTATAACATTCTTTATGAAAGAAATAAAATTGCAAATGGTTTCCTTATTAATGGTCTTTATCAGCTACATATTGATGTACCTGTTCTAACTATCGAGCAAAACGTGAATGCCAAACGACCTAGGGATAGTCCAAACGATAGATATCTATGGCACCTGAGATTAGGTCATATAGCAGAAGATAGGATCAACAAATTGGAGAAAAATGGGCTATTGAGTCCATTGACTTTCGAGTCATATCCAACTTGTGAATCTTGTCTTCAAGGCAAAATGACTAAACTCCCTTTTGTTGGACATGGGGAGAGGGCCACAGATCTCCTTGCCCTAGTACATACTGATGTGTGCGGCCCATTTGATGTGCCGGCTAGAGGCAATTTTGTCTACTTCATTACCTTTACCGATGATCTGTCTAGGTATGGGTATGTGTATCTTATGAGACATAAGTCTGAAGCTTTTGAAAAGTTCAAAGAATTCAGACATGAAGTAGAAAAACAAACTGAAAAATCCCATTAAGGTTTCTTCGATCAGATCGAGGAGGTGAATACCTTAGCCGAAAATTCCTAGACTATCTAAAGGAAAATGGCATAGTCTCTCAATGGACTCCATCCAGGAACACCTCAACTCAATGGGATTTTCAGAATGGAGAAATCGGATCCTATTAGGATATGGTTCGATCCATGATGAGCTTCACAGACCTCCCTGATTTTCTTTGGGGACACTCATTGTTAACTTCAATTTATCTACTGAATAGGGTTTCCTCTAAAATCGTTCCTACCACACCGTATGAGATATGGCATGGTAAGAAACCAAGTCTGAGTCATCTCAGAATTTGGGGTTGTCCAGCTCATGTCAAAAGACAACAAGCGGACAAGTTAGAGTTTAGGTCCTTTAGAGCTCGATTCATAGGATATCCTAAAGAGTCATTAGGATACTATTTTAGGATACTATTTCTACATTCCAGAAGACCACAATGTGATTGTGAGTCGACATGCCATCTTTCTTGAAAAATAGTTTATTCAAGATAGCGGCATTGGAAAGCAGATCAAGCTTGATGAGAAAGTCTCACAAGTATAATGAGCTAAGGACCAATTGGAACCAAATCAGGTTGAGCCAATAAGAACACTACCTCCTCCACCTCGTAGATCGGAAAGAGTTTCCCATCCCCCTGAGAGATACTTAGGTATTATTTCAGAGGAAGTAGAGGAAACGTTCCTCGTAGGTAATGGTGCTCATGGTGATGATCCCAAAACCTACAATGAGGCGATATCAGATATCGACTCCGAGAAATGGCTAGAGGCAATGCAGTCAGAAATTGACTCGATGCACTCAAACCAAGTCTGGACCTTGGTAGATCCACCAGAAGGTATAGTACCTATTGGGTGTAAATGGATCTTCAAGAGAAAGATTGGTGCAGATGGGAATGTGGAGACATTCAAGGCTAGACTAGTGGCAAAAGGTTATAGTCAATGCGAAGGCATTGACTATCAGGATACCTTTTTTCCAGTGGCTATGCTAAAATCCATCCGCACATTGCTTGCCGTTGCAGCCTATTTCGATTATGAAATATGGCAAATGGACGTGAAAACAGGCATTCTTGAAATGGATATCTTGAGGAAGATATCTATATGGAACAGCCGCTAGGTTTCACATCCAGTGATACTGATCACAAGGTTTGCAAGCTGCAAAGGTCCATATATGGACTTAAGCAAGCATCTCGGAGCTGGAACACTCATTTCAATGATGTGATCAAAATGTTTGGTTTCATCAAAAATGAAGAGGAACCGTGTGTTTTCAAAAAGGGTCAGTGGGAGCGCTGTTGTCTTCCTCGTATTGTACGTGGATGACATCCTCCTTATTGGGAATGATATTCCCATATTAACAATAGTCAAATTATGGTTGTCCAAGGAATTCTCCATGAAAGACCTAGGTGAAGCATCCTTTATTCTAGGAATTAAGGTCTATAGGGATAGACCGAATAGGATGCTAGGACTTTCACAGAAGATGTACATAGAGAAAGTACTAAAGAGGTTTAGTATGGAAAACTCTAAGAGGGGATTAATACCCTTCAGACATGGTATTCATCTTTCCAAGAAGATGTGCCCCAGCACACCTGAGGAAATAGAATGCATGAGCAAGATCCCTTATGCTTCTGCAATAGGGAGCCTCATGTATGCCATGCTATGTACACGACCTGATATAGCCCATGCTGTGAGTGTCACAAGTAGATATCAGTCAAATCCAGGTGAAGAACACTGGACTTCTATGAAATGTATCCTTAAGTACTTAAGAAGAACTAAGGATATGATGTTGGTCTTTGGTAATGGAGAACTCCAAGTCTAGGGATACATAGACTCGGATTTCATGTCCGATATAGATGATCGAAAGTCGACATCTGGGAGTCTATTTGTGTGCAATGGTGGTGCTGTCAGCTGGAAGAGTTTCAAGCAAACGGTGATAGCAGATTCTCACCATGGAAGCAGAATATATCGCTGCATCAGAGGCTGCAAAGGAAGCATTCTGGTACAAGAAGTTTGCTGCAGAAAATCGGAGTAATGCCATCAGATGCCATTCCTCTATACTGCGATAATAATGGCACCATAGCCCTTGCTAAGGAGCCAAGGTCTCACCAAAAATCTAAGCATATTGAGCAGCGATACCACCTCATCCGCGATTACCTCAAAAAGGGTTATGTCGAGGTCAAGAGAGTTAACTCTGCAGACAATGTGGCAGACCCACTTACAAAGCCGTTGGGCCAGCAGAAGATCGAAGCCCACCTTGAGAAGATGGGACTTAGACTTGTAGCCAATTGGCTTTAGAATAAGTGGGAGATTGTTAGATATATGTGCCCTAGAAGCCAGAATTGGCTGACACTTGTAATACACTTCTAGGGGCAAAATTATAATTTTGACTAATATCAATAAAATGGGTTATTCTTCTATCACATATGTGTATTTAAGTGTCTGTGATACATCCTTTAAGTTAATGGTAATGATAATTCATATTTTCAAGAGTTGAAAATTTAAGACATGAATAATCATTGTTAACTCATAAAATGCTCCCGACCATAGGATCATCATGAGGATGGTGATTGATCTGGAAGGTTGGTGTACAATCGCTTCTCTTTAGTAGATGAGTCTTGAGTCTACGGTGTGGAGACACTGGAGCGAGAGTATAGGTACTCGTTAGAGAACGAGGGCACTGAGCGTGACCACCTCGAGTAGTCATTAGGAAGTCTACCTTCTCGTCAATGACTGACTCGATGCTGCAGTAGTGTGTCTGGTTCTTTGACCTGAGGTGCATCAGCAGTTCACCTTGAGGGTGTTATAGTTTGACTACACCATTACTCGATCTCCTAGCCATATGGAACCCTGAGGTGTATGTTGGCTATAGCATGTTCATTGTAGGAACTGGATAGCATCAAGATGAAATCTATCTACCTCGGTGGTAGAGGAGCAGCCCTATGATGATCATGAGAATCAAGTCCAAAAGCCCATGGCCATGGCAGAGTGAAATAATAGAAAGAGTTTCTATTTAGATTTTCACATCGGACTTGAATCGAATGATTACATCATATGACAGAAACTAGGGTTTGACGAGTTCACCTTAACCCTAATCTGATCGGGCTCAAGATAGAAGAACTTAATCACATAGGTAGCTGACACCAAGAGGTTCACATTCAGCTCTGATGGGTTGCCACCATATACTGCTAGGTGTCACTGGTGGATTTTGGGAGCAATTAGAATGATTTAGATGATCGATCATTCTAGCTGTTCGAATCAGAAGAGTTCTGATCCATCGAAAGGAGTTTCGATGATGTCGATGATAGAGATCATGACATATCCCATTACCATATAGAACTAAACCTAACTGGATCACACAAACAAGGGTTTGAATCTGGTGATCATCAATTGAACTGGTCCAGTTCAATTGATCTGAATGAGATTCAATTAGGTTCAAGGAAATCGTGCTAGCACTCGATTGAACCTAACGTTCTTCTTTTGCTATCATAAATAAGTTGTCCTATCTGAGCCAAAGGAGTTTGTGCTCAATCAGAGGCCTTCATATGGTCTGACTGGAGGTTATCCAAGTCAGAAAAGGTTGTCTTATTTTGTAAGACATTACCTACCATTTTTGGTTACCTGCCATTTTTTGTTCTTTGACTTTGGTCAAAAGTCTATCTTTGACTGGTCAAATGTTGACTATTGACACTTTGACTTTTGACCACATGTCATGCACCTATTGGAGAGCTGGTGGAGGCTTGTCCTCCTACCGAAACCTGGTAAGGAGGAGGGTGCACGCCACCCTAGGCATGTGCCCAAGTTGGAGGCACCTAGGAGTCCCTGTTGGACAGGGACTCCATCTCCTTTTTGGATTTCAATTAGAGTTCTCCTAAGAACCAACTTTGACTGGTCTTAGGTGCCCTCTAAGAAGGAATCCAAGGGATTCTCTTCCCACCAATCAGATTTAGATCTAATTTCGCAAAGAGTTATGATTGATTGGAAAGAAGAGAAGTTGGATCACAGTCAGTCTATAAATAAGACCCTGCGCCCAACTCAAATGATGATTGAATCACAATTCTCCATGCCCCAAGGCTGCCTCTCCCCTCTTCCTCCATGCCAAACCATCTTCTTCCTCTCCTCTCCACGTCCAAAAGGGTTTTGGATTTGGTTGGTGCAATCTAGATAAGAGAAAGGCGAGTAAAAGCTAGAAGGCTGCACTGCTACAAAGGATGACTGCTGATCTTCAAAAGAAATTTTGAAGATCCTTCAGATTAGATCCAGATCTAATTTTTGGAGACGTGATAGAGAAGAAGAGGATCTCCAGATCCAATCCGAGTGGATACCGGTAGAGGTCAGGCACTTGCGTGGCTAGATCCAGAACCTTCCGCTGCGTACAGGATCATCAACGGGTAATAGGATTACCTATATCGAGGTAAGTTAAATCTGATTTAATTTATCTAATTTTATTTTGATTTCCAAAATACTAATAATCAGATCCAAAATATATCAAGATCTGATTGGGATTAAGAAATTTTTTTTGGAAATATATCTCTTGATCTGATCAGATTTGAATGAACTTGGACCAAAAAATTAGGATTTCCTTTCAGCCAAGGCATGAAGACTCTAGAGAAGGGAATTTTTTGTAGGTTAGCCGGCTCAATCTGATATTAGATCGGCTAAGTCTCAAAGGACATGCTAAACACGAAGATGCACGATCAGGACTGCAGGAAGGGCATGCAATTGGGTTGACTTAGTTTTGGCTCAGTCTAAAATTGAGCCAATCCAGCCTCAGGTTAGCCGGCTCAGTGCTGAGACTAAGCCGGCTCAGTGCACAAGCAAAGTTACGCGAGGATCTATTTAGGACTAGGATAGAGACTTATCCTAGGGGTTTGAAGGTCTGGTTTGAGAGGTCTTAAGGGGACTAACTCATGTATGGATCGGATTTAGATACAGGAGATGAGAGCATGTGAGACATGGGTGTACATGAGCTCGATGAGTGCCTTCATGTATTGGGTTAGCCTAGGAGAGTTTTTGAGCTAGAATTTATTAGGATTCATGTAGGAACCCTAGGATATATAAATATGGGTATTGTAACTTTTACAATAAGAGTGAAATACAATTGGGCTCTTTTTTCTAACTCTTTTTTCTCTTCTCTTTAGTTCCAATACTAAAATCCTAGACTCCATCCTCTTCTCTTAAGATCTTCTTTAGTTTGCTAGATTAATATCCAAGTTCATGTAAGAAATCGCTTCTACGGTTGTGGTTCTAAGTAGCCATAGGTACAACATGGATTGTTTTTTAGAGCGACGTTCTTGGTCTGTCATTTTGTAGGTCTATCCCTCTTGTCTATGATCAAGGACCCTTGGACTTAGTTAGGAGCGGAAGCATCCTTGTCTAGGAATCGGAAGTTTTTATTCCTTGCCCGTAGTTAACTTTTTATTTAAAGACCTGGGGCCTTGTTAAGATGAGGTCCTCCTATCCCTATTATGGGTAGATGTTGCCCTTATCAAGATGAGGTCCTTCTTCCATTCTTGGCAAGGTCGTTGGGGCACGAATAAATTTTGACTAGAAGCCAGATTGGCTGATACTTGTAATACACTAGAAGGTCCTTCTTCCATTCTTATCAAGATGTGTGCACTAGAAATCAGATTAGCTGATACTTGTAATACACTTCTAATAACAATTTCATAATTTTGACTATAAATTAATAAAAAAATTATTTTTGTATCATAGTGTGTATTTAAAAGTATCTGTGATACATCCTTTGAGTTAATGGTAATGATAATTTATATTTTTAAGAATTAAAAATTTAAAACATAAATTTTTATAATTAACTCATAAACTGCTCCCGACCATAGGATCGTCACGAGGATGATGATCGATCCAAAAGATTGGTGTATGATTGCATCCTTAGGATAGATGAGTCTTGTATCTACGGTGTGGAGATATCAGAGCAAGAGTACAGATACTCATTAGAGAATGAAGACACTGAGCATGACCACCTCAAGTAGTTATAAAAAAGTCTACCTTCTCCTCAATGACTGGCTCAATGTTGCAGTTTGTGTGTCAGGTTCTTTGACCTGAGGAGTATCGGCAGTTTACTTTGAGTGTGTTATAGTTTGACTATATCATAACTCGATCTCCTAGCCATTCGAAACTCTGAGATGTATGTTGGCTATAGCATGTTTATTGTAGGAACTAGATTGCACCAAGATGGGATCTATCTATCTCGATAGTAGAGTAGTCCTATGATGATGATGAGATTGAGTCCTTAAGCCCATGGCCATGGTAATGTGATATAATAGAAAAGAGTTTTCTATTAAGATTTCACATCGGACTCAAATCCAATGATTCATTCATATGATGGATGTTGGGTTTTGATGAGTTCACCTTAAACCCTAATCATATCAGAACTCATGATAGTTGAATCAATTCATATAGATAGTTGTACTGAGAGGTTTGCTTTCAATTTTGATGGATTGCCAGCAGATGCTGCTAGGTGTCACTGGTTGATTTTGGAAGCAATTAGAATGATTTTGATAATCGATCATTCTAATTGTATGAATTCAAAAAGTTCTGATCTATTAAAAGGCATTTCGATGATGTCAATGATAGAGATCATGATATATCTCATTACCATACAGAATTGAATCTAACTGGATCACACATACAAGGGTATGAGTCTGGTTGTAATCAATTGGACTAAGTCAATTCAATTGATTTGGATTAGATCTGATTAGGTTTAAGAAAATCATGCTAGCACATGATTGAACCTAACATTCTCTTTTTGTAGTCTTTCTGGTTCATCTCAACCGAAATCCTGACTGAACTTGTCCAGATCAGAATAGGATTATCTAAATTCATCAGATGATTTTAGGACAATAGCTACCATTTCTGATCACCTATCATTTTTGGTCACCTGCCTTTCCTATCTCACACCAGGGTCAAAGGTTGACCCTGTTGTAAGAAAGAAGGGATCAGGAGTGCACACCCCCTAGAGATTTCTAGAGGTTCCCCACTTTTTGGTACGACATGAAGAGGGTGCACGTCCTCCTAGGTGTGTGCCCAAAGTGGATAGGCTTTGACTTAGTCAAATTTTAGATTTGAGCAGTCAAAGAGGTTTGATAGAGATCAAACTCTAAGAGAGAAGAAAGAATCCTTTGCACACCAAACTTCCTTTTCTTCTCCCTACCTATTTTGTATGACATTATATGGAATATTTGGGGTGGCAATTCTAAGGTGAGTTGGCATGAAATTTTATCAAGAAATCAGAAATAAATCAAGCAATTAGTTGCTTGATTGATTGGAACACTGAGGTGGTGCAGGGCTCTATTTAAGAGAGCCTGCGCCCTAGGGTTTCTCATGCTTTATGCTCCATGCCCCAAGCCCCCATAGGCAGCCATCCCCTCTTTCTCCATGCCCCTCCTCTTCTTCTTCTTCTCCACATCTAAAGGTTGGGCCAAGGTTCCAAAAGAAGGTCCATAGAAATTGGCGTGAAGGTTTTAAGAAAAGAGAAGACGTTCGTAAGACGAGCCCGCTGCATTCATCAGTTGATTTGAATGCTTTACTAAATTAGATTTAGATCTAATTTTTAATGATTAGATTCAGAAGGAGAGCACTTCTAGATTCAGTTTGAGTGGACTCCAATAGAGGCCAGACACGTGCGTGGCTTAATTCAGAACCTCGAGCTTTCGCAGATCATCAGCAGGATAATCAAATTGCCCAGTCATGTACAAAGTTTATTATTAATTTTAGATTTAATATTAGATTATTAAAATGAGATCAAAAAAATATCTAATCTGATTAGACTTTGTAGAAAAATTTTTGAAATATTTCTTATAGATCTGGTCAGATTAGACCAATCCTATGGCGGAAAAAGCAGTTTTTTCTTCAGAAAGGGCCATTAAGGGGGCCTCTTCTCTTTTCCTCTAATTTAAGAACCAGAGATTTTCAATTCCTCATAAGGATCTTTGTCCACATCAAGATGAGGTTCTCCTTCTATTCTTGACATAGTTGGCTTTATCTTTATTAGAATGAGGTTCTCCTCCTATTCCTAACAAAGCTGTCGGAGCACAAAAGGACCATTGAAAGGATCTCTCTATTTTTTTTTATGTTAGAAAGAGATTCTCCTCCTGTTCCTGATATGGTAAGCTTTTATCCTTGCTAGAATGAGGTTCTCCTTCTGTTTCTAATAAAGTTAATGAAGTACAAAAGGATCATTGAAAGGACCTCTCCCCATTACCTCCTATTTAAGAATTAGAGGTCTTCTTCCATGTTAGGATGAGGTTCTTCTGTTCCTGACATGATTAGATATCTTTCTTGTTAGGACGAGGTTCTCCTCCTATTTCTAATAAGACTGTCGGGGCATAGAAGGACTGTTGAGATAGCCTCTTCCCATTACCTCTTATGTATGAATAGGAGGTCTTCTATCCCCTACAGGGATCTTTCATTCCCCATAGGGATCTTCTTCCACGTCAGGATGAGATTCTCCTCCTGTTCCTAACATGGTTGGCTATCTTCCTTGTTAGGATAAGGTTCTCCTCCTATTCCTAACAAGGTTGCTGGGGCATAGAAGGGCTGTTGAGAGGGCCTCTCTCCATTACCTCCTATTTATGAATAGGAGGTCTTCTACTTCATTTAAAAGTGAAGTTCAGTTGGATAATTTCTTATCATTGCATAACTTTGCATGAAAGATAAGAATTGTTAAAGAAAATTTTATTGAAATGGTCATTGATAGTACATGCGTAGGTTTTTTGAATTTTAAGGTCGCGGAAACGTCGACCCTCCAAGCTCTTTTAGATAATAAGTTTCTAGTCGGACAATTTCCACGACCTCATAAGAATCTTACCAGTTCGGCATGAGCTTTTCTTGACTTTGGGACTATAAAACATCTACTCGTCGAAGCATCAGATCTCTTACTCTGAATGTTTTGCTTTTTACTTTAGAATTATAGTAATGGGCTACTCTTTGCCTACAGGCGACCATTCTGATCTAAGCTTTTTTTCACTTTTCCTCCAACAGGTTGAGGTTTACCTTGAGATTTTATGAATTACTTTGTTCATTAAAAGCTTCAACTCACGTTGAGGGAAGTTCAAGTTCAATTAGGATGATAGACTCTATTCTAAAAGGCTACTGTAAAAGGAGTTTCTCCAGTGGGCAATCATTGGGTGGTTCTGTAAGCCTAGAGCACATGGTAGAGTTCATCCAACCATGTCCCTTTTGCTCTTTCAAATCTTGCATTTATTCCTTGAAGTAGAGTTCTGTTGGTTACCTCAGCTTCATTATTTACTTGAGGGTATGCCACAGATGTAAAATAATGAAAAATATTCGGATCTTCATAGAACTCGACGAACCTTGTTCCTATAAACTGGCATCAATGATTAGCATCCAAGATAGGCCAAATCTATAAACTATCGACTTTCAGATAAAGTCTTGCACTTTGGCTTCAATTATTTTTGCCAGAGGTTCAGCCTCTACCCACTTAGTAAAATAATCCACTACTACCAAAAGAAATTTTTACTATCCAGATGCCATGGAAAAAGGCCCAAGTATATCCATCCCTTATTATGCAAACAGCTAAGGGGCATTTAAGGGTGTGAGTTGTAAAGCTGGTTGTCTTTGAATACTTGTATTCCTTTGGCATCGAGCATATTTTCTTATATAATTTATGGCATCTTGGTGCATGGTTGGCCAATAATATCCTTATCGAAGTAACTTGTAAGATAAAGATCTGACCCCTAAATAGTTTCACATATTCCGTCATGAACTTCTTTCAAAGCATAATCAGCTTCGAAATATTGGAGATATTTGAGGAGTGGTAAGAAATATGACCTCTTGTATAACTTATTTTCATAAAAAAACATAGCAGGAAACTTGATTTCTCAATATCCAAGCTTTCTTAGGGTATCTAGAAAGAATTCCATCTTTGAGATATGAAACTAATGGCTCAATCCAGCTGGGCTCATGGTCGACCTGCATTACTGCTTGGGTCTCTTTCGAACTCAGATGTTGCAGAGCTTCAAAGAAAACCTCTTTTGGCAATTCATTCGGGATCAGAGTAGCCAACTTAGAATGAAAATTGGCTTTAGTGTTTTCTGCACTGGGGATCTATTGGTTATCAAAGCTATTAAAGGTAGAGATCAAGCTTCTTACCTTTTTCAAGTATTTCTTCATGCTTTCCACCCGAGCTTCTTAGGTGTTGTTGATCTGGCCCACTACTAATTGAAAATCACTATAAACCTTCAAGTGTCCTACTTCCAGTTCTTTAGCTATCCTCAATCTCGAAATCAGAGTTTCATATTCAGCTCCATTATTAGTGGTAGAAAACCTGAAGTGCAGAGCATACTTAGTAATAATTTCCTCTGGATTAATTAAAATTAGTCCTGCGCCTGCCCTTGAGGCATTGGATAAGCCATCTACATACAAAGCCCATAAATCTTTAGGGAGATCAACTTTTTTTCAAGAGAACTAGGAGTACAAACTTCTTGATGCTCAGGTTTGGCTACATCTGGGATGGTGTACTCTACTACAAAGTTGGGCAATATCTATGCTTTGATGGATGGTCGAGGTTGAAGATTGATATCAAACTTGGTTAGCTCGATCACCCATTTTGCTATCCTTCTAGAAGTATTAGGTTGGTGAAGAAGTGCTTTTATAGGCTGATTAATGAGAAGTGTAATTGTATGCCCCTGAAAATAAGGTTGGAGCTTTCTGACTGCAATCAACAAGACATAAGTTAGTTTTTCTAATTTGGTATACCTTGTGTCCGCATCTCTCGAAACTCTACTTATATAGTAGATTAGTTTCTAAATTTTAGCTTCTTCTCTGATTAGGACAACTTCAATGGCTGCTGGGGATACTGCCAAGTATAAAAATAATTCTTCTCCAGATTCAGGCTTAGCGAGAAGTGGAGGTGAACTGAGATAGTTCTTCAATTCTTCAAAGGCCCGCTGACACTTAGGAGTCCAATTGAAGTTCTTGGGCTACTTAAGTACTTAGAAGAAGGGCATGCAATGCTCTGCTGATCTCAAGATAAAACAATTCAAGGCTGCCATTTTGCCTATAAGGCATTGAACTTCTTTTATTATTTTAGACCAGTCATTTTTTGGATGGCTCTGATCTTCTCTGGATTTGCCTCGATGCCACATCTCGATACCATGAATCCTAGAAATTTTTTCAAAGTCACTTCGAAAGCGTACTTTGTAGAGTCCAGCTTCATCTAGTACTTTCGGAAGGTACCGAAGGTCTCCTTAAGGTTGGCGATGTGATTTGGGAAGATCGGATTTTAACAAGCATGTCATCTACATAGATCTTTATATTGTGGCTGATCTGCTCTTTGAAGATTTTGTTCATCAGATGCTGATAGGTGACATCTGTGTTCTTTAGTCCAAATGGTATAACTCTGTAACAATAAAGACTATGGTCAATAATAAAAGTAGTTTTTTCCTTATCTTCTAGTGCCATCTGGATTTGATTATAGTCAGAGAAAGTATTCATGAAAGTGAGGAGTTCATGGTCCAAAGTTGCATCTACCAGTTGATCAATTCTTGACAAGGGATAGCTATCTTTTGGATAATCCTTGTTCAAGTCTGTGAAGTCTATGCACATCCTCCACTTGCTATTTGCCTTCTTGACAAGGACAACGTTCACAATCCAATTCGGATGGTATACTTTCCAGATGAACTTGGCTTTGAGGAGTTTGTCCACCTCATCCATAATGGCTTCCTGCCGCTTTGGTGCAAAGCTATGCTTTTTTTGCTTTACCGACCGATATTTGAGGTTCATGCTCGGTCAGTGCTCCATGACTTTAGCATCGATCCCAGCATGTTCGTAGGTACCTAGGCAAAAATATCAGCATTTTTGTACAAGAAGGTGACGAGCTGCTTTCTCACCTCTTCCCTCAGGTTAGAGCCGATCTTAATAGTATGATTTTCAAGCTCATTGTTTAAAGGAATCATAACAAGATCTTCGATTGGTTCTCCTCGTTCTTCCATCAAATCATCATGAGCATCAAGCCTATCTACTAGATAAGATTCCATCTGCTTTCTCCCTTGTAAAGTAATAGTGTAATAGGGCCATGCAAGAGTTTGATCTCCTCTGACTTCTCCAACTTCATAACTGGTTGGGAACTTCATCTTTAGGTAATAGGTCGAGATAGCTGTCCGAAGTGCATTCAAGCCAGGTCAGTCAAGAATGGCATTGTAAGCTGAGGGAGCCTTCTCTACCAAAAAATCTACTTGGGCCTTTGACTGCCTTGGGTATCGACCTGCCATGATAGATAAGGTTATTATTCCTTTAACCGTCACTACATCATCGGTGAATCCCACTAGTGGAGAACTTATTGGCCTTATTCTATTATCAAGTATGGATATTTTAGAGTATGCATCATAAATCAAAACATCAATAGAGCTTTTATTATCAATTAAAATATGGCATACATCATAGTCAGCAATATTTAAAGTTACTATAATCCCGTCGTTATGCGGGAATTGAATCTTTTGAGCATCTTCTTTAGTAAAAGAGATGGATTCTTCAGTCTGTTGCTTCTTCATCGGCTATGCCAATCCACTTGCCTCCTCTTGTCGATGTCCTCTAGTAATAGTGTTGATTATTCCGAGCGGAGGCCAATCTCCTTGCAGCTTGTCTCTCTCAGATGATTCAGGCTGTGGTAAGACTTTTGGCTGATCCTCCCTTCTTTTCGATCGACGACTTAGAAAGCGGTTCAGCCATCCTTGTCTAATAAGCTCCTTGATCTCATCTTGGAGTTAGATGCACTCCTCAGTATGTCGGGCTGGTGAGTCTGCATTCTTTCAGGCTCTGGTAACTGCTTCTTTATTTCCATCAGCACTTAGCTCTTAAGAGCATTCAGAGGGACGCAATTATGAAACCTTCTAGGTGGGAAACCCCACCATGCCCTTCGATTTGGGCTCTTTTATCAATAAGCTTGGGGTGGAGTTCGAGCTCGTTGGCGCTCAAGAAGAGTTATGAAGCATGGTCGAGCTTCACTAGATTTCTCAACAATTATGGGCTTGCTTGATTCACCCGCCTGCCGCTCTCTTGTGACCTCTTCATCTTTCAACTTGAAGGCCTCCTTCGCTAGGGCATAGCCTTCAGCCCGGGCTAGCATGTCAGTGAAGTCTTGGGGGTACTTCTTCTCTAGGAAGAAGAGGAGATCATTCTTCTGAAGGCCATCTTTCAGTGTGGCCATAGTAACAGATTGATCCAGATTGCAATCTTCTAAAGCAGCAGCATTGAAATAATTGATATAAGCTCGGATGGACTCTCCTTCTTTCTACTTGATGTTGATAAGGGAGTCGGAACCTTGCCTCTGGCATCGGCTACTAATAAAATGAGCCATAAATTCATGGCTCAATTGATTGAAAAAAAAGATAATATCCGATTTGGGGCTCGAGTACTAGTTTCTTACTACTTCCTTCAGAGTGGAGGAAAAAGCTCGGCAAAGAATGGCATAAGGCACATCATGAAACAGCATCATTGTTCTGAAAGCTTCAAGATGGTCAATCGGATCAATGGTCCCATCATAATTCTTAAATTAAGGGAGCTTGAAGTTCGGCAGGACAGGCTCTTGCATAATCCAAGTAGAGAATGGGGGGTCAGTGCAGATGTCATCGTTGTGGGCTGGGATAGCATGGCGGAGTTTCTTAATTCATCGATTCATTTCTTGTAGCTTTTGATTGAGGGCATTATCTCGATCGTGGATCTTAAAGGGCTGCTGACTGTAGATGAGGAGAGTCTCTCTGGAAGAAAAATCATGATCGGAATAGGGGCTCTCTGCTTCCCCTTCCCAAGGGTTATTGGTCTGCTTGCCCAGGTGGGCCTTCTTTTCAATGAGGGTCTCTTTGGTTAAGCCGGTACTGGAGGCTGCTACATGGCTTACACTATCTCAGTGAGGCCTCTAATCTGCTGCATCAATAGATTGAACTGCTCTAAATCCACTACAGCTGCTGGTGGAGGGGGTTGAGGTGTAGGAGATGGGGTCGGAGTAGGCAAATCTGGATTTGATCTGGCGATGGAGGCGGTAGATCACCAGGTTGCAACCTTCTTTGATGGCATTTCACAGGAACAAGAAGAGATCAGAGGAAAAGGAGCTAAAGAATTGAAGATGAAAGAGAGAAAATGAACTCGACTGAGTACTTCTTTTAGAACAAAAGCTTAAGGACCCTTCCTCTAGCACCAATCCTATTGGTGCAGAAATGGATACTGATGTCGGAGATTGCTGGAGCTAGAGAGATTGGGATCACCAACGAGACCTACAAGATGAAGTTCTGACCGGATTGGCTCCAATAGGATCCTCCAATGGTCAAGTTAATTTTTCACCTCAACAAGAATGGAGTACTCAAAAAAAAATTAAGCAGATTAAGGGCAGAGGGTTTGGGCTTAGGAAAGAAAATATATATGAAGGTTCCTTTATATAGACGGAGCATATAACAAATTAATAGTGATAGTTGTAACTATCTGCTAGTGGGTCATTCGGACCCCGTAGAGTTTTTTACAGAGAGTGGGTTATCATTTATCATGACTCGCTAATTTGTTGAAGATCCACAGTAAGGGTTTAGGCAGAACCTCTGCATTCATATGCAGGCTTGTATGTGTTGGGATGAATAACTCGAGGCTGACCAAACTTGGAGATTAACTATTAAGTGGCAAAGGATGAACTAGACCTGATGGGGTTGATTATAATCTATTGGTGCTTCCTTCGATGACTTGGAAAAGTTAGACTGGTGATAAGCATCATAAATTCATCAATAAAAATATTAATTTATTAATTAATTTATATTAATTTTTAAGAATTATTAATTAATTTATATATAATTTTAGAAAAATTCATATTTTTATTAATTAAAAAATTAATTAAAAAATAATAAAAATTAAAAAATAAAATTTTATTATCAATGGAAAGAGCTCATTTTTTTGATCATAATGAAATAAATTTTGAATAAAATAGAGCTAAAATGAAAAAGATATAAATTTTTAAAGATATAAAATAAATAAAAATTAAATAAAAAAGAAAATGGCTCAGCCGGCTCCACAAGCCAAGCCACCAAGTCAAGCCAAGCCATCAAAGCCGACTCAGCCATTGAAGCCATCAGCCGATCCACGATCCAGGTGTAGACCGCCAGCTAAGCAGTAATCGACGAATCAGAGATTGCCATGTGACGGACTTAGACCCTTAAAGGATCTACAAAAATTTATTGTGGCTCACAGGGTATTTTGGTCTTTTCACTCAGCAACAAGAGCGCTGATTGGCTGCGGTGTGTGGTGTGGCCGGTCCACATGGTCCATGGGAATAGTAATTGTGCGATTGGATGGTTGCGGTTGATTGCGGTCAAGATCGAACGGTGGTGGTGATTTCCAGGTTTGATTCAAATTCTATCAGCGATCTGGCACGATCCGACGTTTAGAAAACCAAGTGATGAAGATCCAATGGTCCAGAATGCTCCTGATGGTGATCAAGACCCCTGAAGCATGATTTGCAGCCAAATTTCCTCCATCAACGTGCGATCGGATGGTTAGAATTTAATCCAACCTGATCTGGGCTGATATGCATCCAATTTTGATGATTTTTGGACCATTGCATTCCTATTAAATGGCCAGATTTCATCAAACTTACCAGAGTCGTATCAAAGCTATTTTGATTCAAATTTTATTTAAATTTTGATGATTACAAAGTCCATTAGTTCCATATTGCCTTCAGAAATAAATATCCAGCCCTCCTAGCTCTATAAAAAGGATCCCAGGCCTCCAGAAATCAACACCTTCGGTCAAGGTGAAGCTTGAAGGAAAATCCTGATTTTTTGGATCGGGTTCGTTCAGATCTGATCAGATCAAGAGATATATTTCAAAAATTTTTCTCTTTGATCTAGATCAAATCTAAAATATTTTAGATCTGATTATTATTATTTTAGAAATTAAAATAAAATTAGATAAATTAAATTAAATTTAATTTATCTTGAAGTGGGTAATCCTATTACTCATTGATGATCCTGTATGCAGCAGAAGGTTCTGGATCTAGCCATGCAAGTGCTTGGCTTCTACCGGTAACCACTCGGGCTGGATCTGAAGATTCTCTTCTTTTTTATCACGTCTCCAAAAATCAGATCTGGATCTGATCTGGAGGATCTTTAAAACTCCTTTTGAAGATCAGTAGTTGTCCTATGCAGCAGTGCAGCCTTCTAGCTTTCAATCGTCTTTCTTTGATCTGGATCGCACCAACCAAAAATCCAAAACTCCTTTTGGACGTGGAAAGGGAGGGGAGAAGGTGGTTTGGCATGGAGGAGGAGAGGAGAAAAGGCCTTGGGGCATGGAGATCTCAATTAATTCAGATTCCTCTTTGAGTTGGACGCAGGGTCTTATTTATAGACTGTTTATGATCCAACTTCTCTTCTTCCCAATCAATCACAATTCTTTGTGGAATTAGATTTAAATCTGATTGGTGGGAATAGAGTCCCCTGGATTTTTCCTTAGAGGGCGCCTAAGATCAGTCAAAGTTGATTCTTAGGAGAACTCTAATTGAAATCCAAAAAGGAGATGGAGTTCCTGTCCAACAGGGACTCCTGGGCGCGTCCAACTTGGGCACATGCTAAGGGTGGCGTGCACCCTCTTCCTTGCTAGGTTCTGGTAGGGAGACAGGCCCCCACCAGCTCTCCAATAGGTGTGTGACACGTGGTCAAAAGTCAAAGTATCTATGGTCAACATTTGACCAGTCAAAGGTAGACTTTTGACCAAAGTCAAAGAACAAGAAATGGCAGGTGACTAAAAATGGCAGGTAATATCTTACAAAATAAAACAACCTTTTTTGACTTGGATAACCTCCAGTCAGACCATATGAAGGCCTTTGATTGAGTACAAACTCCTTTGGCTCAGATAGGACAACTTATTTATGATAGCAAAAGAAGAACGTTAGGCTCAATCGAGTGCTAGCACGATTTTCTTGAACCTAATTGAATCTCATTCAGATCAATTGAACTAGATCAGTTCAATTGATGATCACCAGATTCAAACCCTTATTTGTGTAACCTAGTTAGATTCAGTTCTGTATGGTAATGGGATATGTCATGATCTCTATCATTGACATCATCGAAACTCCTTTCGATGGATCAGAACTCTTCTGATTTGAACAGTTAGAATGATTGATCATCTAAATTATTCTAATTACTCCCAAAATCCACCAGTGACACCTAGCAGTATGTGGTGGCAATCCATCAGAGCTGAATGCGAACCTCTTGGTGTAGCTATCTGTGTGATTAAGTTCTTCTATCTTGAGCCCCAATGAGATTAGGGTTAAGGTGAACTCGTCAAACCCTAGTTTCTGTCATATGATGTAATCATTCGATTCGAGTTCGATGTGAAAATCTAAATAGAAACTCTTTCTATTATTTCACTTTGCCATAGCCATGGGCTTCTGGACTTGATTCTCATGATCATCATAGGGCTGCTCCTCTACCACCGAGGTAGATAGATTCCATCTTGATGCTATCCAGTTTCTACAATGAATATGCTATAGCCAACATACACCTCAAGGTTCCATATGGCTAGGAGACCGAGTAATGGTGTAGTCAAACTATAACACCCTCAAAGTGAATTACCGATGCACCTTAGGTCAAAGAACCAGACACACTACTGTAGCATTGAGTTAGTCATTGACGAGAAGGTAGACTCCCTAATGACTACTCGAGAGAAGGTAGAGTCCCTAATGACTACTCGAGGTGGTCACGCTCAGTGCCCTCATTCTCTAACGAGTACCTGTACTCTCGCTCTGATGTCTCCACACCATAGACTCAAGACTTATCTACTAAAGAGAAGCGATTGTACACCAACCTTTCGGATCAATCACCATCCTCGTGATGATCCTATGGTCGGAAGCATTTTATGAGTTAACAATGATTATTCATGTCTTAAATTTTCAACTCTTGAAAATATGAATTATCATTACCATTAACTCAAAGGATGTATCACAGGCACTTAATACACATATGTGATAGAAAATAACCCATTTTATTGATATTAGTCAAAATTATAATTTTGCCCCTAGAAGTGTATTACAAGTGTCAGCCAATTCTGGCTTCTAGGGCACATATATCTAACAAAGCTTTGGTATAGGGTAAAGCCAGGCTATGGATTAAAGGCTGCTTCGAAGCAACGGGTGCCGAGAAGAAGAGCCGAGCTTCTACACCATCTTTCTACCAATGCCGATCCAAGATCAGAGATCAGGCTATTTTATTCTTTTTAAATTTCATGTATTTAAATTCTAAAATTTTAATTAATAAAATTTTTATTTTTGCACTTTAATTTTTTGCTTTTTATTGTAATTTAATTTTTACACTTTAATTATTTTATTACAAGTAGATGCTAAGATCTAATTAATAGATCTTATTACCAAGTTTAAATTTCTGCATCTTTTAATTTTTATTTTTAATCTTCCGACCTCACTTTTGATTCCAAAACTCAAATCATTTTCTTTTTCTTTTCAAAAATCAAAGATTTCAAATCTAAAATACTACCTTCCCTATGGATTCGACCCGACTCATTGCTATCTGCACATTTTTAATTATTTTAAGAAGTCGGATTAAATTGATAAACACGGTGTTTTAACGACAACATCGTGTTCCTATCAAGTTTTTGGTGCCGTTGCCGGGGAAGGCATGGATATTAAATTTTTGATCTTTTTGATTTTTTTATAAATAAATTATAAATAAAATTTTTATTTTCTTATAAATATTACTTGCTAATTTTTTTATTATTTTGTAGAAAAAAATTAAAAACAAAAAAGAATCAAAGAGTTTTGCTTGGTGAGATCAATCCTAACCCTAGTTCCTCTTTTCTTTTTATTTATTTATTTATTTATTTTTAAATTAATTTAAAAAATATCCATTTAAACCTAATTAAAAGCTCTCATGATAAGATTAGAAACCCTAACTGTTTAGAGCATGCATCATATTAGTTTTATTTTTATTTTTTATTTTTATTTTTTTGGTGATTGCTGGAGGCAAGGTAAGCCTTTCAGAATTCAATTAGTTGCATGCATCTAGTTTAAATTGCATAGAACCCTTTGATTGAATTTTTTTTTTTTTTGCATATTCATATTAAATCAAATTAAGGGCACAACCCAATTAAATAAGATAAGGTGGGGATTTGATCACCCTTCCTTAGCCCACAAACAACCAACCAGCATCCTGCATTGACCTAAGCCTTTAATTTTAAAATCAATTAGACATCAACCCTAGGAACTCGAGCTCAATAGGACAAGGAATCCTAAGAGTTGAACCGGATTAGGATAAGTCAATTTGACTGGTGTCTAGGAAAGTGGTTCAGGGACGACTTGGGCCCGAAGGAAGGTGGTTTCTAATTGGTTCCATTCGCTTACCTGGCCAAGCACAATTGGTGTCTAAGGCAAGCAACGGGGGGACTCCCACCGAACCTTACACTTACCTGGCTAGTTGATTGGCTAATCCTACACTTGGAGGGCTTGAAGGTGACCTTGGCAGTTAGGAGCTGTCTAGATCTAGGATAACCCTTAGTCAGGATTGATTGACCAACTTGATTGCTAACCAACATCAAACCTAATTAAACTTAATTCTTCTCTCTCTTCTTAATTCTAGGACTCCTTAGGACCTCTTCTTTAGAACTTTTCTTTCTTTCCTTTTCTTTCTCCTCTCAAAAATAAAATAAAATAAAATAAAATAAAATAAAAATTAAATTTAACTAACTAAAAAATATTAGAAAAATAATTAAACTTAATTAATAAATAAAATAATTAATCTTTAATATAATAAAATAATAAAAAATATATAAAAAAAAATTTAAATTTTTTTTTGAATCACACGTTAGGGTTACACTAATACATGCACGGTAGAAAATTACTTTACTTGATCTAGTTGAACCCAACCATAAAATTAAAAGGCTGAATTATATTAAACTCAATAACCAAACGGCTGAAAATTTTAGAGAACCATCTAAACAGATGAAAGAATACTTTATTCCTTCTACCTATAACCCATCGACTTGTATCTAATTATCTGAAATTCATGCTACCCACTATGAGATCGAGCCGACTACAATCCAGATGTTTCCATCTTTTTATGGGAACACCAATGAAGATCCTTATAAACATCTGGATGAATTCTTAGAAATCTGCTCTATGGTGAGAATTAAAAATTTAACTAATGATGCCCTTAGATTAATTTTATTTCCCTTATCATTAAAAAACAAAGCCAAGTACTGGCTTGGGACAATAGGGAGATTAATTAAAACTTGGGCTGACTTATAAAGTGAATTTCTTAAAAAATTTTACCCCATAGGCCGAACCAATACTATAAGGCGAGCTATCACTGGATTTGCTTAGCTTCCAGGGAAATAGATTCATGAGTCATGGGAGAGACTTAAGGAACTTCTTAGAAAATGCTCACACCATGGTCTGTCTAAGTGGCAAATAGTTCAAGCTTTCTATGAGGGTTTAGGAGAACAATACAGACAGATAGTAGATGCATCCTATGGAGGTGCATTCATGAATAAGAGTGAGGACGAAGCCTATATCTTATTTGAAATTCTGAGTGAAAACTCAATTAACCATGCTTCGTTGTCTTTCCACCAAACTTGGGCAGGGATCCATGAATTTAAACATCTAGAATCTAGTCATAAGACTGATTTAAATTTGATAAATAAAGTGGACTTTCTTGCTCAGAAATTAGATCAAGTCCTAATCCTAGGTCAACAATCTCTTGCACAATTCACATCATCTTCTAATTATTAGGAGATTTGTTCAATCTGTGCTAGCCCAACCCATCATGTGAGTGAATGTCCTATGACTACACAGTTTTCATCTTTTATCCAAGAACAAGTCCAAGTTGCTAAAGGCTACTCCAAGCTGGTTAATGATCCATTTTCAAATTCATATAATCTAGATTGGAGCAACCACCATAATTTTTCTTGGACATCTCAACAGACTTAGGCTCAGATCCAAATTTCACCTGTGCAAAATTATCAAAATAGATCCCAATACCAAAACTATGCCTATAATAATGGCCAGCCTAGTCAGTTTACCTAGCCATCATATTATAATCAGCCTTCATACCCACCTCCTCAACAGACCAATCTAGCCGATGATAAATTCAATCAACTTCAACAATTAATTCTAACTCAACAACAATCAATCACCAGGCTAGAAGCTCAAATAGGATAATTAGTTGAGTCTAACATGAGGAGAGAACTAGATCAACTATCGAACCTACCAATTTCAAACAGCCCACCTAATGTCCATCAATCACCTGAACCAAGTTATCAATTTAGTGTCTCACCTAAGAATCCCCAATTTGAGAATACCAAAGTAATTCTTGAACTTAAAAGCTATAGGATTCTTATGGACCCATACCAAGACTAGGTGAGAGAGGCTAGTACTGATGCTAGCCAAAATAAAAATTTAGAGGAACTGGTTAGTACTGAGACTAACCACATAGAAGAACCCAAGCCAGGAATTAGTACTGATGCTAGTTTCATTTAAATGAGATAAAAATAGGAAAAAAGAGAATAGATGATGATTTATCCGAGACTTATAAACCTAATGTTCTATTCTTTTCAACCCTAGAAGCTGGTTCTTCTTATAAAAATCAAGAGGCATGTAATGAAATGTCAATGGAGTTGTTTAAGCAAGATCACATAAATTTACCTTCAGAATTAAAACCATCTTTAGTCACTATTCTAGCACCCATTGAATCAAACTTAACTCCTAATACAAAAACTCCATTCATGAGCATTTTAGAAGAACAAATAGGAGAAATTCTTAATAAACATGGGTCTGAGAATGGAATCATAAATTATATCCCTAAAATTAATAAAGATTATATCAATAATGGGATTATAAATCAACTTTCTGAGATTGGCAATCCAAAACCATTGGAATTTGTCAATCCAATATTCGACACAGGATAGTGAAGCTACATTGTGTCTGGCTGAAGACGGTAAACTTAGCGCTTGTTGGGAGGCAACCCAATATTTAGTTTTTATCTAATTTATCTTTTTAGTTTATTTTTTTTTTAGGATAATTTGAATAAGTTGGAGGGAGAGCTCAAATTTTCAAAGGCATGTGCTGGACCAAAAATATACTGAGTTAGGTGTATTCTTCCATGTTCTTTATTACACTCTTTATTTTTTTTTCTCCATTGAGGACAATGTCGATTAAGTTGGGGGGAGAGAAAAAAATAAAAATTTTAAAATTTTAAGTCCTCAAAAAAGTTAGTATTTAGTATTTAGATACCTGATTATGCTTAAGAATCGAATTAAACTAAGCATTTTTAAAAAAAAATTGATGCACAGATTAGAGAATCTATGAGATATTAAGGAATCAAGTATTAAGAAAATTCAATAAAGAGTTAAGTCTAGAACATAAAAAAGTTTTTCTTTGGAGCATTTCTAATTATTTCTACTAGCATCAAAGAAAAGTCTACTTTTTATAGGCTTGTGTAGGGTAACTATACGTTTCTTCATATAAAAATTTATTTTAATAAAATAGTTTTCAAGTACTTCTCACTGAGTAACCGGGCCTCTTTGCCTAAGCAAGCATTGAGTTTTACGTCAAAAGGTGGGAAGGGCAAAGAAGCTCGTTGTAAAGCTAGTCTTAACTCGTAGCCTATTTGATTCGAGCTAGTAAGCCCGAGGGGTATTCTATACCTAGTGCCCTAAAGCCAACTGGTTTGGGAGTCATTGGCCCAAGACTCGCTACATGGATCAAATAGAAAGCTTAAGGAGTTAAGACACTCAATAGTGGTACAACGTTAAAAAAAAAAAAAAAAAAAAAAAATTGATTTTTCCACCGAGTAACCGGGTCCCGTTGCCTAAGTAAGCAATGATATTCGCATCAAAAAGTGGGCAATGTAAAAAATAAAAATTAATAAATGAAGGATGGAAGTAGCAATACACTTGCCTATATGAAAGTTTAGACAAATCAGAGATAAAGGTGGATAATTTAGAAAAAGTTCTGAAAAATTTAATGTTCTTTACTTAATTTTTCTATTGATAAGTATTAATATCCAATGATATGTCTCATTTAAGCTCTACTGAATATCAATGGCCATTTTGAAAATTGCTTAGGTAAAATTCGAAACTCTAAAGTTAAAAGGTATTTAAAACTAAATTCTTTCTTTACTCGAGGACGAGCAAAGCTTAAGTTGGAGGGTGTGATAGACATCATAAATTTATCAATAAAAGTATTAATTTATTAATTAATTTATATTAATTTTTAAGAATTATTAATCAATTTTATATAATTTTTAAAAAATTCATATTTTTATAAATTAAAAAATTAATTAAAAAATAATAAAAATTAAAAAATAAAATCTTATTATCAATAGAAAGAGATCATTTTTTTGATCATAATGAAATAAATTTTGAGTAAAATAGAGATAAAATGAAAAAGATATAAATTTTTAAAGATATAAAATAAATAAAAATTTAATAAAAAAGTAAATGGCTCAGCTGGCTTTGCAAGCCAAGCCACCAAGCCAAGCTAAGCCATCAAAGCCGACCTAGCCATTGAAGCCATCAGTCGGTCCATGATCCAGGTGTAGACCTCCAGCTCAGTAATAACCGATGAATCAGAGATTACTACATGGTGGATCTAGACCCTTAAAGGGTCTACAGAAATTTATCATGGCTCATAGGATATTTTGGACTTTTCACTCAGTGATAAGAGCGCTGATTGGCTGTGGTGTACGGTGCGGTCAGTCCATGCGGTCCATGGAAATAGTAATTACGCGATCGGACGGCTACAGTTGATTACGATCAAGATCGGATGGTGGTGGTGATTTCCAGATTTGATTCAAATTCTATCAGCGATCTGGCATGATCCAATGGCCAAAAAACTAAGTGATGAAGATCTAATGGTCTAGAATGCTCTTGGCAGTGATCAGGACTCCTGAAGCATGATTTGCAGCCATATTTCCTCCATCAATGCACGATCGGACGGTCAGAATTTAATCCGACCTGATCTGGGCTGATATGCATCCAATTTTGATGATTTTTGGACCGTTGGATTTCTATTGAATGGCCAAATTTCATCAAACTTACCAGAGTCATATCAGAGCTATTTTTATTCAAATTTTATTCAAATTTTAACCATTACAAAGGTCATTAGTCCCATATTGCCTTCAGAAATAAATATCCAACCCTCCTAGCTCTATAAAAAGGATCCCAGGCCTCCAGAAATCAACATCTTCGATCAAGGTGTAGCTTTGGTATAGGACGAAGTCAGACTATGGGTTGAAGGCTGCTTCGAAGCAACGGATGTCAAGAAGAAAAGCCGAGCTTCTACACCATCTTTCTGCCAATGCCGATCCAAGATCAGAGATCAGGCTATTTTATTCTTTTTAAATTCCATGTATTTAAATTCTAAAATTTTAATTAATAAAAATTTTATTTTTGTACTTTAATTTCTTTCTTTTTATTGTAATTTAATTTTTATACTTTAATTATTTTATTGCAAGTAGATGCTAAGATCTAATTAGTAGATCTTAGTACCAAGTTTAAATTTCTGCATCTTTTAATTTTTATTTTTAATCTTCCGACTTTACTTTTGATTCCAAAACTCAAATCATTTTTTTTTCTTTTCAAAAATCAAAGATTTCAAATCTAAAATACTATATTTCCTGTGGATTCGACCCGACTCACTGCTATCTACGTATTTTCAATTATTTTAAGAAGTCAGATTAAACTGATAAACATGGTGTCTTAACGACAACATCGCATTCCTATCAGCTGGCTAATCAAGGATAGTTTTTTTTGCAGGAGTTCAGTCAGGATGATGAAGGTCAGAGATCACCTAAGAGCTGAGATAGGTGAGTGCCAAGATTTAAAGACTTCTTGATGGCATCATTTCAATTGCTCCAAGTAGTTTGTTCGATGTTCTAGATTAGCTTGAAGTAGATCAAAGGAGCATCGGGGTTCAATGTCTGCAAGGTAGCTACTTTGTGTTCCAGATTAGGAATTGAACTTGCATTGATGATGAGGTCAGTCAATCGGCACATCATAGACTGAGCGAATCTACAATCGATTGAAAGGAGTTCGTCTGGAAGGAGCATGACTGTAAGAAGTTCATTCGGAAGGAGCGCGATTGGAAGAAGTCTGGTGTTTGTAATAAAAGAATTCAACTACCCTCAGAATTTTTTGTCTATCGGGGTTGGATGAGCTGGGGCTTCGATACTAAAAATCTTATTATTCATCCTCAGTCAAAAAGTAAAGTTAATGAAATAGTACTTCTCTTTATTACTCAAGATTGTTCGATCGGACTTTAGTAGGCTTTTGATAAGTTCTGCAGTTAGGAGTTGTTATTGAGAAGTTTGACAGATTTTCATAGAATGGAGGTCGGTTGCTAAAGACTTCTATGAGGACTAATTTTACCCTCAACAGTTATTATATAATTCATCCCTTTGATCTCAATTGCTAAGGAAGACCTAGGGTTTAACTGTCAATCCTGAATGAGTCATCTATATTGTAAATCAATCTTTGATATCTATTATATGGATTATCCTGGCCGAGAAATTGCTAAATTAAAATACAGTGATGTACTATCTCTAATTTTACTTAGAGGGATTAATTCCATCTTGACTCATGATCGACTTAACAAGTACTTAACTACACCTAAAAATCTTTCATCATTAAATTAGAAATTTAGGTAGTCCAACACTAAAGTGTCAGAAAATGTATCTTCAAGCCAATCATCTAAGTTATAGATGATGATGAAAACTTTGCAGGGTTTCTAGCTCTATTTTTAAAACTTTTTCAAAAAATCATGCAGTAGAATTTGAAAATTAATCTAATTAATTTATGAGCTAGTTATCAAATCATTTAAAACCCTATAACTAGGATTGAAATGTGACATATATATATTTAAAATCTAAAAAGAAATCAACATGCAGTAAATCATATTTTTACTACTACTACTTGTGTTAAGAGCACTATACCTTGTACGGATAGTTGATCACCGCAATTAAATGACCATCGGGGAGGTCCTCACATCGCAGTGTAGCCACATAGGTGGTCCGACCTCCATGGAGGGTCCACATGAGGTTCTAGTCTCGATCGGCTCCTCTCGAATGCTAGCTCAATGTTGGAAGCTTTGACAGTTGATATTGATCGAACTGCTTCGATCTACCTCCATAGATTTTTTGGATGCTCCAAAAGACCAGTAGAGGTAGAGAAGGCTATTCTAAAAATTTCATGAATTTCTAACACTCAAAACTCACAAAATCAATCCGTAAATCCTAGGTTGAAATCCTAGGACAGCACACTCATCCAAACGCTGCGCCTCTCTCTCTATTTTCTTTCTTTTGGGATTTTTTGAATTTTTCTCTCACACACCAAGAGCTCATGCAAGGCTTTCTCACTCCTCTTTCTGATGTGCACGTGCCCTAGGGAATTCTTCATTTAAATGCACACCAAACCCAATCAAAACTGTGTGGAGGGATAAGGATTAGGTGGTTACTTATTTGAATTCAAACTCCATTTGAATTCAAATTGCAACCAACCAAGACTTATCCTCTGGGGCATGAGAAACCTGGGCATGTGCCTTCTTATATGTAGAAAAACTTCATGAGAATCTAATTCTATGGAGAGAAAGGTGGGCGCAAGTCTAGGTGGCGCTAGGGAGAAGACTAGTCAAACTAGTCTTAAAAGAAGCTTATCCAATTGAACCCAATCCTAACCAATTTGGCTAGGGCCAATTAGATCAGATTAAATCTAACTCATTTAGGATTAATTAGGCTCAATTAAATCATAATCAAATTAAGAATTCATTAAGTCCAACCCCTGATCAAATTAAGGAACAAATCTCCTCGATGATTAGGTCATCTCATTACCTAATCGGGTCAAACCCAACCGAATCCAATTCAATTGGACTTGAACCAAAACTTATTACTTAATCAAATTCAATTAATTAGTAATCAAATTACTAATTAAACCTCTTATAAACATAAAGTCCATATGCAGTGGGTGTCCGAGCAATAGAATCCTATCGATATGAAATTCTTGATCGAAAAGTCCCAAACTAGTGAGACTCTTTATCCCAGTATCCCAAACAAGTGGAACTCGTAATCATAGAGTTCCATACCAATAGAACTCTCAATCATAGAGTTTTAGACAAGTAGGACTTAGAGTTCCAATGCAATAGGACTCTAGGTTGCAGAGTCCCAGTCTAGTTGGACTCTTGACCATAAAGTTTTAATCTAGTGGAACTCTTCATCAGCCATCAGATCAGGTAGGAACTTCTAATATGTGTGACCACATAGGTACGAACCTAAGTCGGTAGCATAGGAATCACTTTCTGTACAAATCGATGTGACCATCTAGTAATGATACTCGATATCCAGATAGGTCAAATAATTGCAATCGCAATATTCAAAACCTACTCTAATATGGTTACCATATAATTCATCCCTTTGATCTCTGTGTTTAGGATGTCTCATAGTTAAACTACCAATCTTGATCAGTACATCCATATCATGTCTTAATGTAGTCAGTCTTATAACTCCTTATAAGGACTATCTTGGCCAAGGCTTTGCTAAATTGAAACACAATTGAATACAACTCCTGAAATCCAGAGTGGTCAATCCCATCTTGATTTACACACTGACTCCTTAAGTACTTGATGGTATCCAAAAATCTTTCATCACTAAATTAAAAATTTAGGTAGTTCAACACCAAAGATAGTGAGTTGCTTGAAAGTCATCGTGGTGATCTCAAGTCAGAGGGATTCTTATACCCATATCCCTTCGAAGCAAATCTTGACAATAGAAGGCTCTAAAGTTGGTCATGTTCAGTGCAGATGTATCCTTACATCTCACCTATATGCTATACCAATATCTTTACACTCCTTG
This sequence comes from Cocos nucifera, assembly GCA_006176705.1. Taxonomy (NCBI): domain Eukaryota; kingdom Viridiplantae; phylum Streptophyta; class Magnoliopsida; order Arecales; family Arecaceae; genus Cocos; species Cocos nucifera. Next base: position 277,865 of record QRFJ01002107.1, on the reverse strand, counting down.
GTTAAGAGAACAACCAATCCATATGGCACACAATGACCTACATTTGATAAACATTATCGTTCTTGGTAACAATGTATCATTTGATCATGAATAGATTTAAGGACTAAATGATAAATCTTTTTTTATCGATTCTAAATAGTTCTAAGAACTTCATCACAACATAGGAGTTCATTAGAAGATGCAAAGAATTTATGAAAAAGTATCAAAATTATATTTATTTATTAATAATTCATATATAAGTACAAAATATAGCTCAACCATCAATAGGCTGACGATTGGCTGTGGGACACTATTCCCAATAGATGATTATGCTCCTCATATAATATGTATATGAATTATCAATAAAAAAATTATTTGGCTTATTCATCATAACTTATCTATCTTTCTTAAATGAACTTCTATATTATGATGAAGTCTTTAGAATCATAATCAATCGATAAAGAAGGATTTATTGGATGGTTCTTAAAATAGTTCACGATCAAATGATAGGTTATTAATTAGAATGATAACTTATCGGGTATAGATCGCTGTATGCCATATGTGTTGGTTATTCTCATAACCAAGTGATATGAAGGTACTAATATGGCATGCAGGTAAGATGTAAGAAGTACATCTGTATTGAACATGATCAATGTAGCACTCTACTATCAAGAGTAGCTAGCAAAGGCTTATGGGTATAAGTGTCTCTTCGACCTAAGATCATCATGGTAACTTGTAAGCAACTCACTATACTTTGATGCCAGACTATCTGTATTTCTAATATAGTGATGGAAGATTTCTTGGTATAGTCAAGTATTTATAGAGTTAGTGTATAAATCAAGATGGGATTGATCACTCTTGGTTTTAGGAGCGAATGTCTCGCTATGTTTCCATTGAGCAAAACTTAGGCCTAGGTAATCCTTGTGAGGAGTCATGGAATTTGTAAGATTGAGATATAATATGAATGAACTATTTGAGTATTGACAATTAACTTGAAGTCATCCTGAGCATTAAGGATCAAAGGAATGAATTATACGATAACCATAGGCCAGGGTTCTAGAATATTATTTTATATACATTCAATCTATCTAGACATCGGATACCATTGCTAGATGGTCATTTTAATTAGTATAGAAATTTATTTCTATGCTACTAGCTTAAGTTCAAACCTATGGGATCACACACATAAGAGATTTCTATTTGATCGAATGGTTGATCAATGATTAAGAATCATTCAATGATCGAATCATCAATACAATTGATGATCGATCAAATGCAAGTATTGTAGGAGGATTAATTAGCAATTGGATTGCTAATTGACTCAATTTATTTGAACATTAGGGCTAAGATTAAGTCTAATTAAATTAGGTTTAATTAGATTTGGTTTGGACTTGATTAGGTCAAGTCTGATTGGTTTATGAGATAAGTTAATTACAAGAAAGATTAATTTCCAATATAATTAGGACTTGAGTGTACCTAATTTCTAATTGATTTAGAATTTAAATCAGATTTAAATATGATTTAATCAAATTTAATTGGGCTCTTAGTTGGGCTAGGGTCATCCTTAATTAGGTCACACTAATCTTAATTTAAATGGATTTAAATTAGGTTTGACCTAGTCAAATTTGGAGAGTCCCAGTTGGATTGGGATTCTCCCTCTCTCCCTTGTGCCAACATGAAGCCACACCCCTTCTTTTATTTCCACCTTCCTCTGGGTTTTTGTGTGAGTTTTCTCATGCCTAAGTAGAGTCTCACAACCTTTCTTCCTCGTGGTTTTGGAAATTAGTTTCAATAGGTCAAACTAGGCAAGATATTATTTTCTTAGACTCTATTTGATAGAGTTTCATGAAATCAAAACTCTATCCTTATGTGGTGCCTAAATATATGATATTAGATCTTATTTTAGCATTAGATGGAGAAGAATTTCAGTGTGGAAATCAGATTGCCCATGCCTAAAAAGGAAGAGGGAGGCACCTAAGAGTTGGACGCCCCCTATACTTGCCTTATCCTTTGACTTTTCCAAGTTAGATCTTTGACCTAGTGTAAAATTCTTCTTGGATGCCACTTTAAAAAATGTTTTTGGGCATGAGTAGAAGGATTCCTAGTGAGAAATCAAAATAAAGTGAGAGGGGCATGGGGAGTTGTGTGGCCAACCTCTTGGGGGGCGTAAGCTTCTTTTGGACAATATTTTGTTTTGTCCTATTGAGAGAAAAAGAAGAGAAGGATCTTCTCTTATGGTTTCTCTTTTGTACTAGATCTTCTCTTATGGTTTCTCTTTTGTACTTTCTTTTCTTCATATTTTGAGAGATTAGAGAGTAGGATTTCTCCCTCAATCCTCCTCTAGTTCTTCATCTCTTGGAGGGTCCAAGAGATTCAAAGTAAGATTCAAATCAATTATCAGGAGGGATCTGCAAGAAGCTAGCACTTCGCATAGATCTTCGATCGTCAAACCTTCGTTCAGTGTAGGAGCCTCATGTGGACAACCTATAGAAGCTGGACATCTTGTGCAGCTCCGAGTAATAAAGAAATCTAGGAAAATTAGTAGCGGTGTTCTCGACCCGCACTAAGGTAAAGAGTTTTGATCTCTTATATGCTAGTTTTGATCTAAGGTATTGATGTGATCAATATCAATTTATTTTCTATTTTAGATTTAAATACGCATCATGTCATGTCATAGATCCTAGATGTAGGAGTTTAGTGATATGATCACATGCATAAATAGATTAATTAGATTAATCCAAGTCTTTTGCTTCATTGTTTTTCAAAAAAGTTTAGAAATATATACATGAAACCCTACATAGTTTTTCTTCATAAAGTATAGGAAGTTATTTTTAAGTCACCGTGGTGATCTCAGATCTGAGAAACACTTATACCCATAGCTCTTAAAAATATTCTTGACAGCAGAGTGCTCTGGAATAGTCATACTCAATGCAAATGTATCCCTACATCTTACCTATATGCCATACCAGTGTCTCCACACTCCTTGGTTAAAAGGACAACCAACCTATATAACATACAGTGACCTACACTCAATATAACTATCATTCTTGTAATAGTATATCATTTGGTTATGAATAGATTTAAGGATTAAACAATAAATTCTTCTTTATTAATTAAAATATAGTTTTAAAGATTTCATCACATCATAGGGGTTCATTAGAAGATGTACACTATGTGACGAATAAGCCATAATAACTTTTATTCATTTATAATTTATATACATTTATAATGAGCACAACCATCTACAACCTAGATGATTGGCTTTGGGACACATTTTTCAACAACTTCTACTTGGACTAAAGCCAATTGATATAGTATTGTATACCCATCTTCGACTTATAATCATCAAACTCCTTTACACCAAGGGCTTTTGTGAATGGGTCAGCTAGCTTATCCTTTTCATTAATCTTCTGAAGCTCGATGTCATCTCAATCCACTATCTCCTGGTTAAGATAGTAGTAGTACAGAATAAGCTTGGTGCAGTGATGAGACTTTAGTTCCTTCGATTGAGCTATGGCTGTAGAACTATTGCAATAGAGCAGAACTGGACCATCAATGGAGAGTGCCACTACTAGCATGCCAATGAATTTTTGCAACCATATAGCTTTCTTTGTAGCATTGGATGCCATAATATATTTCACTTCGTAAACTGAGTCAACCACGATCTTGGAATTTTTCAAGTAGATCACTTCACCATTTAGGATAAATACATATTTCGATATGCTCTTACTATCATCATGATCAGACTAAAAACTAGAGTCTATAAATCCAACAAGTTTTAAATCCAATTCTCCATAAACCAACTACTAGTCTTTAGTATTTTTCAAATACTTAAGGATTGTCTCCACTACCTTCCAATGGTTGTTTCCTGAATTAGATTGGTATCTGCTAACTATCCCTAGTGATATGCCACATCTAGTCTTGTACATGTCATAGCATACATGATGGATCCTACTACTAAAGTATATGAAATCATTCTCATACGCTCTCTCTCTTGAGGTATTGTTCGACAATTTTTCTTCGAGAAAAAAATTTTATGACCTATCGAAAGATAGCCTTTTTTAAAATTCTTCATGTTGAACTATTTCAACACAGTATCAATGTATGTGGACTGGGATAATCCAAGTAACATCTTAGATCTATCTCTATAGATCTTCATCCCTAGGATATAAGATGCTTCTTTCAAGTCTTTTATGAAAAACTATGATGATAACCAAACCTTTATTTTCTATAATATTAGGACATCATTTTCAATTAAGAGAATGCCATCTACATACAATACAAGAAATACAACTATATAATTATTAACCCACTTGTATATGCAATCCACTTCTTCATTCTTAATGAAATCATACGTTCTGATGATCTTATTAAAATGCACGTTCCAACTCTGAGATGCCTACTTCAATCCATAAATAGATCTCTGAAACTAGCATATCTTAGACTCATCTATAGATGTGAACCATTTAGGCTGTATCAAATAAACCTCTTCATTCAGCTCTCTATTAAAAAAGTTATCTTCACATCCATTTGCCATATTTTATAATCTAGATGTGCTACTATCATAAGTATAATCTGAATGAACTTGAGCATTTCCAAAGAAAAAAACATCTCGTCATAGTCTATATCATAATACTAATGATATCTTTTGATAATCAGATGGGGTTTATAGGTCTGCACCTTTTTGTTTGTGCTTCTTTTTCTTTTGAAGATCTACTTACACCTTATGGATTTTACCCCTTTAAATGGATCAACTAATATCCATACATTGTTGACCTTCATGGACTCTATATTCAGATTTCATGGATTCTAGCCATTTCTCAGAGTCAAAACTCTACATTGCATCCATATAGGTGATTGGATCCTCATTGTTTTCATCAAGTTCAATAGGATTGCTGTCCCAAAATAAGAAATCATAATATCTATCCAACTGATGTGGTACTCTACTGGATCTTCTTAATGGTGGATCTATAATAGATTTCATGTTTGATCTAATCAAATCTAGTTTTATAGATTTACTAGATTGTGTCCGTACTTCTACTTGTCGAATTTTCTCAAGTTCAACCTTAATGGCTTCAGCTCCTTCTCCAAAGAACTTATTTTTTAAAAAGATAGCACTACTACTGATGAACAACTGTTGTTCTTTAGGATGATAGAAGTAATATCTCCTAGTTTTCTTGGGGTACCCTATAAATAAACACCTATATGATCGTGGTCCAAGCTTATTAGTCTACAAATACTTGACATAAGCCAAACAACCCCTAATGCAAAAATAGGAGAGTGTCAATTTCCATCCAGTCCATATCTTATATAAAGTTTTTATGACTAACCTGCTTGGAATATTATTCAGAATCAAACAGGCTATCTCAAGAGTATGACCCAAAAAGAAATAGGCAGAGATGTAAATCCCATCATGGACTGAACCATGTCTAATAAAGTTTAATTCTTCATTTTTGACATCGCATTATGTTATGGTGTTCTAGGAGGGATATATTATGAGAGAATCCCATTCTCTCTTAGATATGTCAAAAACTCATTAGAGATATGTTCAACTTCTTGGTCAGATCGAAGAGTTTTAATACTTTTTTCAATTTATTTCTCTACTTCATTATGAAATATTTGAACATTTCAAATAATTCAGATTTATTCTTTATAAGATAGACATACCCATACCTCAATAGATCATCTATGAATGTAATGAAATAGTTATACCCACATCTAGCACTTATATTCATTGGTCTACATACATCACTATATATTAGACCTAGAACATCTGTAGCTTGCTTACCCTTTTCAATAAAGGGTGACTTGGTCATCTTTTCAAGAAGGCAAGACTTACAGATCAATAATGATTCACAATCATTGACATCAAGAAATTCCTCTTTAACTAACCTATTTATTCTATTCTTGTTTATATTATCCAACCTACAATGCCAAAGGTAGGCATCAGTGATATTATCTAGTTTTGGATGCTTATTCGAAGTGCACATTACACTTATGGGCGTTGATAAAATGTATATGCTATTTTTTTATTATCCATGCATTATTGTAACATCATTCAGAATGATATCATAATAATCATCCTTTATTGATAAATGATAACCATCTTTAGCCAAAAGGCCAAAAGAGATTACAATCATTATAAATGATGGACAATAGTGACAATCACTCAAAATGATAATCTTAGAATTGAAAACAAGTTCAATAATTTCTAAAGCTAAGACTAGAATAAGACTTCCATCCTCAATGTTCAGGAATCTCTCATCGTTTTTAAACTTTCTACTTACCTAAAGTCCTTGCAATGAATTGCAAATATGTATAGGATTATCAGTATCCAATTGTTGGAAAACTATGGAGGGTTTCATTCATGTATTTCAAATTTTTTTTGAAAAATTACATAGCGGAAGACATAGATTAATCTAATGAATCTATTTATTCATGTGATGAAATTACTAAACACCTACATCTAGGATCTATGACATATTAAGATGCAAATATAAATCTAAAAATAAAAATAAATTAGGTTTGATCATTTCGATACCTTAGATCACATCTAGCAAATCCTAGATCAAATCTAGGTATAAAAGAGATTGAATCTCTTTATCTTTAAGTGGTTCAAGAATACCGCTGCTGATATCCGTGGTTGTCTTCATTGCTTGGAGCTGTGCAAGGTATCCATATTGAAGGATCTAATAGATCTACCCGATTGGATCGGATCTGATGCAGTGGATTTTAAAAAATTTAATCCGATCCAATTAAATTTAAGAGTTCCCAGATCTGATTATATAAATTTAAAATTAAAGGTATGCATAAGGTATTCAAAATTCCATCTATTGGAAGTAGACGATCTACTTGCTGCGATGATCTGAACAAGTTCCAAAGTTCTCTTCTAGCCATGCACGTGCCCGATCTCTATCGATATCTACTCAGGTTAGATCTAGAGGTCTTCTCCTTACTTGATCTGATTTCTAAAATTAGAAAAGGATCTCCTTTATTTGCCTTCGATCCGATCTCCAACAGCAGTACTTTGACCTTCGAAGTCGTGATCAGCCCAACACTTGGGCATGGAAGAGAAGATTTAGAGGAGGGAGAGGAGGCATGAAGAGGAGGAGCAGAGCTTCAATGTGGGTTAATTGGATGGCTAAATCCTTTGGCCTAGTCTCCTATTTATAGAGAAAATAGGAGACCTAGAGTTCTAGGGCTTTAAGCAATTGACCGGGTCAAATTGCTTAAAGCAGAAGGACTCTCCACTAAGCTTGGCATCCATCTAAATTCTTTGAGATTTTTGTCACATAAAAAGTCTCTAAAGTGTGTGCCACCTTATCATGATAAGGGTAGTTGGTGCTAGGATAAAAATCCTAAGAGTTTGAATTAATTTAAACTCTTTTAACCTTTTCAAAAGTAGTTCAAATTGAAACAAACCTCAACCTCCACTCTCTCTCTCTCTCTCTCTCTCTCCTTATCTCTAAGTGGTGCATAATAGGAAGGGGCGTGCACCCTCTCTCTCTCTCTCAGAAACATCTGGGGGTGTGCACCTTTAGAGAAAATCTAGAGGGCAGTGCCCCTCCTTATGCACGTAGGGGGACTTGGTCAAAGTGGGATTGGCACCAACTCTTGGCGCCTGATAAGAGCATGATATTATCATTAGGATATCATATTTATCAGTTTAATTCTAACTTCTTAAAAATAATTAAAAATATGTAGATGGTAGCAAGTCAGATCGAATCCATAGAGAAGGCAGTGTTTTAGTTTTAAAATCTTTGATTTTAGAGAAAGAAAAAAAAGAAAAGAGTTTTGAAAACAAAGTTCAAGTCAAAAAATAAAATTATAAAATAAAAAGTAAAAATTAAATAATATAAAAAAATAAACTTAGTACTAAGATCTACTAGTTAGATTTTAACATCTACTTGCAATAAAATTAAATTTGTAATAAAATAAAGAGCATGAAATTTAAATAGCTAGAAAATAAAATTTATATTAATTAAAAATTTAGAATTTAAATACATGAAATTCAAAAAAAAATAAAATAAAAATTCAAAGTAGTTGATCTTGATCTTGAATTGGTGTTGGCATTGTGATGGTGTAGAAGTCAGCTCTTCCTCTCGGCACCATCTGCCTCGAAGCAACCATGAATCCCAAGCATGGCTCTACCCTATACCATCACCTTCCCTTAACTGAAGATGATTTGATTCGATGGCCTAAGGTCCTTTAAATAAATGTTGGAGGAATAGAACCTTCGTTTCTAGGCAATATGGGACTAAGGAGGAGTTTTATCAGCAAATATGGAGAAATTCTAAGAAAAATTGGATTAAAACAGTCCCTGGATGAATTCTGCTCTTCTAGCCATCAGATCTTGATCAAACGATCTCAAAATTCTCCAAAATCGATATGTAATAGCCCAAATCCAATAAAAAAAGGTCCTAGCTATTCGATTGTGTACTATGGAGGAATTTTGACTGTTGGATTGCAGTCAGATGACTGAATTAGTGTTAGGAGCTCTATCGACCATCAGATCATCGTTAGGAGCACTTGGAGCCATCCGATTGTGCATGGAAGCTGTTTGGATATTGAATCAGAGTAGGATTTAACCACCGTCATTCAATCTTGACCAGGAATGATCACAGCCATCAGATTGCACCTTTACTATGCCCATGGACCATCTGGATCGAGTGTGCCATAGATTGCAACCAATCGGCGCCCACCTTTTGCATGTAAAACTACTATTTTGCCCCATAAGCTACATGAGATTTTTTTTGAACCTCTGAAGGGTCTTGGTCCACTATGTGGCAGCTTGTGATTTGCCACCTTCTACTGAGCTGACGGTCTACGCCTGGTTTCATGGATCGGTGGGCTGGTTCACTATGCATTAACAGGCCTAATGGGCTATTGCGCATGGGCTTGCGGGCTTACGGGCCGACTTCTCTGGTTAGGCTAGCTAGCTAGCACATCGGTTGAGCCATTTTGATGGCTTGGCTGAGCACGATTGAGCCAATCATTATTTTTTATTTATAAAAATTTATATCAAGTCTATTTTGACTCCGATTTGCTCCAAACTTATTTCATTTGAACCAAAAAATTGAGCTCTTTCTATTAGTAAATATATTTTCTAAAATAAATAAATAAAAATTTTTAATTTTTAAAAATAAAAATTAATTAAATTATAAATTAAAATTTTTATTAATGAATTTATGATCCTTATCACACCCCCCAACTTAAGCTTTGCTCGTCCTCGAGTAAAGAAAGAATTTAGTTTTAGATATCTTTTAAGTTTTAGAATTTTAAATTTTTTCTGAGCAATTTTTAAAATGGCCATTGATGTTCAGTAGAGCATGAGTAAGGTGTGTCATTGGGGTATTAGTACTTACCAATATAAAAATTAAGTGAAGAATATTTAATTTTTCTAATTTTTTTCTAAATTATCCTCATCTTTATCTCTGAATTGTCTAAACTTTCATATGAACAAGTGTATTGTTACTTCCATCTTTTATTTATTAAAATTTTTTTATTTATATTGCCCATTTTTTGACATAAATATCATTGCTTACGTAGGCAATGAGATCTGATTACTTGGTAGAAAATCAATATATATTTTAATATTGTACCACTATTAAGTGTCTTAGACCTTTAAGCATTTTATTTGATCCATGTAGTGAATTTTGGACCAATGACTCTCAAACCAGTTGGATTTATAGCACTAGGTATAAAATACCCCTTAGGCTTACTAGCTCGAATCAAATAGGCTACGAGTTAAGACTAGTTTTACAACGAGCTTCTTTATTTTTCCTATCTTTTGATGTGAAACTCAATGCTTGCTTAGACAAAGAGGCCCGATTAGTTAGTGAGAAGTACTTAAAAATTATTTTATTTTAAGAGTGATTTATTAATAAAAAAATATATAGTTACCCTACATAGGCCCATAAAAAGTAGACTTTTTTTGATGCTAATAAAAAATATTAGAAATACTCAAAAAAAAATATTTATATTCTAGACTTAATTCTTTATTAATTTTTTTAATACTTAATTTCTCAATATCTCACAAATTCTCTGATCTGTGCATCAATTTTTTTTTAAAAATACTTAGTTCAACTTGATTCTTAAGCATAATCGAGTGTCTAAATGCTAATACTAACTTCTTCGAAAACTTTAAGAAATTTAAAATTTTTATTATTCTCTTTCTCAACTTAATCAATATTGTCCTCAATGAATAAGAAAAAATAAAGAATATAATAAAGAATAGAAAAGAATACACCTGACTCTATATGTATATGGTTCAGCATAGTTCTTAAAAATTTGGCTCTTCCTCCAACTTATTCAACATGTTCTAAAAAGAAAATAAACTAAAAAGATGAATTAGATACAAGAAAACTAAATATTAGATTGCCTCGCAACAAGTGCTAAGTTTACCATCTTCTGCCAGACACAAGGTAGCTTACCTATCCTATATCAAATAATGGATTGACAAATTCTAATGATTTTGGATTGTCAATCTCAAGAAGATAGTTTGTGATATCTTTATTGATAAATTTATTATTAATTATTAGAATATAGTTTGTGATCCTATTCTCAGACCCTTATTTGTTAACAATTTCTCCTATTTATTTTTCTAAAATACTCATGGATTATGTTTTTAAGTTAGAAGATAAATTTGATGCAATGGGTACTACAAGGATGACTAAAGATGGATTTAATTATGGAGGTAAATTAATATAATCTTGTTTAAACAACTCTATTGACTCTTCATTGTATGTCTCTTGATTTTTGTAAGAAGAGTTAGCTTCTAGGGTTGAAGGGAATTGGACTTTAAATTTATAGGTCTTAGGTAAATCATCTGCTCTTTTCTTTCCTTTATCTATGTCATTGATATTGGAACCAGCATTAGTACCAATTTTGGGCTTAGGTTCTTCGATGTGGTTAGCTTTAGTACTAACCTGTTCTTCTAAATTTTTATCTTGGCTAGCATTAGTACTAGTCTTCCTTACCTAGTCTTGGTATGGATCCATAAGAATCCTATAACTTTTAAGTTCAGAAATTACTTTAGCATTCTTTAATTACAAATTCTTAAGTGGGACATTAAATTGATAATTTGGTCTAGGTGGTTGGTAGATATTAGATTGGTTATTTATAACAATTGGTTGGCTTGACAATTGATCTAGTTCTCTCCTCATATTAAACTCAGCTAATTATCCTATTTATACTTCTAGCTTGGCGATAGATTATTATTGAGTCAGAATTAATTATTGTAGTTGATTAAATCTTTCGTTGGCTAGATTGGTCTGTTGAGGAGGTAGGTATAATGGTTGATTATAACATGGTGGCTGGAAAGATTGATTAGGCTAACCTCTATAATAGGCATATTTTTTATATTGGGTTTGAGCTTGAGTTTGTTGGGGTATCCAAGAAAAATTAAGAAGATTTCTTCAATCTGGGTTATATAAATTTGAAAAAAAATCATTAACTGACTTGGAGTAGCTTCGTATAGCTTGATCTTGTTCTTGGATGAAAGGTAAAAATTTTGCAGCCGTAGGACATTCACTCACTTGGTGGATTGGGCTAGCACAAATAGAACAAAACTCCTAATAATTAGAAGGTGGCATGTATTGTACAGGAGTTTGTTGGCCGAGGGTTAGGAATTGATTTAGTTTCTGAGCAAACAAGTCTACTTTATTTATCAGGTTTATGTCAGCTTGAGAATTGGATTCTGGATCATAAATTCCTTTCCGATTTTGGTAGAAGGATAGTGAAGCATGGTTAATTGAGTTTTTACTCAAGGTGTCAAATAAGGTATAGGCTTCATCCTCACTTTTATTCATGAATGCACCTCCACAGGATGCATCTATCATTTATCTATATTGGTCTCCTAAATCCTCATAAAAAGTTTAAACTATTTCCCATTTAGATAGACCATGGTGTGGGCATTTTCTAAGAAGTCTCTTAAGTCTCTCCCATGACTCATGAATTTGTTCTCCTGAAGACTGAGCAAATCTAGTGATAGCTCACCTCATAGTGTTGGTTCGGCCTATAGGATAAAATTTTTTAAGAAATTTATTTTGTAATTCAGCCCAAGTTTTAATTGGTCTTTCTATTGTGCCAAGCCAGTGCTTGGCTTTATCTTTTAATGAAAAAGAGAATAAAATTAGTCTAAGGGTATCATTAGTTAAATTTGAATTTTTGCCGTAGAATAGATTTTTAAAAATTTGTCTAGATGCTTGTAAGAATCTTCATTAGTATTTCTATAGAAAGATGGAAGCATCTGGATTGTGGTCGACTTGATTTCATAATGACTAGCAGCGATATCAGATAAGTGGATACAAGTTGATGGATTATAGATAGAAGAAATAAAGTATTTCTTCATCTGCTTAGGTGGTTCTCTAAGATTTTCAGCCATTTGATTATCTGGTTTAATATGGTTTAGCCATTCAATTTTATGATTAGGTTCAACTAGGTCAAAAAAAGTGATCTCCTACCGTGCATGTACTAGTGCAACCTTAATGTGTGATTCAATTTTTTTTAAATTTTTTAATTATATTATTATTTTATTAATTTTATTAATTTTTTAATTAATTAATTTATTTTATTATTATTTTTAACTTAATTTAATTTAATTTTTGGAAGAGGAGAGAAGAAGAGGAGAAAGAGAGAAGAGTTCTAAAAATGAGATCCTGAGAAGTCCCAGCACTAAGAAGAAAGAGAAAAATTAGTTTTAATTAGGTTTGATGTTTTAGTTAGCAATCAAGTTAAGCAATCAATCATGACTAAGGGTTATCTTAGATCTGGACAGCTTCTAATTGCCAAGGTCATCTTCAGACCCTCCAAGTGTAAGATCAGCTACTCAACTGGCCAGATAAGTATAGATTGATGGAAGTCCCCCCATTGCTTTCCTTAGATACTAATTGTCTTGGCCAGATAAGCTAACAGAATCAATTAAATAATCATCTTTCTTCGGGATGTAGTCTTTAAACCACTTATCTTAGACATCAATTAAATTAACTAATCCTAACTTGGTCCAATTTTTAGAATTTCTTGTCCTATTGAGCTTGAGTTCTTAGGACCAATGTCTAATTGATTTTAAAATTAAAGGCTTAGGTCAGTGCTAGATGTTGGTTGATTATTTATGGGCCAACAAAGGATGATCAAATCCCTACCTTATCATGATTAATGGGTTGTGCCCTTAAATTGATATAAAGATGAGTATGCACAATTACTTTCAGATGGAGAGTTTTATACAACTAAATTAGATGTATGAAACTAATTAGACTTTAGAAGCTTACCTTATCTCTAATGATCACAAAAAAAAAAAAAAAAACTAATATGATGGATACTCTAAGCAATTAAGATTTCTAATCTTATCATGAAGCTTTTAATTAGATTTAAGTAAGTATTTTTTAAATTAATTTTAAAATAAAATAAATAATAAAAATAAAAAAAAAATTAGGATTTAGGATTGATCTCACTAAGCAAAATTGAAAGCTTCCTCCTTGCCCTAATTTTTTTTTGTTCTTCTTTTACTTTTTTTCTGCAAAAAAAAGAGAAAAAGTTAGTAAGCTATATTTATAAAAAAAAAATCAAAACTTTTATTTATAATTTTTTATAAATCAAAGAAATAAAAATTTTAATGTCTGTGCCTTCTCTGGCAATAGTGCTAAAAATTTGATAAAAGCACGATGTTGTCATTGGAACACCATGTTTATTTGTTTAATTCTAACTTCTTAAAAATAATTAAAAATATGTAGATAGTAGTAGATTGGGTTGAATCCACAGAGAAGGCAGTGTTTTAATTTTAAAATCTTTGATTTTATAGGAAAAAAAGAAGAGTTTTGAAAAAATTTAAAGTTGAAAAATAAAATTATAAAATAAAAAATAAATATTAAATGATGTGGAAAAATAAACTTAGTACTAAGATTTACTAATTAGATCTTAGTATCTACTTGCAATAAAATTAAAGAGTAATAAAATTAAATTTATAATAAAATAAAGAGCATGAAATTTAAATAGCTGAAAAATAAAATTTACATTAATTAAAAGTTCAAAATTTAAATATATAAAATTTAAAAAGAATGGAAAAAAATAAAAATTAAAAGTAGCTGATCTTAATCTTGGATTTGTGTTGGTATTGAGATAGTATAGAAGTCAGCTCTTCCTCTCGGCACCATCTATCTTGAAGCAACCACGAATCCCAAGCATGGCTCTATCTTGTACCATCACCTTTCCTTGACCAAAGATGATTTGATTTGATGGCCTAAGGTCTTTTAAATAGATGTTGGAGGACTGGAATCTTTGTTTCTAGGCAATGTAGGACTAAGAAGGAGTTTTTATCAGCAAATATGGAGAAATTAAAAAAAAATTGGATTTAAATAGTCCCTAGATGAATTTTGCTCCTGATCAAATGATTCCAAAATTCTCGAAAATCAATGTGTAATCGCCCAAATCCCATCGAAAAAGGTCCTGGCCATCCGATCGTGCACTATGGAGGAATTCTGACTGTTGGATCGTGCTCAAATGATTGAATCAGCATCGGAAGCTCTGTCGACCATCGAATCATCGTCAAGAGCTCTTGGAGCCATCCGATCGCACCTAGAAGTTGTTTGGATATTGAATCAAAATAGGATTTGACCACCACCATTCGCTCTTGATCAAGAATGATCACAGCCATCGGGTTGCACCTTTATTATGCCCATGGACTGCTTAGATCGAGTGTACCATAGACCGTAACCAATCGGTGCCCGCCTTTTGCATGTGAAAATACTTTTTTGCCTCATAAGGCGCATGAGATTTTTTCTGAACCTTTAAGGATCTTGATCCACCACGTGGTAGCCAGTGATTTGCCACCTTTTGCTGAGCTGGCAGTCTATGCCTGGTTTTGTGGACCGATGGATCGGTTCACTGTGCATCGTTGGGCCTAATGGGCTGCTGCACGTGGGCTCGCAGGCTTGTCTGGCTAGGCCGGCTAGCTAGTGCGTCGACTAAACTGGGATGCATCGGCTGAGTACACCAGCCAAACTAATTATTATTTTTTATTTATTTATTTTTCTTTGAAAATTTATATCAAATCCATTTTAACTCCAATTTGCTCCAAACTTATTTGATTTGAACCAAAAAAATGAGCTCTTTTTATTGGTAAATATATTTTTTTAAATAGATAAATAAAATATTTAATTTATAAAAATATAGATAAATTAAATTATAAATTAAAATTTTTATTGGCAAATTTATGATACTTATAAGCACCCCACAACCTTATCCCATTAAGATATTAGGACATGTCCTAATCTAATTAGGACAAGCCTAAAGGAGGCTTTCTGGACAAGTCAAATTTGATTTGACTGGGTCTAATCTAATCAAGAAATCTAATACAAGAGAAAGTTTGGTCTAATCGTATGCTAGCATAATTTTCTTGAATCTAATTGGATCAAATCCAAATCAATCGGACTATGTAAGTCTAACTAATGATATCCAGAGCCAAACTCTTATTTGTGTGACCCAATATATTCAATTCTGTATGGTAATAGAATATGTCCTAATTGATAGAAAACATGCAGGGTTTTATGCATAGATTTCAAAACTTTTTCAAAATATAGAGCAATGAAAGACATAGATTAAACTATTTAATCTACAACATGCATGTAATTAAATTACAAAACCCTACATCAAGGATCTATAATATGTTATGATACAAATATAAATCTAAAATTAAATTAATTATAAGTGGTATTGATCATATCAATATCTAGATTTAGAATAATTCTAGATCTAACTCTAGATCGTATCTAGGTTACCAAGAGATTAGATCTCTTACCTTTGCACGGATCAAAAACTCCGTAGTTGAATCCATTGTTGTCTTTGGAGCTGCACATACATCCGACCTCTATAGGTGATCCATACGAACTTATAACATAGATCGGAGGTTCATCGAACGAAGATTCACTCAAAGTGCTGATTTCTCACAGATCTCTTCTGATGATTAATCAAATACATGTTCTTCAGATCTCTTGGACACTCCAAAAAATGAAGAATACGAGGAGGAACAAGGAAGGAATTCAATCCTTAGATCTCCCATAAATCAGAAATAAATACATATGAAAAAATCCTAGGAGAAGACAAATCTTCTCTTTCAGGACGTCAACGGTTGATGTCCTAAAAATATCTATTATGCTAGGTTCAAAGGAGACCTTCTATTCTAAATTTTTTTCTAATTTTTTAGATATCACATCCTCAGATTTTTCTCATAAAAATCTCATAAATAAAATTGAGAAGAAGGGCTCTTAAGGAAACCCTAAGAGAAGACCTTCTTCTCTTCTTCTTCTTGCATCAGGACATGATCAGATCATGTCCAAAAATGATCACCATGCCCCAACACCTTGGAGCATAGATCCCATGCCCTCTTCCTCTCTCTCTCTTAGATCTTTATCATATAAAAATCATAGAAAATAATGAAGAAGAAGATACTCAAAAGAAAACAAAGAGAAGATAATCTTCTCTCACCTTTGTGCCTTCATGACATCAACGATTGATGTCCAAATGAAGACCTTTTTTCTAAGGATCTTGGTGCCATCTTTCCTCAAGCCCTTCCTCTCTCTCTCTCTCTCTCACAGATTTTTATCATATAAAAATCATAAATAAAATAGGAAGAGAGAAACATAAAAAAAAAATATAAGAGGACAATCTTCTCTTACTTTGTCTCTTCAAGATATCAACCTTTGATGTCTTAATTAAGGTCTCTTCTCCATGAATCTTGGTACCAAAAATCTTCTACACCTTCTCATCCTTTTTCTATGATTTTCTATGATTTTTCTAGAATTTTTCACATCCTCTTTGGTCAAAGAAAGAGGCATCCCCTTTATATTGCAAAATTAGGTCAAAACCTAGTCAAAGGAGGACTTCTATGGGGCGTCCAACTCTTGGATGCCCCTCCCTTGATTTTTGGTGTGTGAAATAGAAAACCAATTCCCTAAAGAAAGGAAGAAAGGGCAAAAATAATATTGGAGGCATGGGGAAAGTGGGCGCACAAGAGGAGGGAAGAGTTTAGGTCAAAGAGGACTCTTCCAAGTAGGAAACAATTTCCAACTTCCTTCTAATTTTGATCAAATCAAATTTAAATCCAATTCCTAAGATAATCGGGTATGGAAAATCATTTCTTAGGTGTGAAAATTATAGAAAAAAATTTAAAATTAAAATATGGTATGGGCTTTCTTAGGCGCAAGTGAAAGAGAGAGAGTCCCAGTCCAACTGGGATTCCTCTTATTTGACTAGGTCAAAATTATTTTAAATCTAATTTATATTTTATTTAAATTAGATTAAATATAATTTAATTAAGGATGATCCTAATCCAACTAAGAAACTAATTAAATCAGATAAAATTAAGATTTAAATCTGATTTAAATCCTAAGTCAATCAGGTGCACCCAAGTCCTAGTCAAACAAGGAATTATTCTTTTCTTGCAATTAGCTTATCCAATAAACCAATTAGACTTAATCTAATTAAATCTAAACTAATTCTAATTAAATCTAATTCAATTAGACTTGATCTCAGCCTAATTGCTCAATCAAATTGAGCCAATTAGCAATCCAATTGCTAATTGATCCTCCTGCAACACTTGCATTTGGTCAAACATCAATGGCATTGAATGTTTGATCTCGAAATGATTCTCAATCATCGATTAACCATCCGATCAGGTTACATGCTCTAATGTATGTGACCCCATAGATTTGAACCTAACCTAGTAGCATAGAAATCAATTTCTGTACTAATCGAAGTTACCATCTAGCAATGGTTCCCGACATCCTGATAGGTCGAATGTATGCAAAGCAATATTCTTAGAATCCTGACCTATGGTTACCATATAATTCATCACTATGATTAATAATGCTCAAGATGACTTCGAGTATGCTATCAAATACTCATACAAGTCATCTCTATTGTATCTCAAAATTTTGCAAATCTCATGATACCTCACGAGGATTATCCAGGCCTAGGTTTTGCTAAATTGAAATACAACGAGACATTCTCTTCCTGAAATTAATCAGGAGTGGTCAATCCCATCTTGACTCACACACTGACTCTATAAGTACTTGTCTGTACCTAAAAACCTTTCATCACCTGTATTCAAAATATGGGTAGTCCAGCGTCAAAGTATAGTGAGTTGCTCAAAGCAAGTCACCATGACGATCTCAGATCCGAGGAACACTTATACCCATTGATCTTAGCTTGCTATTCTTGATAGTAGAGTGCTATATTAGTCACATTCAGTGCAGATGTACTCTTATATCTCACCTAAATGCCATACCAGTGTCTCCACACTACTTGATTATGAGGACAACCAACGCATATGGCATACAGTGATCTATACTCAATAAGTTATCATCCTTGTTAATAACTTATCATTTGGTTATGAACAATTTAAGAACCATCCGATAAATCCTCCTTGATCAATTGATTGTGGTTCTAAGAACTTCATCATAATTTAGGAGTTCATTTAAGAAAGATTAAACTTTTATGTTGAAATAGCCAAATTACTATTATTATTAGATAATTTGTATACTAATTTTAATCATCCACTACTTAGATGATTGGCTTTAGAATACATTTTTCAACAACTCCCACTTGGACTAAAGCCAATCAGAATGATATCAAATATCCTATCTTCCATTTGAGTTCATAGAACTCCTTAGTTCCGAGGCCTTAGCAAATGGGTCGGTCAAGTTCTCCTTTTACATCGATCTTCTAAAGATCGATGTCACCCAGATCAAGTATCTAAGATGAAAATGATGTAGAATATGCTGGTCCTTTGGTTCTTTAGCCTAAGCTATGGCTCCAGTGCTATGATAGGACTAGACCATGGGTGGAGGGTGCCACTCTCAATTTGCTAATGAACCTCAGTAACTACATGCTTATATGGTAGCATCATATGCCACGATGTACTCTACATCACTAATTGAATAGGCTAAAGTATTCTGCTTGGAATCTTTCCAATAGATTGCTCCTATAATTAGGGTATGAGTCGACATTCTCTTATTGTCATCTTGTTCTGACTGAAATCAAAACATCCATATATTTTAAGTCAGTACTTTCATATTTGAGTCACTGGATCTTAGTATTTCTCAAATACTTAGGGATTGTCTATACAATCCTCCAGTGGCTCTTACTTAGATCAGTCTGGTATCTGTTCACTACCTCTAGTGAGTATACCATGTCTAATCTCATACATGGATAAATAAGATGATAGCTAAACCTTTATTTCTTATAATGTCGGAATGCTATTCTACATTAAGAGAATTTCATCCTCAAACATCACAAGTAATAACACTACAAAACATTTTGCCCAATAATAAGTGCAGGGTTTGTCTTTGTTCATAACTAAGATATATGTTCAGAACATATGTTCGAACTCTAAGATGATACTCAGATGGACTTTATAGGTCCTTATCTTTTCGTCTACGCTACTCTAATCCTATTAAAAATTTATTCACACCCAATGAGTTTTATCCCTTCAGGTGTCAACTAGTGTCCATGTACTATTGATTTTCATAGACTTCAATTTGGATCATATGGCTCCAAGCCACTTCTCAGAATCAGGCCACTGCACTGTATCCTTATAGGTGATCTGATCCTTGTTGTTCTCATCGAGCTCAACATGATCACCATCCTGGACCTAGACACTGAAGTATCTATCCGACTAACACAGTACTCTATTGGATCTCCTTAAAGGTGACACTTTAATGGGCTCCGAATTTGATCTGATCAAATTTGATTCTATAGATTTATCAGATAATGTCGGTTCTTTTCTATCAGTCAAACTTTTACAAATTCAACTTGATAGGCATCAGTTCCTTCTCTAAGAAACTTCTTTTCAAAAGGAATGCCCTACTGCTGATGAACATCTTATGTTCTTTAGCATAGCAGAATTAATAACCCTTAAATACTTATTGGACTAGGATTGAAGTTTATCTGTATGCAAATATATGACATAGGCTGATCAAATCCAAATCTAAAAGTTAGAGAGTCTAGGTCTACATCCGATCCATATCCCATATGGAGTCAATGCAACAGATTAACTCGGTATAAATTTTAGCATAAAAAAAATAGTCACAAGAGCACAACCCTGCAATAGACAGATAAGTATACCCTATTGTGGATTGAACCATGTCTAACAAAGTTCAATTTCTTCTTTTAGATACACTGTGTTCCAAAAAAGAATCCATTGAGAGAGAATCCTATTCTCTCCTAGATATGTCACAAACTCACTGGATAAGTATTTGCCTCCTCGATCTGATCGAAGAGTTTTAATACCTTATCTAGTTTGTTTTTCTTTTTCATTATTAAATCGTTTGAACATTTTATATGATTCATCCCAGATGTACCCATGCCCAGATAGGTCATCTGTAATGAAATATTAATGTCTTCCTTTGGCACTCAAGTTTAAGGTCCACATACATCATTATGTATGAGACTTAGAACGTTATCAGCTCCTTCACCTTTTTTAGTAAAAGGTGACTTTATCATCTTCCCAAGAAGACAAGATTCATAGGCTATCAATGATTCACAATCATTGATATCGAGGTTTCTCTCTCAAGCTAACCCGTTTATCCTATTCTAGTCAATATGATTAAGCCTATAATGCCAAACATAGACATCCATGACATAATCTAACTAGGGTGTGTACATTCCACTTACCTTAAGTCCCTGCAATGAATTGCATAAGACCACTGGTATCTAATATCTAGGTAGTAGAATTACATATAGAGAAGTTTTAAGGTGTTATCATATAATGTCTTTAATGAGCAACTATTGCTCCTTTCTCTTGTTCAGCCTGTTGTGGTCAAGGGAAGCAAGACAAATCTTCTTCCTATGACCCTGTTTCAGACATTAGAAGTACTATGCCTGATTTGGATTAATTTTGGACTAATTATTTTGACTGGGCTCTAAAACCCTAATATGAACCCATTCGTACTGCTGAACCAATATTCATCTTTCGATACTGATTATTGAAGTTGGATCCATAAGTCTTCACTATCTAATAGTGATAGGAGCAATTAGGATTTTGTCTTAATAGAGAACAATGATCTATTGTATATGAATTATTTTAAGCCTAAAGACTTAAACTTTATTCTAAAGATTCTTCCACTATTTTATTCAAATTGGTAGCCTCTATCTCCAATTCAAGGAATTACTTTAATTTTTTAGTAGGTACTAGAATCCACATAGACTGCACACGAGCCCAACTTTGGTTGGCCAACCCAACCATCATTAGAGAGATACATCCATGTCATCATATGATGGATGATAATTTCATTAATCAATAAGCACCAGGCCTTTGGGTCTCCAATGATTATTAAGTTAATGGACCTATTATCAAACACCTTAATGGGAGGCTATGACTCCATTATCTCCATAACTTTGTCATTTTAAGAATCTAATAATTTTAGAGGATTTAAATTATTAGTGATTTAAGGATAGAAAGGACATAGACCAATTTGCTCCCACTGACTTCACCAAGTCAAGTCCTCCCACTGACTTCACAAGTCACTGATGAGGACTAGGATCAATTACGATCCATGGGCACCTAAATCTATCTCACTGAATAAAATCAGTCTCATTGATTTTCTATGTGACATAGGTTAGCACGAATAAATGAGCAATCTAATCAAAAACTTGATTAACCACATTAGCCAAGTAAGTGAGATTGATGGAAGGGTCTGCCAAGGCTTGCCTTAGACACTATCAGAAATAGCCAGAAAAGCAGGCTGCCAATTAAAAACCATCAATCTAGGATGCTAGACTTACCTTAGACACCAATTGATTTGTCAATTTTGATTTGATCTGCCTAAAGACTCGAGCTCAACCACTGAGCCATGATTAGCATCCATTTGTTAGATGTATGAACTTTGATCAACTATAACTATTGAAGTGATCTATAGAAATGACCTAATCCTAATTAACCATTAATTAGATTTGATCAATTTCTTAACTATGTCCATATTTAATCTAACCCTAGGTCTAACCTAGTTAAGGACCTGATCAAAGCTAACCCATTTTTCTTTAACCCATGTTTTAAATTATCTTAGGATCTTCAAATCACAAACCTAGATCCTAAACAATCACTTAATTCTTAATTAAGTTCAAAGTTTGGGTTTATGGAATCTCAGAACTAGTTTCTGATTTTATTGTTTGAAACATTTTCAAATTATATTGAATCATATTCAATATATAGTTTTAGATCATATTTGTTTCATTGTTTAGATCATGTCCTAGGGTTTCAAATCTAGGATTTTGCAAAAAGTAAGTTCGTGATTTAATTTCTATAAAATAAATATGTAATACATATACATTCTAGATTCAAAACAAAAATTACATATTAACATATGCAATAAGAGGATTAGATCTAAACATAAAACACATCATGTGAATCAGATCATAAATCATTTAAAATTAGATTTAAAATTTAAAAATAAATCATAAATTATTTTAGATCTCATCTAACATATTTATGACTTAGGTTTTTTGGATTAGCACATACTAGGACAACCTTTTCACTGTAAGGGGTAAACCTTATTGCAGGATAACCTTATGATAGTATGTGTAATCCTGATATTATTTAGATCTAATCTAAATAATCTAAAATAGATCAAATATCTATTAAATCTCAGATTTAAATTAGAAAATTAAATCATAAATTTTCTTAGATCTAATCTAAATAATTCATAATTTTGATTTAGATCAGCACATACTAGGACAATCTTTTCATTGCAAGAGATTAACCTTACAACAGGACAATCTTATGGCAGTATGTACGATCTTTAATTAACTTTAATTTTTATATTTAATCTAAAGCATATATAAATATATTATAATAGAACCTAGATGCTCTGATACCACTGATAGAAAATATGTAGGGTTTCATGCATAGATTTTAAAACTTTTTCGAAATATAGAGCAACGGAATACATAGATTAAACTATTTAATCTACAACATGCATGTAATCAAATTACAAAATCCTACATCAAGGATCTATAATATATTATGATATAAATATAAATCTAAAATTAAATTAATTATAAGTGGTATTGATCATATCAATATCTAGATCTAGAATAATTCTAGATCTAACCCTAGATCATATCTAGGTCACCAAGAGATCAGATCTCTTACTTTTGCACGGGTTGAGAACTCCATGGTTGAATCCATTATTGTCTATGAAGCCGTACATGCGTCCGACCTCTACAGGCAATCCACAAGAATCTACAACATAGATTGGAGGTTCGTCGAACAAAGATCTGCTCGAAGTGCTAATTTCTCACGGATCCCTTCTGATGGTTAATCAAATATATGTTCTTCAGATCTCTTGGATACTCCAAGAGATAAAGAATATGAAGAGGAATAAGGATGAAATCTAATCCTTGGATCTCCTATAAATTAGAAATAAATATATATGAAAAAACTCTAGGAGAAGATAAATCTTCTCCTTCAAGACGTCAATGGTTGATGTCTTGAAAACATCTATTATGCTAGGTTCAAAGGAAATCTCCTCTAGATTTTTTTTAATTTTTCAGATATCACATCCTCAGATTTTTCTCATAAAAATCTCATAAATAAAATTGAGAAGAAGGACTCTCAAGGAAATCCTAAGAGAAGACATTCTTTTCTTCTTCTTCTTGCATTAGGACATGATCAGATCATGTCCAAAAATGATCACCATACCCCAACACCTTGGAGTACAAATCCCATGCCTTCTTCCTCTCTCTCTTTATCTCTCAGATCTTGATCATATAAAAATCACATAAAATAATGAAGAAGAAGATACTCAAAAGAAAATAAAGAAAAGATAATCTTCTCTTACCTTTGTGCCTTTATGACACAATGATTGATGTCCAGATGAAGACCTTTTCTCTAAGAATCTTGGTGCCATCTTTCCTCAAGCCCTTCCTCTCTCTCTCTCTAATTTTTATCATATAAAAATTATAAATAAAATAGGAATAGAGAAACATAAAAGGAAAATATAAGAGAAGACAATCTTCTCTTACCTTGTCTCTTCAGGATATCAACCTTTGATGTCTTAATTGAGGGCTCTTCTCCATGAATCTTAGTGCCAAAAATCTTCTATACCTTATCCTCCTTTTTCTATAATTTTTTATAATTTTTTTAGAATTTTTCACATCCTCTATGGTCAAAGAAGGAGGCATCCCCTTTATATTGCAAAACTAGGTCAAAACCTAGTATAGGAGGACTTCTATGGGGCATCCAACTCTTGGACAGCCCTCCCTTGATTTTTGGTGTGTGAAATAGAAAACCAATGCCCTAAAGAAAGGAAGAAAGGGTGGAAATAATATTGGAGGCATGGGGAAAGTGGGCGCACAAGAGGAGGGAAGAGTTTAGGTCAAAGAGGACTCTTCCAAGTAGGAAACAATTTCCAACTTCCTTCTAATTTTGACCAAACCAAATTTAAATCCAATTCCAAGATAATGAGATGTGGAAAATCATTTCTTAGGTATAGAAATTATAGAAAAAAATTTAGAATTAAAATATGGCATGGGCTTTCTTAGGCGCAAGTGAAAGAGATAGAGTCTCAGTCCAACTTGGACTCCTCTTATTTGACTAGGTCAAAATTATTTTAAATCTAATTTAAATTATATTTAAATTAGATTAAATATAAATTAATTAAAAATAATCCTAGTCTAACTCAGAATCTAATTAAATTAGATTAAATTTATATTTAAATCTGATTTAAATCCTAAGTCAATCAGGTGCACCCAAGTCCTAGTCAAACAAAAAATTATTCTTCCCTTGCAACTAGCTTATCCAATAAACTAATTAGACTTAATCTAATTAAATACAAGCTAATTCTAATTGAATCTAATTCAATTAGACTTAATCTCATCCTGATTGTTCAATCAAATTAAGCCAATTAGCATTCCAATTGCTAATCGATCCTCCTGTAATACTTGCATTTCAAACATCAATCGCATTGAATGTTTGACCTCGAAACGATTCTCAATCATCGATTAACCATCCAATCAGATTATAAGCTCTAATGTGTGTGATCCCATAGGTTCAAACCTAAGTCGATAGCATAGAAACTAATTTTTATATCAATCAAAGTTACCATCTAGCAATGATTTTCGACGTCTGGATAGGTCGAATGTATGCAAAGCAATATTCTTAGAACCCTGGTCCATAGTTACTATATAATTCATCCCTATGACCAATAATGCTTAAGATGATTTTGAGTATGCTGTCAAATACTCATACAAGTCATTTCTATTATGTCTCAAAATTTTGCAAATTTTATGACACCTCACGAGGATTACCCAGGCCTAGGTTTCGCTAAATTGAAACACAGCGAGACATTCTCTTCTTGAAGTTAATCAAGAGTGGTCAATTCCATCTTGACTCACATACCAACTCTACAAGTACTTGACTATACCCAAAAATCTTTCATCATCTATATTAGAAATATAGACAGTCCAGCACCAAAGTACAGTGAGTTGCTCGTAAGTCATCGTGGCAATCTCAGGTCAGAGGGACACTTATACCCGTTGGCCTTAGCTTGCTATTATTGATAGTAGAGTGCTATATTGATCATATTCAGTGTAGATGTACTCCTACATCTCACCTGAATGTCATACCAGTGTCTCCACACCACTTGATTACGAGAACACCCATTGACCTTATGCCATGCCATACCAGATAGTAGAGTGCTATATTGATCACATTCTTGATAGTAGAGTGCTATATGGCATACAACAATCGATACTCGATAAGTTATCATCCTTGTTAATAACTTATCATTTGGTCGTGAATAATTTAAGAACCATCCGATAAATCCTTCTTTATTGATTGATTGTGGTTCTAAGGACTTCATCATAATTTAGGAGTTCGTTTAAAGAAGATAGAACTTTTATGATGAAATAGCTAAATTATTATCATTATTAGATAATTCATATACTAATTCCAATCATCTACTACTTAGATGATTGACTTTAGGACACATTTCCCGACACTAATCTCCATAATCAATATTATTGAAATACTTTTTATTAGACTAGAACTCTTTCTGATTCGTCCAATTAGAATTATCGATCATCAAGATAGTTCTAATTAGTCCCGCAATCTACTAGTGAAATCTAGCAGTATGTGGTGGCAACCCATCAAAACTGAATATGGACCTCTTGATGCAACTATCATATAGTTGGGTTCTTCCATCATGAGTCCCGATAGGATCTAGGTCAAGATTGACTCATCAAACTTAATACTTGTCATATGATAAAATCATTTGATTCGAGTTCGATGTGAAATCCTAATAGAAAGTCTTTCCATTATTTCACATAGCCATGATCATGGGCTTTAGGACTTGATCTCATAATCATCATAGGACTGTTCCTCTATTGAGGTTGATAGATCCCATCTTAGTGTGATCCAGTTCCTACAATGAACATGTTATAGCCAACATATACTTTAAAGTTCCAAATGGCTAGAAGATCGAGTTATGGTGTAGTCAAACTAGAACATCCTTAAGGTGAACTGTCGATATATCTCAGGTCAGAGAACCAGACACACAACTATAGCATCAAACAAGTCATCGATGAGAAGGTAAACTTCCTTATGATTGCTCAAAATTGATCATGCAGGATACCCTTATTCTTAACAAGTACCTATACTTTCGCTCTGATGTCTCTATACCATCAATTCAAGACTCATCTACTCTAAGAAAGCAAACATATACCGATCTTTTAGATTGATTACCATCCTCATGATAATTCTACGATTGAAAATAATGATAATCATCATAAATTATTAAATAAAAATATTAAAAAATATATTAATTAATATTTATTTAAAATAATTAATACTTTTATTAATATTTTTTAAGAATGAAGCTCACTAATATGAAAAGCTCAATTTATGGATTTAAATGGATTAAATTTTACTCAAATTAGAGCTAAAATGAAAAAGATATGAATGCTAGAAGATTAAATAAAAAAAAATTTTAGACTGGCCGGTTGGTCGTGAAGGGAAATTCTGATTTTTCGGACCAGGTTCGTTCAGATCTGATCAGATCAAGAGATATATTTCAAAAAAAATTTTCTTTAATCTAGATTAGATCTAAGATATTTCAGATCTGATTATTATTATTTTAAAAATTAAATAAAATCTAGATAAATTAAATTAAATTTAATTTATCTTGATATAGGTAATCCTATTACCCATTGATGATCCTGTATGCAGCAGAAGGTTCTGGATCTAGCCACGCAAGTGCCTGGCCTCTACCGATATCCACTCAGGCTGCATCTGGAGATCCTCTTCTTCTCTATCATATCTCCAAAAATTAGATCTGGATCTGATCTAAGGATCTTCAAAACTCCTTTTGAAGATCAGCAGTCGTCCTTTGCAGCAGCGCAGCCTTCTAGCTTTTAGTCGCCTTTCTTTGATCTGGATTGCACCAACCAAAAATCCAAAACTCCTTTTGGACGTAGAGAGGAGAGGGAGAAGGTAGTTTGGCATGCAGGAAGAGGGGAGAGGCAGCCTTGGGGTATGGGAATTATGATTCCTTTCAATCACTTTCAATCACAATCTGGGTTGGGCGCAGGGTCTTATTTATAGACTAAGCGTGATCCAACTCCTCTTCTTCCCAACCAATCACAACTCTTTGGGAAATCAGATCTAAATCTGATTGGTGAGAATAGAGTCCCCTAGAATCCTCCTTAGAGGGCGCCTAAGATCAGTCAAAGTTGGTTCTTAGGAGAACTCTAATTGGAATCCAAAAAGGAGATGGAGTCCTTGTCCAACAAGGACTCCTAGGCGCCTCCAACTTAGGCACACGCCTAGGGTGGCGTGCACCCTCCTCCTTGCCAAGTTCTGGCAGGGGGACAAGCCCCCACCAGCTCTCCAATAGGTGCATGACATGTGGTCAAAAGTCAAAGTGTCAATGGTCAACATTTGACCAGTCAAAGGTAGACTTTTGACCAAAGTCAAAGAACAAGAAATGGCAGATGACCAAAAATGGTAGGTAATGTCTTACAAAATAAGACAACATTTTCTGACTTGGACAACCTCCAGTCAAATCATATGAAGGCATCTGATTTAGCACAAACTCCTTTGGCTTGGGCAGGACAACTTATTTATGATAGTAAAAGAAGAACGTTAGGTTCAATCGGGTGCTAGCACGATTTCCTTGAACCTATTTGAATCTCATTCAGATCAATTGAACTAGACCAGTTCAATTGATGATCATCCGATTCAAATCCTTGTTTGTGTGACCCAATTTGGTTTAGTTCTGTATGGTAATGGGATATGTCATGATCTCCATCATCGACTTCATCGAAACTCGTTTCGATGGATCAGAACTCTTCTGATTCGAACAGCTAGAATGATCGATCATCTAAATCATTCTAATTGCTCCCAAAATCCATCAGTGACACCTAGCAGTATATGGTGGCAACCCATCAGAGCTGAATGCGAACCTCTTGGTGCAGCTACCTGTGTGATTAAGTTCTTCTATTTTGAAAAACTTTTTTTATTATTTCACTCTGCCATGGCCATGGACTTCTGGACTTGATTCTCATGATCGTCATAGGGCTGCTCCTCTACCACCGAGGTAGATGGATTCCATCTTGATGCCATCTAGTTCCTACAATGAACATGCTATAGCCAACATACACCTCAGGGTTCTGAATGGCTAGGAGACCGAGTAATGGTGTAGTCAAACTATAATACCCTCAAGGTGAACTACCGATGCATCTCAGATCAAAGAACCAGACACACTACTGCAGCATCGAGTCAGTCATTGATGAGAAGGTAGACTCCCTAATGACTACTCAAAGTGGTTACGCTCAGTGCCCTCGTTCTCTAACGAATATCTATACTCTCACTCTGGTGTCTCCACATCGTAGACTTAAGACTCATCTACTAAAGAGAAGTGATTGTACACCAATCTTTCGGATCAATCACCATCCTCGTAATGATCCTATGGTCGGGAGCATTTTATGAGTTAACAATGATTATTCATATCTTAAATTTTCAACTCTTAAAAATATGAATTATCATTACCATTAACTCAAAGGATGTATCACAGACACTAAATACACATATGTGATAGAAAATAACCCATTTTATTGATATTAGTCAAAATTATAATTATGCCCTTAGAAGTGTATTACAAGTGTCAGCCAATTCTGGCTTCTAGGGCACATATATCTAACAGGTCGGTCCAACCAGAATCGGTCTAGCAAACCTGGTTCGATTCAGTGAAATAGGCCCAGTGCCAGACTGCCAACTGCATCCCAGATCGGTCTGCCAGAGCTAGCCTGCAAGCAAGCCCACGCAAGTAAGGACTGCTCTAGCCCACTTCCACCAGCCCTGATGTCAGGAAACCACATGGTCCACCATGGATCGATGGCTAAGTTAGTGCACATAGACCCTTAAGGGGTCTATAGAATTTTTATCATGGCGTACAGGAATAATTTCATCATTTTGTCTGATGCGGTGCAAAATGGTTGGCTATGGTCTTCATTACACCCGGTCTATCACAGTCTGCAGGCTAGCGATTACACAATCATGTGGCTCTCGTTGATGGCAGTTGGCATCCAATGGTGGAGACTATTTCCTACCATTATCAAGATTTTCCAAGTCATCTGAGGCACGATCCGACTGTGATTAATTCCTTCATCAAATGATTGGATGGCAAAGATGAGTTTTGGGTGCTGATCTTCAATGGGAAGCCAGATTTTGATGGGATTTGAAGCATTGATCAAAGATATAATGGCTAGAATTTAAAGAATAGATGAAATTTGAGACAAACATGGATTTGGACCTCGAAAATAACTCTAAAAAGCATGTTTTCCTTTATTTAAGCACTGATATACCATAGATTGAAGAGAATCTCCCTTATGGGGGAAATTAGCCTCTCTAAACCTCTTTCTTTCTCTCTCTCTCTCTCTCTCTCTCTCTCTCCTTCTCTTCTCCTCTTTTCTTCTTTTTTTCTTTTCTTTTTCTTTTATCTAAGAGATTCCAATATGCTGGAAGCTAGTAAGATCAAATCTATGTATGGCTAGAGATCTCGTATCTAGGGGAGTAAGGAAAGTCCTTCGATCATGAGAGTTTGTAATTTGAACCCTATCTTTCTTTTTATTAGGCAATAAAATTTCTTCATCTTTTACATGTCTTTCTTATTTATGCTTTAATATTGAATTTCTTATAATTTATAACTAAAAAGATAGATTGTGATCATGGAAAGATATGGTCTATACTCAAGTTTGGATAAATTATAAGATTTATGCTTTAATATTTAATTTATTATAATTTATACCTAAGGAGATAGATCGTAATCGTAGATTGATATGGTTTATGCTCAGATTATGATGAATTATAAGAATTAATCAGATTTATGTTTGTGTTCTTTGATTATATGATCTAAATAGTCTATGTTTTTAAGATGGATCGTGATCGTGTTAGATATGGTTCATGCTTGGTAGAATAAATTATGTTAGAATCAGATAAAGGAAATATACATCTCATAAGATTACATGTTGATAATAGAAAGATTGTATGAATTAATTATAAATTTGAATATTAAAAAATAAAATCAAAACTTTAAACAACTTTTTTTCTTATTCTTAATTAATTCTTAAATTTTAATTAATTAATTAATTAATTTTTTATTTTAATTTATTAGATTTAAATTAATTTTTCTTAACCTATTTATTTAAATTTCTACTTTAAAGATTAATTTAAAATTTTATTTTTTTAATTAAATTGAATGCAACTCAGCCTTCAATCTCCAGGAAATTCGACACTCGACTCATCATTATCTTAAATATTAAAATTAGATCTAATTTTTATTTGATCCTATAACGACAAGCAATCAAATTTTTAGCACTATCGCTAAGGATTGTAGCATAGTTGCTTCAATAAAAAAAATTAAAATTTAAATTTTTTTTAAAAATATTAATTTCTTATTTATTGCTTTATATGCTTTATTATCTTATTTATTGCTTTATTTTATTACATACTTTATTTTATTGATATATTTATTTTATTGCTTTATTTTACTACTTTATTTTATTGCTTTTTATGCTTTACTTATTTGTTTTACTTCTTTAAATTTTTTTTTTATTATTTACTATTTTTTTACTTTTGCCTTTCATACTTTATTTTATTGATTAGTAATTTATCTTTTATTATCAATCAATTAAATTTAATTATTTAATTAATTTTTATTTATATATATTTTTTTAATTTTTGGTTTTCATATATGATTTATTAATTACTTTCTAGCTAGATTACCTTAATTGCATAGTTAAATAATTACCTTATTTTGCATAATTAATTTACTACTTAGAATAAATTATTATTTTAAAAGTTGATTTAATTTCTTAGGCTATCTAGTTATCTTTTAAGTCTAGTATAATTTACTTTCCAATCAGTTAGATCCTCTAAATTAGTTTAGATAAAATCAACATAATTAATCCAATTAAATTAATTAAAATCTACCTTTTATTTTTCTAGCTTTAAATAACCTAATATAAAAAAATAAATGCACCTCATAATACTTAATTAATATAGAGAAACTAATTAAACTTTAAAAAAATTAATTTTTAACATGTTCGAACATCTTATTTGATTTGCATTGTATATTCATAATATACTTTAAGGACACAACCTATTAAAGAATAAAGATGGAGATTTGATCACCCTTAGCCTACAAACTACCATCCTTCATATTGCATTGACCTAAGCCTTTAATTTAAAATCAATTAGATGTTGGCCCTTAAGGATATTCGAGCTCATTAGGATAAGAAATCCTAAAAGTTAGATTGGATTAGAGTTAGTCAGTTCGACTAGTATCTAAGAAAAGTGGTTCAAAAATTACGTTCCAAAAGAAGGTGGTTACTTAATTGGTTTTGTTAGCTTATCCGATCAAGATATTTGATGTCTAAGAAAAGAACGGGGAGACTCCTACTGATCTTACACTTATCTAGCTAGTTGAGTGGCTGATTCTTTATCTGAAGGGCTTGAAGGTGACCTTCACAATTAGGAGCTATCTAGATCTAGGTTAACCCTAGGATAGAGAGTCTATGCTTGCTTAACTTATTTACGATTATAGTTTAAACTCTAATTAAAATACTCTTCTCTATCATCTCTAGATCTAGAATCCTCTAGGTTCTCACCTTTAGAATTCTCTCCTAATCTCTCTTCTCATTCTTTTTAATAAAATATAGTAAAATAAAAAATAATTAAAAGAGGATTGCTCTGACCTATTTAAATAATCAAAATAATCTAAAATAGATCTCAAGAGTAGAGTGGATGAGCTGTCCCATAGATTAGATAGTTTAATAGCCATTAGACACTCTTCATATCCATCTTTTCTTCGTGCACAATAAGTTTGTGCAATTTATTCGTACCCCACCCACTATGCAAGTGAATGGCCACATCGATTTTTTGAGTATATGTATGAGCAAGTTTATCAAGATCAAATCCAAATGGCCTACAGCTCAAGAAATAATCTATACTTTAACACTTACAATCTAGGTGGGGGGCTCAATCAAATTTTTTATGGTAATCAAAATCAATGATTATCCCGGTGCCACAAAGATCTACTTTCATGGATGCACATTATGATATATCCTACCCATAATATTAATCTTCTCTAAATGACAATGAGTCAATTTTTGAGGAGAGAATTCAGCAAGCAGTAGATGAGTTAGAATTTACCAATCAACCATTGAATAATCTAGAGGACCAAAGGCTTAATTCTTTATAAAAATGCTTAGAAGTCATGACAAAGTCACAAAATGATCTTATGCAAATCTTTAAAGAACTAGAGAAGTGAGCACTTTTATTCAAATAGTAGAAGGAAAGAGAGTTGCCTAATCAACTCAAGAGTGAACCTGAGGGACCATACCTAGCTAAAAATTTTAATATCCTAAAAACTTTTTTTTGAACAATCATATATAACTCTCGAGAAAGAAGCAATAACGAAACAACCTTGCACAACCAAAAAGATCTTTTAGATTATATAACTGAGGTAAAAACAAATAGAGAACTATTTCCATCATCATCTCGTTTACCTATGGTCATAGAACAACCTCGCAAAACTAAAAAGACTTTTTTAGACCATATAATTAAGGCATCAAAATATAGGAAAGAACTAGAATGATAGGATGAATCAATTCCATCACCTTACTTATGGACCCATTACCAAGTGCCCTAAAATCACCTAGTCCTTTTAATAAGAAGGGAGGACCAATTGATGAGATGATGGATTTAATTGATACTTTCCAAGAACCACAAGTGAATAACACACTAGAGAAAGCTTCACCCATAATTCTTTTCCATGATTCGTTAAAATTCTATCTGGCTCATTATGAGGTGGATGATTTTGATGAAGATGATGTTGAAAAATATATCCTAAAGCCAATCATCTAAGTTGTAGATGATTAGAATTGTTATATAAATTATCAAATAATAATTGTTATTTGGCTTATTCATCATAGAAGTTCTATTTTTCTTAAATAAACTCCTAAATTATGATGAAATTCTTAGTGTTGTTTCAGATGGCTACTTTGATACCAAGTGTTAGCGCATCACCATGGCATCACTTAGCTCTGATCCCAAGTATTGGAACAATCAGTACTAATTTGATACCAAGTGTTAGCACATCACCATGGCATCACCTAGCTCTGATACTAAGTGTTGGAACAATCGATACTAATTTGATACCAATTATTATACCTACGACTGCTTAAAACCACAATTGTAGATTCGATCTCTTGCACGAACTTGGGTCTTAAGGTCTGGTCCAATAAGATCTTAGGTGGCTAATACATGTATGAGTCGGGTTTAGATCTAGGAGGTGATAGCATGGGAGATATGGGTGTTGGAAAATATATCCCTAAGCCAATCATCAGCCTATTAACGGTTGAACTACTTTATATTTGTAATTGATTCATTAATGAATAAAATATATTTTTGGCATCTTTTCATCATAAAGTATTCATCTTCTAACGAACTTCATTATTGTGATGAAGTCCTTAGGACTATTTAGATTCGATAAAGAGAGGATTTATCGATTAGTCCTTAAATTTATTCATGATCAAATAATAGGCTGTTAATTAGGACGACAACATCTATCGAGCATAGGTCACTGTATGCCATATAGGTTGATTGTCCTCTTAACCAAGGAGTGTGGAGATACTAGTATGACATACAGATGAGATGTATGGGTACATCGTCATTGAACGTGACCAACTTTAGAGCATTATGCTGTCAAAAATATCTCTGATGGGATATAGGTATAAGTATCCCTTAGACCTGAGATCACTTCAGTAACTTGCAAGCAACTTACTATGCTTTGGTACTAGACTAACTGAATTTTTAATTTAGTAACGAAAGACTTTTGAGCACAGTCAAGTACTTACGAAGTTGGTGTGTGATCAAGATGGAATTGACCACTCCAAGAGTTGGAGAAGAATGTATCACTATATTTCAATATAGCAAAACCTTGGCTAGGATAATCAATCAGATGGATTTGGTATTTTGAAATACAATATGGACAATCTGATCAGAGTTGATAGTTGAACTTTGACATGTCCTATGAGCATTTTGATCAAGGGGATGAATTATATGAAAACTATATCCACATGGGTTCTAAGGATGTTGTTCTATACATTCGACCTATTCGGCCGTCGGGTATCATTACTAGATGATCAGTTCGATTGGTATAAAAATCTATTCTTATACTACCGACTTAGGTTCAGACCTATAAGGTCACATACATTAGAGCTCACAATCTGATCGGATGGTTGATCAATGATTAAGAATCATTCTAGGATTAATCAATCAATACGATTGATGTTTAACCTAATGCAAGTGTTGCAGGAGGATCAATTAGTAATTAGATTACTAATTAACTTAATTTGACTAAGCCAGAGGGCTAAGATTAAGTTTAATTAAATATAATTTAATTAAATTTAGTTTGGACTTGATTGGATTAAGTCCAATTGCTTATTGGATAAGCCAAGTGCAAGGAAGAACTAGTCCTAGTTCAATTAGGACATGGGTCAACCCAATTTCTAATTTGATTAAAAATTGAATCAAAATTAAATCTAATTTAATCTAATTTAATTAGATTCTTAATTAGATAAAAATTTATTTTAATTAGGTTAAATAAATTCTAATTTTATTTGGTCTAAAGATCAAGTTGGACCAAGTCAAATTGGAAGTCCTAGTGAGACTAGGACTTATATCAACCAAATATCTAATTTAATTAGAAATTAAATTAAAATTTAATTTGATTTAATTAAGGTCTTAGTTGGAGTAAGATCTATTCTAATTGGGTTGAAATAAATCTGATTTAATTTGATTAAAAGAATTTGTTTGACCAAGTCAAATTGGAAGTCCTAGTATGACTAGGACTTTCCTAACCTTGTGCCACCTTAGCCCACACCCACCACGCCCACTTATCTTTATTTTGTGTATGAGATCTCCTCTCCCTGATGTTCATGCACACCCCTCTCTCCCTCCTTTTCTCATAAGGCAATTTGTTGGAAGACCAAGTCAAAAGGGGAGTTAGTTTTGCTTTAGGATTCTATGAGATAGAATTCTTATTGACCAAAACACCTTCCCTTGAGTGCCGCCCCCTCTTTTATTAATTCTTCTCTTATTCCACATAAGAAACCTCTTTTTTGTATGCCCTCCCTTACTGGTCCATGCCAATAATTGTGGAGGAGGCACCCAAGAGTTGGGCGCCCCTTATCTTGCCCTGTTTGCCCTTTCCTTGTCTAGTTTTTGACCTAGACAAGGACTCTTCTATTTTATAAATTTTGGATGAATTTTGGTCTGATTTTTTCATAAAATATAGAACATTGGGAGAGGTTTGGGGTGTGCAAAAATCAGAGAAAGATGGTCCTTAGGAATGGGGGTTCCATAGGCACCAAACTAGGTATCTAGATGAGAGAAAAGAGAAGAAGAAGAGGATCTTCTTCTAGGGCTATTTTATTCTTCATCTCTCCTCCTTCTTTTGAGTTTTTTCTAAGAGAGTCTTAGATCAAAAAACTCTCCTCTTTTTTCTCATATTTTTAAGAGTCTGAGTTTTGAAGAAGAAAGCATCGGATTGACCGTCAAAAAAAGATCAGCATGGTACTAGCATGCTGTGCTGATTTCCTGCATCGGACTTTAGATCAGAGTTCATAGGCTCGTATGGACGACTCCTAGAGGCTGGATGTATGTGTGGCTCATGACTTCATCCTCAAGCCTGGATCAGCAAGTTAGAATGTTTAACTTGCATAGGTAATAGATCTGATCTATTGATTTCATACCTGCATTAGATGTAGTATAGATCTAGGTAAATGTGATCAACCTTTCCTTCTCCTTTATATTTTTAATTTTTGATTTAATATCATACCTTGATCATATAATAGATCTGAGATCTAGATATTTATATATTTATTTAAATAAATATTTAATTTATTTAATTCTTTCACTGCCTAATCTTGAAAAGTTTCAAGATCTATCCATGAAACCTTAGATCTGGTTTCTTCAATGGGTGTCTATGGGCTCGGTGAGTGCTTTCATGTATTGGGTTAGCCTAGGAGAGTTTTTCAGCTAGAGTTTGAATTTATTAGGGTTCATGTGATATAGCAAAAATTCTAAGATATATAAATCTAGGTATTGTAATCTTTACAAGAGAGTGGAATCAATATACAGCTTTTCTTTCTAACTCTCTTATCTCTTTTCTCTCTAGTTTTGATGCCAAGTCCTAGGTGCTACCATCAATTTTTTTTGCTCTTCTTCATATTTCTGGATTGATACCCAGGTTCGTGCAAAAGATCGAATCTACGACTGTGATTTCGAGCAGTCGTAGGCATAATAATTGGTATTAAATCAGTACCGATTATTCCAACACTTGGTATCACAGCTAGGTGATGCCATGGTGATGTGCTAATACTTAGAACCATACTTAATTAATAAAGAAGAATTTAATAGATGGTTCTTAAATTATTCATGACTAAATGATAAGTTATTAACTAGGATGATAACTTATCAAGTGAAGGTTGCTATATGTCATATGCATTGGTTGTCCTCATAACCAAGTGGTGTGGAGACACCGGTATGGCATTCAAATGAGATGTAGGAGTACATTCGCAATGAACATGACCAATGTAGCACTCTCCTATCAAGAGTAGCTAGCTAAGCATAATGGATATAAGTATCCCTCCGACTTGAGATCACTATGATGACTTACAAGCAACTCACTGTACTTTAATATCGGACTATCTATATTTCTAATACAGATTTGAATTATTTTAGGATATAGTCAAGTATTTATAGAATCAATGTATGAGTCAAGATGGGATTGACCACTCCTAATTAACTTTAGAAAGTGAATGTCTTGGTGTGTTTCAATTTAGTAAAACCTAGGCCTAGGTAATTCTCGTAAGGAGTCACGAGATTTGCAAAATTTTGAGACATAATATGGATGACTTGTATAAGTGTTGACAACATACTCGAAGTCATCTTAAGTATTATTGATCAAATGGATGAATTATATGGTAACCATATGCCAGGGTTCTAAGAATGTTGCTTTGCATACATTTAATCTATCTGGACGTCGGGTACCTTTGCTAGATGGTCATTCTGATTGGTATAAAAATTAATTTTTGTACTACTGACTTAGATTCGAACCTATGAAATCATACATATTAGAGATTGTAATCTGATCAGATGGTTAATCGATGATTTAGAATCATTCTAAGGTCAAACAATCAATACGATTGATGTTTGACCTAATGCAAGTGTTACAAGAGGATCAATTAGCAATTAGATTGCTAATTGGCTCAATTCAATTGAGCAATTAGACTGAGATTAAGATTAATTAAATTAAATTTAATTAAAATTAGTTTATATTTAATTAGATTAAGTCTAATTGATTTATTGGATAAGTCAATTGCAAGGAAGAATGAGTCCTAGTTCAATTAGAATTTGAGTGTACCTAATTTCTAATTTGATTAAAAATTAAACTAGATTTAAATTTAATTAAATTTAATTTAATTAGAATTCTAATTAGATTAGAATTTTCTATTAATTAGGTTGACTCAAAATTATTTTGAATTGGATTCAAAAGATTTTGATCTAGTCAAAATAGGAGTGTCCTAGTTAGACTAGGACTCCTCCCTTCACCCTTGTGCCAAACATCTCCACACCCTATATTTAATTTTGAAGTTTTTGCATGTGATTTTCCATGCCTAAGAAAGGTTTTCCACACCCCTCTTCTAGTTGTTTTGAATTAGAATTTGACTTGATCAAATTTGGAGTTGGTTTAGATTAGAACTCTATATGATAGAGTCCCAATTATCCAAAACTACCTCCTCCCTTCTTTGCGCCAATAAGCCATGCCCAACATTTTTTTTGTTGCCCAATTTTCTTCTCATTATGTGCATGACTTCCTGGTTCTCACATAGAAAAAATAGGAGGGTGGACGTCCAAGAGTTGGATGCCCCCTAAGAGTCTATAAATTCCATCTTTGACTTGGTCTTGTGACCCAGTCTTAATTGGTTTTGGGGTGCCTCCTATAAGATAGGAGGAGAACATGAGAAACCTGAGAAAATTCATGCACAAATCAGAAAAAAGGTGAGAAGAGGCGTGGAGGTCATGGGTGCTAAGTTTCTTGGAGGAGAGACTTCATTAAGATATCAAAAGTTGATGTCTTAAAGAGAGAAAGGTAAGAGAAAAATTGTATTCTCTTAGATGTTTCTTTCTAACCCTTTATGTCTATCTTTTTATGAGATTTTTCATGAGTAAAATCAAAAAATAAAGGAGAGAGGGCATAGAGGATATGATCTAATCCTTTTTGGATGAGTGCTCCAAAGAGTTAGGGCATGGTTGTCCTTTTTGGATATGATTTGATCATGTCCTGATGAGAGAAGAAGAGAA
This sequence comes from Cocos nucifera, assembly GCA_006176705.1. Lineage (NCBI taxonomy): Eukaryota > Viridiplantae > Streptophyta > Magnoliopsida > Arecales > Arecaceae > Cocos > Cocos nucifera. The sequence goes on along the minus strand of QRFJ01002107.1, from coordinate 238,966 downwards.
GAAGGTCTTCTCTTAGGATTTCTTTGAGAATCCTTCTTCTCCAACTTTTGTGGGATATTTTCATGAGAAAAATCAAAAAGTAAAAGATCTAAAAGTGATAAGTATCATAAATTTATTAATAAAAATATTAATTTAATAATTTATTTATATTTATTTTTAAAAATTAATATTTTTATTAATTTAATATAAAAAAATAATTTATTAATAAAAAAGAGCTCATTTTTTTGATCACAACAAAATAAATTTGGAGCAAATTAGAGTTACAATGGATCCAATATAAATTTTTAAAGAAATAAAAATAAAAATAAAAATAAAATAAAAAATTAAATCGGCTTAGCTGGCGCGCTCAGCCCAGCCATAGAAGCTGGCGCGCCTAGCACAGCCAGCATGCTAGCAAGCCGGCCCAGCTAGAGAAACCGGCCTGCTAGCTCATAGAGCCCATGCGTAGTTTTAGCCCGCTAGCCCACTAGCCTATTAAGCTCGTTGGTGTACAATAAACTAGCAATCGATCCATGAAATCATGCATAGATTGCTAGCTCAGTAGAAGGAACCCAATCATAGGATGCCACATGATGGATCAAGAACCTTAAAGAGTTTACAAAAAAATTCATTGCAGATTATAGGGGTAGTTTCATAATTTCATAGGCCAAGGTGTGCGGTGATTGCGATTTGTGGCATACCCGGTCCACGTGGTCTATGGGAATAGTAAGTGCATGATCGGATGGTAGCGGTGGATCTCGATCAAGATCGGACGACCGTGGTGATTTTTGGGTTTGATTTGAATGCTATTAGCTTCATCTATGTGATCCTATGGCAGTGCATGCTTTAGACGTGATCCGACGGCCTTGGAAGTGCCCGATAGCAATTCAAAGATCCAGGCTTTGATCTAATGGCCCGATTTTCTCCATCAAGTGCGATCGGATGGCTAGAATATTTTTTTACTCAAATTGGGCTGATTGATGAGCATTTTTAGTATTTTTTGGAGCTTTGGATCACCATCTAATGGTCAGAACTCAAATGACTTCATATCCAATGATTTTCTCTTGATTTTTTCAACAAACACAAATCTATACACTATTTTAGTCTCACATTGTCCAGTAGCAAAGGCTCTAGCCCTCCAACAGCTATTAAAAGATCCCAGGATCCTAGAGTTGATACATCTGATCTAGGAGAAGCCATGGTAAAGGATGGAAGTGAGGCTTTGGCTGAAGGTTGCTTCGAGACAGACGATATCGAGAGGAAGAGTCAGACTTCTATGCCATCACCACGCTGCTGTTGATATGAGATTAAGAGTTTTTTCATTTTTATTTCTTCTCATTTTCTTTTCAATTATTGTATTTGAATTCCAAGTTTTAATATAAAATTTAATTTATTGCTCTTTTAATTTCTATTCTTTAATTTCTTGCTCTTTAAATTCTGCTGCTTTATTTTAATTGCTCTTTAATTTATTTGTAAGTATATGCTAGATTTAAATAGTAGATTCTAGTACCAAAATTTAATTCTTCCACATTATTTAATTTTTGCAACTTTATTTTCTGACTTAAATTTTAATTCCAAACTCTTTTTCTTTTCTTTTTATAAAAAAAATCAAAGATTTCAAAATAAAATCATTGCCTTCTTATAGATTCGATCCGACTTGCTACTGTCTACATACTTTAAATTATTTTAAAAAGAAGTCAGAATTAAACTAATAATTATAATATTTTAACGATGGTATCGCGATCTATCAAGTTTTTAGCATCATTGCTAGGAAGGCATAAAAAATTAAAATTTTTTATTTTTTTGATTTTTTTTTATTATCATTTACTATCTTTTTCTTATTTATTTTATAAAAAAAAGAAGAACAAAAAGATTAGGGCAAGGAGGAAGCTTCCAATCTTATTTCGTGAGATCAATCCAAAATCTTAAATTTTTTTATTATTATTTACTTTATTTTTAAATTAATTAAAAATTATCCACTTAAATCTAATTAAAAATCTTATGATAAGAGTAGAAATTCTAATTACTTAGAGCATCTATCATATTAGTATTATTTTTATTTTTACTTTTATTAGTGATTGCTGGAAGCAAGGTAAGTTTCTCAAAATTTAATTAGTTGCATGTATCTAGTTTAAATTGCATAGAAACCCTTGCTTGAAAATTTTTTTTATGCATATTCATATTAAATCAAATTAAGGGCATAACCTAATTAAATAAGATAAGGTAGAAATTTGATCATCCTTTCTTAGCCCATAAATAATCAACCAGCATCCATCATTGATCTAAGTCTTTAAATTAAAATCAATTAGACATCGGCTCTAGAAACTCGAGCTCAATAGGATAAGGAATCCTAAGAGTTGGACCAGATTAGGGTTAGTCAATTTATCTAGTATCTAAGAAAAGTGGTTCAAGAATGACTGGGTTCAAAGAAAGATGGTTTATAATTGATTATGTTAGCTTACCTGGCTAAGCATAATTAGTATCTAAGAAAAGCAACGGGGGACTCCCATCAACCTTACACTACCTAACTAGTTGATTGGCTGATTCTCTACTTAGAGGGCTTAAAGATGACCTTGACGGTTAAGAGCTATCTAGATTTAGAACAATCCTTAGTCAGGATTGCTTGTCTAATTTGTTGGCTAATTAACATAAAATATAAATATAATTAATTCTTCTCTATCATCTCAAGATTTAGGACTCCTTAGGACTCTTCCTTAAAACTCTCTTCTTTCTCTTCTCTTTTTTTCTCTAAAAAATAATAAAAATATTTATAAAAAAATTTGAATCATATATTAGGGTTGCACTAGTACATGCACGGTAGGAGATCGCTATTACCTAATCTTGTTAAACCAAATTCCAAAATTGAATGACTGATTCATATAAAACCTAAAAATCAAATGGCTAGAAATAATGGAAAACCACCTAGGTAGATAAAGGAATTCTTTATTCCTTCTACCTATAATCCATCGACTTGTATTCAATTACCAGATATCCCTGCTAGCTATTATGAAATCAAGTCGATCACAATCTAGATGCTCCCATCTTTCTATGGAAATACCAATGAAGATCCTTACAAGCATCTAGATGAATTTTTAGAAATCTATTCTTTGATAAAATCTAGAATTTTCTGATGATGACCTTAGACTGATATTGTTCCCTTTCTCGAAAAAAGATAAAGCAAAGTATTGGCTTGGAATAATAGGAAAATAAATTCAAACATGGGCAGAGATGCAACATGAATTTTTTAAGAAATTTTATCCCATAGGTCGAACCAATACTATGAGGCAAGCTATCACTGCATTTGCTCAGCTTACAGAAAAACAAATTCATGAATCATAGGAAAGACTTAAGAAACTTTCTTAGAAAATGTCCACATCATAGTCTATCTAAGTGGTAAATCATCCAAGCTTTCTATGAAGGCTTAGGAGAACAATACAGACAAATAGTAGATATATTCTATGGAGGTGCATTTATGAGCAAAAGTGAGGATGAAGCTTATACCTTGTTTAAAACTTTAAGTAAAAAATTGATTAACCACGCTTCATTATCCTCTTATGAAAGATCAATTTCTCATAAAAAATGGGTAGGAATATATGAAATCAAAAATCCAGAACCAAGCTCTAAGGCTGACATGAACCTAGTAAATAAAATCAACCTTTTTGCCCAAAAATTAGATCAATTCCTAAATCTAGGTCAACAATCTCTTATACAATACACACCACCTTCCAATTATCAGGAGATTTATTCTGTTTGTGCTAGCCCAACCCATAATGTGAGTGAATGTTTCATGACTGCATAATTTCCATCCTTTATCTAAGAATAAGTTTAAGCTGCTCAAGATTATTCCAAATCATTCAATGACCCATTTTCAAACACATAAAACCCAGATTGGAGAAATCATCCTAATTTTTCTTGGAAATCATAATAGACTCAGATTTAGACCCAAACTCCATTAGTATAAAATTATTAGAATAGACCTCAATACCAAAACTATGCCTATAATAGAGGTCAGCCTAGTCAGCCTTTCCAGCCACCATATTATAATCAGCCCTTATACCCACCTTCTCAACAGACCAATCTAGTCGACGATTAATTTAACTGGCTACAATAATTAATCCTATCTCAATAATAATCAATTCTAAATCAACAATAATCCATCGCCAGGCTAGAAGCTCAAATAGGATAATTAGCAGAGTCTAGTATGAGAAGAGAACCAAGTCAGTTACCAAGCCAATCGATTGCCAATCCTAAAAATAACCCATCCAATATCCATCAACCACCTTGATTTAGTCATCAACCCATCATTCCACCTAAGAATCCTTAATTAGAGAATGCCAAAGTAATTTCTAAACTTCGAAGTGGTAGGATTCTTAAGGATCCATACCAGGACTAGGAAATAGAGGCTAGTACTGATGCTAGTCAAGAAGAAAATTTAGAAGAAGAGGTTAGTACTAAAGCTAACCACACAGAAGAACCTGAGCCCAGAACTAGTACTGATACAGGTTCTAATAAGATAAATAAAGAAAAAAGGAGAATAGATGAGTTACTCGAGATATATAAACCCAAAGCTCCATTCCCTCAAGCCTTAGAAGTAGGCTCTTCCCGTAAAAAGCAAGAAGCACGTAACATGAAGTTAATGGAACTATTTAAATAAGTGTATATTAATTTATCCCTTCTCGATGTAATTTAGCATGTCCTGATCTATGCTAAATTTCTCAAAGAACTTTGTACTCAAAAGCATGAGCCATGAACTAAAAGAATTATGCTATTGAGGATGTAAGTGCAGTCCTGTTAGACCCATTCCCTCAAAAAATGAAAGATGCTGATGCTCCATTAATTTCATGTGTTATAGGAGGCATAATCTTTAACCGAGCATTATTAGACTTAGGAGCTAGTGTGAACCTACTTCCAACCTCAATTTATGAAAAATTTGGTATAGGAGAACTTAAACCGATATCGATTATTTTGCAATTAATCGATAGATCTATAAAAATACCACATGATCTAATTGAAGATATTTTAGTTAGAGTAGATAAATGTTATTTTCTAGTAGACTTCCTCATACTTGATATGTAGCCATCCCAAGAACTGAACCAAAATCTCATAATTCTAGATCATCTATTCCCAACTATTGCCAATACTAATATCAATTGTAAGACAGGAGCCATGGACATTTCTTTTGGAGATCAAAAAATAAGAATAAATATTTTTAATGCCTCTTAGCACACTCAAGAGGAGGAAGACTGCTTTGTAATCGATCAGATAGACAAGATAGTTGAATCTAATTCTTCCTTAAATTTACTTAAGAATGATCTTCTGAATAAGCTTGTCAAAGAAATTTCAGATCGGGAGGTGAATGCCCTACTTGATTCAACTCACCCATCACATACATTACCTTGGTCAATGAAAATTGAGCCCTTACCCGAGCAAAAAATTGAACCATTATATCCTTCAATTCAGGCCCCACCACAACTTGAACTAAAACCTTTGTCCGAATCACTTAAGTATGTATTTCTAGGATCAAAAAAAATCCTGCCAATAATCATTGCTTCTGACCTAACTCCTGAATAGGAAGACCAAGTAATAGATGTTTTGAAAACATATAAGAAAGCCATAGGTTGGACCATCATCGATTTAAAAGGCATTAGTCCATCAATATGTATGCGCCACATTTACATTGAAGATATTGCAAAACCAACTCAAGAAATGCAAAGACGGCTCAACCCTAATATGCAAGAAGTAGTCAAGAAAGAGGTAAGTAAATGGTTAGATGCCGGTATTATTTATCCTATTTCTGATAGCCACTAGGTGAGTCCAACATAAGTTGTTCCAAAAAAATCTGGACTCACGATTGTCCGCACTGATCATGGGGACCTAGTACCAATATGACTTTTCACTGGATGGCGTGTCTGTATAGATTATAGAAAACTCAATACAACCATCCGAAAAGATCACTTTTCGTTATCCTTTATTGATCAAATCCCAGAGAGACTAGCTGACCAATAATATTTTTATTTTCTAGATGGATACTCAGGATATATCCAGGTAGCAATCTACTCAGGAGATTAGAAAAAGACCTCCTTCACATGCCCTTATGGAACTTTTACTTTCCATAGAATGCCTTTTAGATTATGTAATGCATCGCGACTTTTCAAAGATGCATGATGTCAATATTTCGAACATGATAGGAGACTTTTTGGAAATATTCATGGATGATTTTTTGGGATTTGGAGAATCTTTTGAGAGTTGCCTCAATAATTGAAGAAAATATTGCAATGATGTATTGAGGCTAATTTAGTTTTAAGCTAAGAAAAGAGCCACTTCATGGTTCAAGAAGGGATTATGCTAGGACATATAGTGTCTAAGAGAGGGATTGAGGTTGATAAAGCAAAAGTTGACTTAATTTCTAAATTACGTCTAACCAATTCTATCAAACAAACTTGATCCTTTCTTGGCCATCATCGCTTCATCAAAGACTTTTCTAAGATTTCTCGTCCTTTATGTAATTATTAGCTAAGGATGTTCCTTTTAACTTTGATGAAGATTGTCTTAAAGCTTATGAATTCTTGAGCGAAGTTGCTACCAAAGCCCTAATTATTCAATCTCCGAATTGGTCACTACCTTTTGAAATTATGTGTGATGCTTCAAACTTTGCCATAGGAGCTATCCAGGGTCAAAGGATAAACAAATGTCCCATAGTAATCAATTATGCTAGTAGAACTCTGAATAAAGCTCAAATGAATTATACCACAATTGAAAAAGAGTTACTAGCTATAGTATTTGTCCATGAAAAAATTAGATCATACTTGTTAGGATCAAAATCATGATTTATTCAGATCATTCAGCTTTGAAATACCAGCTCTTAAAGAAAGATACTAAATCATGATTGATTAAATAGATTTTATTGCTATAATAATTTGATATAGAAATTTGAGATAAGAAGGAATCTGAGAATGTTGTAGCAGATCATCTATCTAAAATCCTAGTTGAAGATAGTGAATCTATGTCAATCGAAGAATCTTTTTTAGATGAGCAATTATTGGCAGTTTCACATACAAAAGCCCCTTGGTTTGCAGATATTGTTAATTACTTAGTAGTAGGACAAATTTCTGATGTCTGATCTAAGAATGAAAAGGATCGATTCTTTGCTCAAATTAAATACTATTTTTATGAAGATCCTAAATTTTTTAGAATTTGTGCAGATTAGATCATTTGTAGATGTGTTTCTGAGTCTAAATAGTTGAGTATCTTACAATTCTATCATACTCTTACTTACGGAAGACATTTTTCTAGAAGAAAAACTATGGCCAAAGTATTGTAAAGTGGTTTTTATTGGCCTACATTATTTAAAGATGCCTATATTTTTAGCCAGGAATGTCTTAAGTGTCAAACCTTAGGAAATATTTTAAAGAAAGACATGATGCCATTATTTAAAGATGCCTATATTTTTAGCCAAGAATGTCTTAAGTGTCAAACCTTAGAAAATATTTTAAAGAAAGACATGATGCCTTTAAACCCCATCTTGGTAGTTAAATTTTTTGATGTTTGGAGAATTAATTTTATGGGACCTTTTCCACCCTTTAATGATTTTGAATATTTTTTGGTGGCCATTGATTATATTTCTAAGTGGATTGAAGCAATCGCAACATGAACCAATGATGATAAAGTAATCTTAAAATTTATTCAAAATAATATCTTTTCTAGGTTCAAATTTTCACGTGCTATCATTAGCGATGGAGGTACCCACTTCATAAACTACCAGTTCCGAATGCTATTATGAAAATATAGGGTGACACATAAGATAGCTACACCATACTATCCATAAACAAGTGGCCAAGTAGAAGTATCCAATAGAGAGATTAAGAATATCTTACAAAAGACTATTAGATCAGATGAAAAAGATTGATCAGATCGATTAGATGATGCATTATGGGCCTATAGGATAGCTTATAAAACCTCTATTGGAATGTATCTTTATAGATTGATCAATGAAAAGCATGTCACCTTCTGATAGAACTTGAACATAAAGCATATTGGGCAATAAAGCAATTAAATTTTAATCTGAATCAAGTTGGTTCTAACCGGATGTTATAATTGACCAAATTAGATGAATTAAGATGAGAAGCTTATGAAAATTCAAAAATCTATAAAGAGAAAATAAAAGTTTTTCATGATAAATACATTTCTTAAGTTTTTCATGATAAATACATTTCTTAGGTTAGTTCCCAGGCACCTTCCCATTCGACTTCTATCATGCCCATCACCTCCTCGCTCTTCCCAATCGACTTAGGTTAGTTCCACAACCTTTTCTTTGATTGTTTTAGCATCTTTTGCATCTTGTCCATTTAGTTTCTTCAAAGAAATTTTGTGCATTATTTTTCTTGATTTTCAGGAGTTTTTTCAAGTTTAGTTTGATCCATATGTCTATCGAGGAATCCTGATCGACTTGTTCTGGAAGTCCAGCTTACCTAATCTTGATGGATTCCAGTCCTAAGAAAATCGAGCCTGTAGAAGCACCTCGTCCATTTTTTATTTCTGATACCATCCTTTGCAAACTTTGTCACGAAGACCTTTCTCTAATAAGGATCTTATATGGGATCCCTTCTGAATATGAACTTAAACTTCCTAGACCTAGCGATCAAGCTTGCTCTCCCCTGTGGGTCGCTTTTGCTTGTATATAGAAGCTCTTCGTGCTGGACTAAAACTTCCTCTCCCTTCTTTTGTGGTTGCTCTTTTCTGCTTTTTAAATATTTTTCTTACTTCCATGGTCCTAAATTATTTTAGGTTCATCATAGGTTTTCTTTTCCTCTACATTTCAGTCAAAGTTCGCCCAACCATCTCTTTATTCCATAGTTATTACACCTTCAAGCACCATCCAACTGCTAAGGATTGGTGGTACTTGTTCCCTGAGGTTGGCAAGAAGGGGTTGCTTAAAGGTGCCCCTTCTTCTATTCATAATTAGAAGGAAAAGTTCTTTTTTATCTTCTGTCCATCTCTTAGTTTAGGACTTTCTCCTTAGGGATGGCTGAGGGATTCAATTCGTCGGGCTTTGAGCTTGGAAAGGGACGATCTTGACTCTACCAAAAAGCTTAGGAATTATCGAGCCTACTTTTTGCTCGAGCTTTTGGAAGGCCAAACCTTATTCAATCTAGGCATGAGTCCTCTCAATCCAAATGGTATAATTTTTGATTTCATAAGTTATTTTCTGATTCCTCCTTTTAATTGTAAATTTTTTTTTGTTGCAGAAATGGATGCGGTCATGCTTCAGTAGCTGTTTGAGGGCCTTCAATCCCATAAAAGAAAAGGTGCTGTGCCCATCGAGCCTTCAAAAAAGGTGAGGGTTAGTGCCTCAAGCTCCACCGTGCCTGCCAATATTGCTACTGCCCCCGAAATCATGACCACCTCCAAGGCCCTGGCTCCTCCGACCTTCCCGACCCCCCGAATGAAGTCCCCACCTCAAAACTCCCTACTGAGAGGGTGATGGAGGTGGAGAAGAAGAAGGAGAAGAAGAAACTGGCTACTACAAAAATCTGGCATGGGGTCGCCGCTAGGGGATCTAACAGTTTCAATAAGGACCTGGGGGAGAACTCCTTTAACAATAAAGACATCATCAAGAAGTTGGTCGATGGATGTACCCTGCCCAAAGTCATAGACAGGATTGTTGAGGTTGACCTTGAGTAGCACACCTGGGATTCTCTAGGGCCTTTTCTTGAGGTAAGTTGACCCGTCTCTCTTTTTCCTTCGTCCCTTCATTAGCTTATCCATTACCTCTTCGCTGACACAAGTTGCTTGGTCATTTTTTATAGATAGGACACCAGTTGATCACCAATATTAAGGTGATGAACTGCACAAAGTTGGAGGCCGTGAAAGCTGAAGAAGATCATCAAGCTGAAGTTGCACGCCTTCTTAAGGAGAAAGTTGAGGTCAATCATCTCCTCAAAGAGAGATCGGTCGAGATTGAAGGCCTCCGCCAGATTGCATGAGATGTCGAACAGGCTTTGGCGAGGGCAAAGGAGGAGCTGGCATTTGAGGTTAAGAAGGGGAGAAAGATGGAAGCTGAAATGGTAGAGGAGCAGCGAGCTTTGGATCGGATTGCGAAGGCCAAGGTCCAGGCTATGGAGGAGTTGAAGGTCTTTTTTGAGATGAGGGACCTAAATGTCAAGTTTGGCTAGGAGGCCTTCATCAAGGGGTTCAAGCTTTGTGAGGATAGAATAGCCAGCAAGTTCCCCAAGCTCGACCTCAGCTTTCTTATAGAAGGGGCTCCTGATGAAGAAGTAGGACTATCTACTGCCTCCACCGACCTTCCCCCCACCGAGCTTGCCACTAAAGAGCCAAGGCCGACTGACACTGTATTGAACTCCTCGACTGCCCTCCTTATGGTCTGAGATCTCTAAATTTGTATTTTCTCTTTTCATCTATCTCTTTTCCTGTATTTGAGGAATATTTTGGTTAATGAAAATAAATTTACTTTAAGTTTGTATCGTGGTGTGCATGCTTTTTAGAATCCTTCTAGTGAAGATAACCATGCCTCGACTCCCCTTACCGATGCTACCCTGCTACCTCAGGGCCTTCCTTTGTGATCTATCATTAAGAATCTAAATAGGAAGGTTAACCAAACTAAGAGAAAATTGAAGAAAGTAGAGGACGAGCTTCAAAAGTTGAAGAAGCATTATTCAGAAGCTACAATTGAAGTCACTTATCTTCGTTAAGTCCATAAAAAGGATGCTATAAACTATATCAATAAGAAGCGCCATATGATAGAGGAGTTGGAATGGATGAAGAAGCTTGGTAGTGATAAAGCATGGACTCTAATTGCCAAGGTAAGCTCTTTAGAGGTCGAGTTGAAGGCTATGCAAGAAAGGATTTGATTACTTGAAGGAAGCTCAACATGATCAACCAATCGGGAGGAATATGGCTGGGATTGGACAAACAAGTTCTCCGAGCTTCAGAACTAATTATAGGTAGCTGAGGACTCTTATAATGAATACAGATGCGACTGGTGTGGCCAAGTTGCTAACCTCAAGGGAAAGCTTTGAAGGGCTGATGATGAGATTGCTCATCTTCGATGATAATTATCTGAAGGGGCCCTAGCAAGTTCGAGGAAGGACTCGACAAAGGTTCTATCTTTATGGAGCTCTCTAGAGAGCTTGTCTACTTTGTATGGGAACAGCCAAACGGAAGTGCAGGATTTGAAGATGCAGATGGTCTACCAATAGGATGATGTGAAGGATGCGGAGGCCAAGTTAGCTGTGCTAAGAAAGAAGCTGACGGAAGTTGAGGATGACTCATGGAGGTATAAGAACTTGTTGAGTGAAAGCCTGGCGGTTCGATGGGAGCTCGAAGAGAAGATTAAAGACTTGAAGTTGTCTTTGGTATTGACCGGTGCTGGCAGTCTAAAGTCCAACTCCGAATAGGGCTTCAACATCTTTTTCTCTCTCTTTTTTTTTTCTAACTAGTCTTATGGACCTCCCCATGGATCAAACTTTTTATTTTAATGGAAACATTATTTTGATTGCTTCATCTCAGTTGTATACTCGTGTAGTTTTTCATTCTCCTCTCCTTCTATCTTAAACAATTGGAGGTTTTCATCTATTGTCAGGATGAGGTTCTCCTCTAGTTTCTGATACAGTTAGCCTTTTATCCTTATTAGGGCAAGGTTTTTTCTTATTCCTAATAAGGTCATCGGGATATGAAAGACCCATTGGGAGGGCCTCTCTCCTTTGACCCATATCTGGACGAGGTTTTCCTCTTGTTCCTGACATGGTTGGCTTTAATCTTTGTTGGGTGAGGTCCTCTTCCTATCTCTAATAAAGTCATTGGGCCACAAAAGGGCCATTGAAAGAGCCTCTCCCCTCCTCCTATCTTAAACAACTGAAGGTCTTCGTCTGTGTTAGGATGAGGTTCTTCTTCTATTCCTGACATGGTTAGCCTTTATCCTTGTTAGGATGAGGTTCTCTTCTTGTTCTTAATAAGATCATCGAAGCATAAAAAAGCCATTGAGAGGGCCTCTTCCCTTTGATCCATGTCAGGATGAGGTTCTCCTCCTATTCCTAACATGGTTGGCTTTAACCTTTGTTAGGATGAGGTCCTCCTCCTATCCCTAACAAAATCATTTGGGCATAAAAGAGCTATTGAAAGAGCCTGTCCCCTTCTCCTATCTTAAACAACAAGAGGTCTTCATCTGTATTAGGATGAGGTTCTCCTTCTATTCCTGATATGGTTAGCTTTTATTCTTGCTAGGATGAGGTTCTCCTTCTATTCCTAATAAGGTCATTGAGGGTACGAAAGGGCCATTGAGAGAGCCTCTTTTTCTTGACCCATATCAGGATGATATTCTCCTCCTATTCTTGATATGATTAGCTTTAACCTTTATTAGGATGAGATCCTCCTCCTATCCCTAACAAAGTAATTGGGGAACAAAAGGTGAAGGAAAAAATCTTATTTTTCTGGGTTAGGTTCGTTCAGATCTAATTGGATCAAGAGAAATATTTCAAAAATTTTTCTTTTAAGATTCTAATCAGAACTGAGACTCTTTAGATCTAATCTCATTGATCTGATAAAATAAAATAAAATAAAAATTAAATTAAATCTAATTTAATTATATCTTTATTTTAGGTAATCCAATTATCCTATGATGATCCCGATGTTTGTCTGAGGTTCTGGATGTAGCCACGCAAGCGTCTGACCTCTACTAGTATCTACTTGAGTAGGATCTAAAAATCTTCTTCTTCTCAATCAATCTTTGAAAAATTAGATCTAGATTTGATCTTGAAGGTCTTCAAAAATTCTTTTGAAGATCAACCGTTGTCTCTTGCAGCAGTGCTGCCTTCTTCCTTTCCTATCGCCTTTCACTTGCTTGGATCGCACCTAACTCGTGCCCAAAGTCCCTTAGGCATGGAGAGGAGAGAGAGGACCTAAGGATGGTATGGAGAAGGAGGGAGAGGGGCTATATGGCATGGGCTAAAAGCAGAAGCTTTGCATTCTAGGTGCAAATAGGATTTATATAGACCCTGCTACGCCATGTAGTGCCACATCATCCCGACCAATCATGTTCTTTTGTGCAATCAAATCTAAATCTGATTGATGGGATGACATCATCTGATCCAATCAGATTAGAGTTCCTCAAAATTCTCCTTAGGTGGCACCAAGACTGGGTCAAATAAGTCTCCTTTGTGCCACCTAATTTAAACCCTTGAAGCAACTGGAGTCCCATCTGTATGGGACCTCATACATTATCCTCATGGGGTGCACACCTCCCTAGGCATGCACCCCTTGCCTATTTGCTTTTTAGCAAGAGGACAAAGCCCAAGGTTCTCTCCTATGGGTGCATGACACATGGATAGATATCTAAGTGTCAAAGATCAACATTTGACCAAAGTCCAAAGATAAGATTTAGTAGGTGACAAAAAATGATAAGTGTTGTTTCAAATTTATTTCATAAATTAAGACAATCCTTTCCTGACCTGGACAAGCTCCAGTCAGATAAAATAAAGATTCTTGAGTGAGCCCAAATACATTTGGCTCAGTCAAGACAAGTTTTAATGATTGTTAAAGGAGAATATTAGGCTCAATCGTGTGCTAGAACGATTTTCTTGAACCTAATTAAAGCTTATTCAAATCAATTGAACTAGATTAGTCCAATTGATGATATCCAGATCCAAATCATTATTTGTGTGATCTAGTTAGGTTAAGTTCCATATGATAATGGGATATGTCATGAACTCTATCATCAACATCATCGAAACACCTTCCGATGGATTAGAATTTTTTTGATTTAGACAATTAGTTTGATCGATCATCCAAATCATTCTAATTGCTCCAAAAATCTACTAGTGACACCTAGTAGCATATGGTGGCAATCCATCAAAACTGAAAGTGAATCTCTTGGTGCAGTTACCTGTGTGATTAAGTTCCTTTATGTTGAGCCCCAATCGGATTAGGGTTAAGGTGATCTCGTCAAACCCTAATATCCATCATATGAATTAATCATTTGATTCAAGTCCAATGTGAAAATCCTAATAGAAACTCTTTCTATTATTTCACTCTGCCATGGCCATGGGCTTATGGACTTGATTCTCATGATCATCATAGGGCTGCTCTTCTTCTACTGAGGTAGATAGATCCCTTATTGGTGCAATCCAATTCCTACAATGAACATGCTATAGCTAATATATACCTTGGGATTCTGAATGGCTAGGAGATCGAGTTATGGTGTAGTTAAACTATAACACCCTCAAGATGAACTATCGATGCACCTCAGATCAAAGAACCAAACATACTATTATAGCTTCGAGCCGGTCATCAACGAGAAGGTAGACTTCTTCATGACTGCTCGAGGTGGTCACGCTCAGTACCCTCATTCTCTAATAAGTACCTATACTCTCGCTCCGATGTCTCTACATCATAGACTCAAGACTCATCTATCCTAAAGAAGTGATCATACACCAACCTTTCGGATCAATCATCATCCTCATGATGATCCCATGATCGAAAGTATTTTATGAGTTAATATGAAAATTCATGTCTTAAATTTTCAACTCTTGAAAATATGAACTATCATTATCATTAACTTAAGGGATGTATCATAGATACTTTCAAATATGTACTATGATAGAAAATAATTTATTTTATTATTTATAGTCAAAATTATAATTTTGCCCTTAGAAGTGTATTATAAGTGTCAGCCAATTTGGCTTCTAGGGCACACCTATTTAACAAAAGGGACGTTGAAAGGGCCTCTCCTCTCCTCTTATCTTAAACAACTAGAGATCTTCATCTATGTCAGGACGAGGTTCTCCTCCTATTCATGACATAGTTAGCCTTTATCCTTGTTAGGATGAGATTCTCCTCCTATTTCTAACAAAGTCATCGAACACAAAAAGGCCATTGAGAGGGTCTCTTCACCTTGACCCATGTCAGGATGAGGTTTTTCTCCTATTCTTGACACGGTTGGCTTTAATCTTTGTTAGAATGAGGTCCTCTTTCTATCCCTAATAAAGTCATTGGGACATAAAAGGGCTGTTGAAAGGGTCTCTCCCCTCCTCCTATCTTAAATAATCAGAGGTATTTGTCTGTGTCAGGACGAGGTTCTCCTCTTGTTTCTAACATGGTTAGCCTTTATCCTTGTTAAGATGAGATTCTCCTTCTGTTCCTAACAATGTCATCGGGGCATGAAAGGACCGTTAAGAGGGCCTCTCCCCTTTGATTCGTATCAGGATGAGGTTCTCTTTCTATTCCTGACATGGTTGGCTTTTATCTTTATTAGGATGAGGTCCTCCTCCTATCCCTATCAAAGTCACTAGAGCACAAAAGGATAGTTGAAAGGACCTCTCCCCTCCTATCTTAAATAATCGAAGATCTTCATTTGTATCAGGATGAGGTTCTCCTCCTATTCTTGATATGATTAGCCTTTATCCTTATTAGAACGAGGTTCTCCTCCTATCCTAATAAGGTAATCAGGACACCAAAGGGCCATTGAGAGGGCCTCTCTTCTTTGACCCATGTCAGGATGAGGTTCTCCTTCTATTCCTGACATGGTTGGCTTTAACCTTTATTAGGACGAGGTCCTCCTCTAGTCCTTTATAAAGTCATTGGAGCATAAAAGGACCGCTGAAAGGGCCTCTCTCCTCCTATTTTAAATAACCGAAGGCCTTCTACTTTGCTTAAGGAAGGAGCTCAGTTAAGTCGATTCCCACCATCATATAGATTTGTTCCAAGGAACAACAATATTGAAATAAGAAAATTTTATTGGAACAAGGTTATTGATAATACATTTGCAAGTTCTCTGAGTTCTAAGATTGCGAGAGTGCTGATCCTTCGAGCTCCTTTAGGTAATATATTTCTAGCTGGATGACTTCCATGACCTTATAGGGACCTTTCCAGTTCGAGATGAGCTTTCATTGATTCTAAGGTTGTGAAACATCTGCTCACCGAAGCACCAGATCTCCTACTTTGATTACCTTGCTTCTGATCCTAGAGTTGTAGTAGCGGGCTACTTTTTACTTATTGGCTGCCATTTGGATTTTAGCTTTTTCTCACTTTTCCTCCAACAGATTGAGATTTATCCTTAGACCCTGTGAGTTGTTTGGCTCACTAAAAGCTTCCACTCATGCTGAAGGAAGTTCAAGCTCGATTGGGATGACTGCCTCTATCACAAAATCCAATACGAATGGGATTTCTCTAGTTGGCAACCTTTGAGTGGTTCTGTAAGCTCAGAGCATGTGATAAAGTTCATCCATCCAAGTTTCTTTTGCTCTTTCAAGTCTGGCCTTTATCCCTTAAAGCAAAGTTCTATTTGTTACTTCAGCCTCACCATTTGCCTACGAATGAGCTGCTGATGTGAAGTGGTGAAAAATATTCAAGTTTTTATAGAATTTAGCAAACTTCGCTCTTAGAAACTGGCATCCATTATCAGTGATTAATATCCATGGTAGACCAAATCTACAAACTATTGACTTCTAAATGAAGTTCTGTACTTTGACTTTAGTGATCTTTGTCAGAGGTTCAGCCTTAACCCACTTAGTGAAATAATCTACGGCCACCAACAAAAACTTTTATTGCCCAGGCATCATGGAAAAAGGCCTAAGTATGTCCGTCCTCCATTGTGCAAATGGCCAAGAAGCACTTAACGATGTAAGCTATGAAGCTAGCTATCTTTGAATGTTTGCGTTCCTCTGACACTTATCGCACTTTCTCACATAATCCATTGCATCTTGGTGCATCGTTGGCTAATAGTAGCCCTGTCAAAGCAATTTATATGATAAGGATCTCGCCCCCAGATTATTTCTGTATATTTCTTCATGAACTTTTCTCAAGTCATAATCAACTTTAGAAGATCGAAGACTTTTGAGAAGTAGTAATGAGTATGATCTCTTGTACAACTTGTTTTCATATAGAATGTAGCAGGAAGCCTGATTTCTTAATTTCTGAGCTTCTTTATGGTCTCTGGGAAGAACTCCATCTTTGAGATAAGAGATTAATGGATTGATCCAATTGGGCTCACGTTCGACTCGCATTATTGTCAGGCATTCTTGTGGACTTGGTCATTGTAGAACTTCATAGAGGACTTCTTTTGGCAGTTCTTTTAGGACTAAGGTGACCAACTTAGAGAGAAGATCAGTTCTATTATTTTCTACCCTAGGGATCTGCTGGATATCAAAACTAACAAAGTTTGAACTTAAACTCTTTACTCTTTCCAGGTGCTTCTTCATACTTCCTCCTGAGCTTCAAAGGTGTTACTGACTTATCCCACCACCAGTTGAGAATTACTATAAACCTTCAAATATTTTGCTTCCAATTCTTTGGCTATTCTCAGTCCCTCAATCAGGGCTTCATATTCTGCTCTATTGTTGGTAGTGGAAAACTCGAAGCGCAAAGCATATTTAGCTACAACTCCATCCAGATTGATGAGAATCAAGCCTGAGCCTGCCCCGGAAGCATTAGATGAACCATCCATGTATAGTGCCCAGAAGTTTTCAAGAAGATCAGCCTTCTCTTTAGGGGAGCTAAGGATAAGAACTTCTTGGTGTTTTGGTTCGATTGCATCTGGAATGGTGCACTTCATTATAAAATTGGCCAGTATTTGAGCTTTAATGGATGGTCAAGGTTGAAAATGAATGTCAAATTTAGTTAACTCAATTGCCTATTTTACCACTCTTCTGGAGGTATTAGGTCGGTGAAGAACTGTCTTGATGGGTTGATCAGTAAGAAGAGTAATGGTGTGTCCCTGAAAGTAAGATCGGAGCTTTCGGATGGTAATCAATAAGGTATAAGTTAGTTTTTCTAATTTATTCTACCTTGTTTCTGTATCTCTCAAGACTCTGCTTATATAATAGATCGGCTTCTGAACTTTGGCTTCTTCTCTGACCAAGATGGCTCCAATAACTATAGGGGACACAGCAAGGTACAAGAGCAGCTCTTCTTCGGGTTCAGGCTTGGCTAGGAGTGGGGTGTGTTAGGATAGATCCATCAACTACGGAACATGAATCACCCATCCAAGATCATCTATAAAAGATATGGCACCACCTATTGCTATGGAAAGATAGAAGAAGACAAATAAATACAACCATATACGTGGTTTGGCCCAAGTGCCTACATCCATGGGATATGCAATGCTTCACTATCGGAAAAGAACAATAGAGGAGATGCAATCTCAACTCATCAACCCACTTTCTTAATCCAGAAAAACTCATCCATACAATGCTCTCATGGTAATCCCAAGAAGATCTCCCTCACAAATCTACCGATCTAAGATCCTCGACATCCCTGGATACTCTATGATTCTCTCAGCCTCTACATCAAGCCCCAACCTCTGTCCTTAGGCAACCGTACTATTTAGGATACTTTCGACTTTCTTGATGCTCTTGGTACATCCTGAGATCCCTGGCTCTCCCTAAGACCAGCTCCTGGTCTCCTTGAAAAGCTCCCGACACTCTCTACTGAGATACCCTCTTCAGCTGCTACACCATTGAGCCTCTCTCAGCCCCCGTGCCTCCAGGGAGGTGCTACTACAGTACTTCAGTGCTTCCTGCCTCATCTCTGTGCCACTCGAGAGGTTTTCCTGAGACTCTCTCTTTCTTCTTTGGTCGTCAGGCCTTCTTATAAGGCCTAATCATCCTAATAGCCATCCGATCAGCTTCTACATGCTCTCCTGGTTGTTGGATAGCACAATAGCTGCATAGACCCCATGAATGGACCTAGTCCTTGAGTTAGGGGCTGTAGACCATGTCAAAAGGCTTCTGCTCATGTGCCCATACGTTGTTCGCCATCGTTCTATTCACCTTCATCAAGTCGGCTCCACCAGAAGCCGAGGTAGCTTGACTGTATTTTATTCGAGCACTGCTTTTTATCCGCTTGAGAGAGCCAGCTCAAATCTACCTTAAGCCAGCTTGACTGTGTATCAAAGCTAGCCCGACTGTATATTGGCTGATCTTTCTCTTGGCTCCTGAATCTCATTCTTGGCTTATCATAGACCGAATCTTAAGGTGCCAGATTTCAACATTCTCCACCTCAACTTGATATTCGGCTCCACCTTAAATCCAAGAGCTTCCTATATGATATCGCCCCCATGTCTTGGGGATACTGCCTGCTGCTCATTGATCGATAAATATGGGAGTCAAGCCAGGCCGCTCAATCCCAAACTGAGTCTCATGCCCAATCCATCTCCACCTAGAGCTCTATCTCACACTGAGCTCCATCTGGCTTCTTCTTGCACATGAGAGCATCCACCATGATTTTGCCCTTCTTCTAACTTGATCACCACTACAGCAACTCTTGGAACAACCTAACTCCTAGCTCTGAAACCACTATTAGGATAGATCCATCAACTGTAGAACACTGATCACCCATCCAAGATCACCTATAGGAGATATGGCACCATCTATTGCTATAGAAAGATAGAAGAAGACAAACAAACATAACTATATATGTGGTTCGGTCCAAGTGCCTACATCCACGGGACATGCAATGCTTCACTATCAAGAAAGAATAATAGAGAAGATACAATCTCAACTCATCAACCCTCTCTCTCAATCCAGAAGCACTCACCCATACAACGCTCTCATAGTAATCCTAAGAAGATCCCCCTCATGGATCTATCAATCCAGGATTCTTGACATTCTTGAACACTCTATGATCTTCTCAGCCTCTACATCAAGCCCCAGTCTCTATTCTTAGGCAACCCCATCATTTTATGATACTTCCGGCTTTCTTGATGCTCTTGGCACATTCTGAGACCCCTAGCGCTCCCTGAGATCAGCTCTTGATCTTCTTGAGAAGCCCCTAGTACTCTCTACTGAGATACCCTCCTCGACTACTGCACCGTCGAGCCACTCTCAGCCTTCGTGCCTTCAGGAAGGTGCTACTATAGCACTCCAGTGCTCCTTGCCTCGTCTCTATGCCATCTGAGAGATTTTGCCAAGACTCTCTCTTTCTTCTTAGATCGTTAGGCCTTCTTGTAAGCCCTAATCATCCTAATATCCATCAGATCAGCCCTAGCATGCTCTCCTAGCTATTGGATAGTACAATAGCTCCATAGACCCCATGAATAGACCTAGTCCATGAGTTGGGGATTGTAAATCCCATTAAAAGGCTTCCACTCGTATGCTCGTGCGTTGTTCACCATCATGCTGTTTGCCTTCATCGAGCCAGCTCCATCAAAAGCCAAGCTGGCTCGACCATATTTCACTTGAGCACTACTTTTTGTCCGCTTGAGAGAGCCAAATCAAATCCAACTCAAGCTAGCTAAATCTCACCTCGAGCCGGCTTGACTACATATTCGAGCCAGCCCAATTGTATGTTGGCTGATCTTTCTTATGGCTCTTGAATCTCGTTCTTGGCTTATCATGGACTAAATCTTGAGATGCTAGATTTCAACAAGATGAACTGAGATAGTTCTTCAATTCTTCAAAGACTTGCTGGCACTCAGGAGTCCAGTTGAAATTCTTAGACTATTTGAGCACTTGAAAGAAGGGCATGCAACGCTCTTCTGATCTTGAAACGAAGTAATTCAGGGCCGCTATCTTGCCTGTAAGGCACTGAACTTCTTTTATTGTTTCTAGGGTGGTCATCTCTTGGATGGCTTTGCTTTTCCAGATTGGCTTCAATGTCGTGCCTTGATACCATGAATTTCAAGAACTTCTCCGAGGTTACTTTAAAAGCACATTTTGTAGGATTCAACTTCATCTTATACTTTTGGAGAATATTAAAGGTCTCTTCAAGATTGGCAATGTAATTTGGTGAAGATCGACTTTTTACTAGGATATTATCTAGATAGACCTCAATATTTCAGTCGATCTGCTCCTTGAAGATCTTAATTACCAGGCGCTGATAAGTTGCTCCTGCATTTTTAAGCCCAAAGGGTATGATCTTGTAATAATAAAGATCATGGTTAGTAATAAAAGCAGTCTTCTTCTCATTCTCTGGTGCCATCCAGACTTGATTATAGTTGGAGAAGGCATCCATGAAGTTGAGGAGTTCATGGCCTGAAGTTGCATCCACCAGTTGGTCAATCCTAGATAGAGAGTAGTTGTCTTTTAGACAAGCTGTGTTTAAGTTTGCGAAGTCTATGCACATCCTCTACTTGCCATTTATCTGTTTAATAAGAACAACATTTGCAATCCAATCCGAAAAAAAGCACTTCTCGAATGAATCCTGCCCTAAGGAGCTTATCGACCTCGTTCATTATAGCCTTTTGCCTCTCTAGTGTAAAACTGCGCTTTTTCTGCTTTATTGATCGATGTTTAAAGTCCACACCTAGATGATGCTCCATTACTTTTGCATCAATCTCGAGCATATCTATAGGCGCCCAGGCAAAGACATCAGCATTTCTTTGTAAGAAGGTGACAAGCTGCTTTCTGACTTCTCTTTCCAAATTTGAGCTGATCTTCATGGTGTGTTCTTTATTTCAATGATTCAAAGGGATCTCCATAAGGTTGTCGATGGATTCTCCTCTTTCTTCAGATAGATCATCATGGGCATCAAGTCCATCCACTAGACAAGGGTCTGCTTGTCCCCCTCCTTGTAAGGCAATATTATAGCAGTATCGAGCCAGTGTCTGATCTCCTTTGACCTCCCCAACTCCACACTTTGTCTAAAACTTCATTTTTAGGTAGTAAGTTAAAACTACAGCCCAGAGTGTATTCAAACCAAATCAGCCTAGGAACGTGTTGTAGGCAGAAGGGACTTTGACTACTAAAAAATCAACTTGAGCTCTAGATTACTTTGGATACCGACCCACTACTACGGGCAATGTTATTATTCCTTCCACTGGCACTGTATCTTCTATGAATCCTACTAATGAAAAATTCATTGGACCCATCCTATCATCAGATATGGACATTTTAGAAAAAGCATCATAAAACAGGACATCAATAGAGCTTCCATTATCGATTAAAATATGGTGTACATCATCATCAATAATATTTAAAGTAACTATAATCATATCATTATACAAAAGCTAAACTCCCTAAAAATATGATTTAACTAATATATTAATTATAACATATTTTATAAGAAGGCCTAACCCAGCTGAACTCCCTAAAAATATGATCTTTCTATTATTTCACTCTGCCATGGCCATGGGCTTATGGACTTGATTCTCATGATCATCATAGGGCTGCTCCTCATCTACCGAGGTAGATAGATCCCCTATTGGTGCAATCCAATTCCTATAATGAACATGCTATAGCCAACATACACCTTAGGATTTCGAATGACTAGGATACCGAGTTATGGTGTAGTCAAACTATAACACTTTCAAGATAAACTGCGATGCACCTTAGGTTAAAGAACCCGACATACTACTGCAGCTTCGAGCTAGTCATCGACGAGAAGGTAGACTTCCTCATGACTACTCGAGGTGGTCACACTCAGTGCCCTTGTTCTCTAACGAGTATCTGTACTCTCGCTTTAGTGTCTCTAACCATAGACTCAAGACTCATCTACCCTAAAGAAGTGATCGTACACCAACCTTCTGGATCAATCACCATCCTCATGATGATCCTACAGTTGGGAGCATTTTATGAGTTAATAATGAAAATTCATGTCTTAAATTTTCAACTCTTGAAAATATGAACTATCATTACCATTAACTCAAGGGATGTATCATTGACACTTTTAAATATACATTATGATAGAAAATAATCTATTTTATTATTTATAGTCAAAATTATAGTTTTGCCCTTAGAAGTGTATTACAAGTGTCATCCAATCTGGCTTCTAAGGCACACATATCTAACAACTGCTCCATCTGAAACTATGCATCTTCGGCATTTGTGCTATGATATTGGTCCTCCTACACTCTATCAAAACTTTGCTCACTACATCTCTCTCCACTAGTGAATCCACCTCTGTCTGATGCTCCACCTGAAATTGAAGTCCCCTAATGCCGTAGAAGCCAACTCTATAATCGAGTTCCCCAAGGCCAACCATCAAATGTTGCACTGTTGGAACTGTTGCTACACCTCGGACACTGTCGCTACCCCTTCAGACCCTCTGCACTTTGCAGACCCGTTCGAAGCTATCTTGGATACACCGCACCTTATGGGCTCCTTCAAGACTACCAAGAGCTCATCCGACTCTTTACTCTCAGTGACTGAATCGATAGAATAAGATTTTTCTCCTTCCTTGCACTTCTTCCAAAGCAGTTATTCTCGCTTAAAGTGTCCTGCTTCACCATACTTGAAGCATCTCTTAAACCCCTTGCTGCCCCTTCGCTTGCCCATCTTCTTTCCTTTCTTGGGTCTCTTTGACACCACAAGACCCTCCTAGAAGACTTTTCTCTTCATCATCCATTTTCACTACTTGTTAGACCTTAGCACTAATACGATCTCCTCATACACTAGTGTCTCCTTACCATACAGCAATGTCATCACTAATGGGTCGATGCTCCCGGGTAGATAATATAGCAGTAATAAACTTTTATCCTCCTCTTTGAGATCTGTCCCAATGTTGAGCAAATCCATACTCATCCGATCAAACCACTGCATATGCCTTGCGACATCCTTGCCCTCCTGGATTCGAAGGCTATATAGTTGCTTCTTCAGTATCAATTTATTGCACATGTTCTTTTCCATGTACAACTGATGTAACCTCGACCACAAACCCTTGGATGTTCTTTCCTCTAACATGCTATATAGCACCTCATCTGCTAGACGAGATCAAATCATGGCACATACCCTTTTCTCTAAGGACACCCATACCTTGTCTGTCATCTCCTTCGGTATATCTTCCAAGGCCAAACCAACCCCATCTGAACTGGCAGATCCTTCATCCTAATCTTTCACATCGTGAAACTTTTCTTTTTATCAAACTTCTCAAATCCTACCTTCAACCTGCTATTCTCCATGATCAAATTGAATCAAAAATAGCAAATAGGTAGATCTAAAAATTATCTTGACTAGGGATGGTGGATAGCAGCCTTGCAATCTCTTCCTTCCTCATGAAGCCTGATGATATATCTTAAAATTAACCGCAAGTGCATGGTGTGTAAAGTAGCATGTCTAGTGAGTGCGGATTGACCCCATGAGGAATTATGTTTGAATTATGTTTAAACCCTTGCTCAGACGAGCTTTCATAAAGAGTTTGAAAGATTGTTTGTTACTTACTACTAAATAGTAAATTAATTTTAGAGAATAATAATCTAAAAATCTAGGATTTTTGAATCCACTAGATCAATGACTTAGAGAGCATTTCTAATATTTCTCTTATGTTATCTTTTGATCAAGGTGTAATGCGTGGACAAGCATTCATCCTAATTAAAGAACTCTTCTTTCAATTACTTTTCTTATGTTATCCAAGTATGGACTATGAAGAAACTCTGATCCAATAATAATCCATCAAAATTTTCCACAAGAAAGAAGAGAAAAGAAATTAATAAAATTATAGGCCTTCTTCCTATTATCCTTTTTGCACCGAAGCAAGCATGAACTATAAAGAGATTGAAATCCAATGATAGTCCATCAAATTTCTTGGCAAGAAACTTGAAGGAAGAAGAACTAAAAAGATAAAAACTAAAGAAAAATCCTAAGAAAGAGCTTCTAATCACAGTTTAGCTTCATCGCCAATCCTAAAGGATTGCTTAGCTAGACATGATTTAAATCTCACTTTTAAAATTAACTAAAATTAAATTCTATACTACTTGCTGAAATTTAAATTATAGAAATTAAAGAATTATAGAAATAAACTATCTTAGTGCTAAAATTAAAAATTATAAGAATTAAATTATAGAAATTTAAACTAGCCTATTTGCTAAAAATAAAAATAAAAATGATGAGAAAAGAAACTAATTTTTATTGCTGATAAAAGTTTCTAATACAAAAAGAAGATTTTTAACTCCCAAGCCATTAACAGGGCTTGGAGTTGAAACAAGAAAAAAAAACATAAAAACCTCTCTTGGTCAATCTTTTCCTAGCTAACTCTCTTTCTCGTGTTGGAAGGATGGAAGAAAGTAAAAAAAGATAGATAAAAATTTTATTGGTAGGTATTCTCGTCTGTCACATGGGCCCTTACAAGAGTTATGGTATGGAGAGATATATCTCAAGATAGTGGTATTGGGCTTATTGAAAGGTGTTAGAAGGAAGGAGGATTTTGTATTTTCTAGATGTGGGACTAATAAAAAGATCCTTTCTAAAGAATGGATGGTTGAGATTAGAGTGATAAGAAAATTTGGATGGATGAGATGAAAAGGATGGAAAATATGACAAAAAAAAAAGTTGCCATTCAATCCAAATTCTTTCTTTTCAAAAAATAATTTTTTTTTGAATCTCGGATGTCCATCGCTTCTTTCCATGTTGATTCCCTGCGTTGCACAAGGCCCACACTCACATGTTGCTTGCCTGATTTTTGCATTTTCCTTCTCATGCCTACTTTGTGCGTCCACTATTCATATGCCAAAAGTTTGCTCATGCCTTCTTGTAGGTCTTCACAAAATCCAAAGCATCCATAGCTATATCAGATCCTATGCATGAAGATTGACCACGAGCTCATTCACAAAGCCCATAGGTGCATTTAATGCGTAAAGAGCCCTTCATTAATTACACTAAATGTCAAAAGTATATCCTCTCCTTTAAAAAAATTATTTTTATATTAATATCATGTATGTTCTCTGCTTTTCATGTGCCCGTATCCATATATCTTCACGTATCATGTACGTGACAAGCTTGAATTTGGACTAAAGCTTCATCTACATGTGTTGGAGGACCATTTCTAGTTGATTTGTGATTACTACTTTAAAATTAATTATTCCTATAAAGATTATAAAAAGTATCAAATATAAATAAAAAAAGATAAAATAGCATGAATTTTAATACTTTTTATGTTATAATTAATGTATTTATTATACCTCCAACTTAAACTTTACTCATCCTCGAATAAAAAAATAATGATATACAATATTGACTTTCTTTGACATGAGTGTTCATTTAATAATTTTAGAAGTAAATGATATCCATCTAGAAAATTATCAAGCATATTATTGGGATATTAAGGCTATCCGATAGAATGGTTGAGTAAAGAATATAGAATTTGTCAAAGCTTTTTCTTTACCCACTCTTACCTTAATCCTTGAATTGTCTAACCCTAAGATGGGCTAATAGTTTTGTATTTGCACAACCATTCCTTCATCATTTCATTTTTTTTTAAAAATACAGTTCGTGTAATGCCTTAACTATTTAAGCTTTCTATTTAATCCTTGTAGCGAGTGTTAGGCCAATGACTCTCAAACTAGTTGGCTTTAGGACATTAGGTGTAAAATATTCCTTGAGCTTACTGATTCGAGTCAAATAGGCTATGGATTGAGACTTGGTTGTATAAGATTTTTTTTATTTTAATATTATCTATTTATTAACGTGAATATCATTGCTTATTTAGACAATGAGACCCAATTTCTCGGTGGGACACCAATGTTTTTTTTTTTTTGGAAGAAACTATATGCATCAACATATCCCACTTATACCCATAAAAGGTTGACTCTCTTTAGATATTAATAGAAAAGGCTAGAAATGCTCAAAATTAATTTTTATTCTAGACTCAACCTTCTTTTGAATTTTATCAATATGCAATCCCTCGATACTCCATAATTTATCCAAAGTGTGCATTAAATGCTGCTAAAATGTCTAATGTTACTCGAGTCTAAAGTATAGTCAGGTATATGAATATCAATAAATTTGTAACTACAAAGATTCAAAGCAAACTTCAAAGTTTATCCCTCACCCCCTAACTTATTCTACATTATCCTCAATGGGGCAAGGAAAATAAAAAATGCAATAGATAAAAAGAAAAGAATGCATCTGATGTGATGTGTCCTTAGTTTAGCAGGTGTCTTCAAATGTTCTTTATGGCTCTTCCTTCCAACTTATTCGACATTGACTTTACTGAAGTAAAATCTAAATAAACTGAAAAGAGAAATTCAAAATGCAAAGGTCTGGGTTGCCTTCCAGGAGTGCTAATTTTAAAGTCCTCAGCTAGACCTTTATTAAAACTACTCTTAAGAAATTGGGTTACCTCCTAGGAAGCGCTAAGTTTATAGTCTTCAGCCAAACTAAACTCTAATCTTCATATGTTATCTTAACCTGGATTATATACAGGGTTAAAAAATTCATCTAATCTTTCACCACCAATTCTAGATAGATGATCTTTTTCATATAACTAGTTTTATCGTGAATATCTCTTAGTAATTTTAACATATCTTGGATTGGACCTAGGTTTAATTTAACAGTTATTGGTAGATTTTCTGATGGACCTAGATATTCATACTTTAGGTGTTCAGGAAGTATCTTCAAATCCAGTGGTGGTGTTTTTTCAATAACTGATTTAATTGGTCAATTCTAGTTCTAGTCGATTTTTATGATTATCAATTATCCAAATTTTATTTTCAAATTTTTGGTTCAACTTGAAATTTATTTTTATGTCTTCATGGTTCAGATCATTGGGTTCATAGACATCTTCTTGGGTCAAGTTTTCTTCATTGGGTTGGTCCAATTTCTATTCTAGGTTAAAAACATTCAGTTCAATAGTCATATTCCCAAACGAGATCTTCATGAGTCCATTTCGGCAATTGATAATGGCATTGGCAGTCGCTAGAAATGGTATTCCTAAAATAATTGGGATATGATTCTTTAGATTTGAAATGGGTTCAATCTCTAAAATGATAAAATCTATGGGAAAGATGAAATTATCAATCTTAATTAACACGTCCTCTACCACTCTTTTAGGGACCCTAAAATATTGATCCGCTAGTTGTAAGGTAATCTCTATAGGTTTCAGTTCTTCCTATCCTAATTGCTTATATACAGAGTATGGTAGAATGTTTATGCCGGCCCCTAAGTCTAATAAAGCCTTGTCAATACTGGTCTCTCTAATAGTGCATGAAATTGTAGGAGACCCTGGATCTTTGTACTTAATTGGCACTTGATTTATAAATAGGAACTCACACTTACTGCTAGGAAGGCCATCTTGGATAAATTGGTTGTCTCTTTTTTTGTACATAGATCCTTTAGAACTTTAGCATAGATCGGTACTTGTTGGATCATGTCTAGTAGAGAAATATTTATTTTGACTTTTTTAAATACCTCTAACATTTTATTTAAGTATTCTAATTATTTATTGGACCTTAGTAGGTTCGAAAAAGGTGCTATAAGCTTAGTGGATCCTATGAATGGGTTTGATGAATCATCAAGTGTGATGACTCAGGCTTCTTAAGCTAGTTCTGATGAATGGGTTGTTCAAAAAATGGCTTAGATGATGAGTCTTTTTGGCTATCAGGCATACCCACCTTATTGTCCACTTGTTTTCCAAATCTTAGGGTGTAAATTGCATTGACTTGGTTGACTTGGTTTCCATGTTGAGGTCATGGATCATTCTGGGCTCTCAGATTGGGTTCAAGTTGGCTAGGCAATCTGGCTCAGATGATGAGTCTTTTTGGCTTTCAGGCATACCCACCTTATTGTCCACTTGTTTTCCAAATCTTAGGATGTAAATTGCATTCACTTGGTTGACTTGGTTTCTATGTTGAGGTCGTGGACCATTTTGGGCTCTCGGATTGGGTTCAGGTTGGCTAGGCAATCTACCTCTCTCTCTTACTAATGGTAGAGGCTAGCTGACCTACTTGCATTTTCAATCGAGCAATGGCTTAAGTATTGGCATTTAAAAGTTGGCACGTGGTTTGCATAAAGTTATTCAAGGTGGCATTGGTGTCAGCAATTGATTTTGCTAGGACTTCTAGGCTTTTTTCTAGTGTATTGATCCTTTTTTCATCATTGTTAAATCCTGATGCATTGTTCAGTATTGGGTTGGGCCTTAGGTTAGACTGGTTAAAGCTAGGACCATCTAAATTTGAGCCTTATGATAATAAAAAATTTGGATGATTCCTTCATCCTGGGTTATATGTGGGTGCATAGGGGTTTTTCATGGATTTTTGGTATGCAGCATTCATCGGTGCATATGTGGTTCCAGTTGGGTTTATTAAGAGAGGACATTCTTCAAGAACATAGTCAGGTGTATACACTCATTGCATATAGGTGTAGACATATGGTTTACACTGACTGATTTTTATAGTTCTAAGGCCTCCAATCTACATGTTAGGATTGCAATTTTAGCCTCCACAGCTAGGGATGTCGGCATTTGATACATCCCATCTCTTGAGGGAGTTGATCTTTCTAGTTTCCTAGTCGTTTCTCATTGTAAATTCTTCTTGGCTAGGTCTTCTAGAAACTGCCAGGCCTCATTGGGTTCTTTATACATAAATTGACCTTGGCATATGGACTCTACCATGATTCTAAAATTTGAGTCTAGTCCCTCGTAAACTATTTTGCATAGCCTCCAGGTCTCTGTTCTATGATGTGGGCATTGGGTCAAGAGGTTCTTAAAATGATCGAAATACTTCCAAAATGATTCACTAGCTAGTTAGTAAAATTGGTTAATTTCATTTCTAATTCTAGCTATGTTATGATGGGGAAAGTACTTTTTTAGGAATATTCTTACAAAGCCCTCCCAAATCATGATAGATTGATTTGGTAGACTGTATAACTACTTTTTGGCATTATCCTTAAGGACAAAATTGATTAATCTTAGTTTGATCTCATCCTCAGAAAGTTGTTGTAACCTTATGGTTGCACAAACCTTTTCAAATTCTCTAATGAATATATATGCATCCTCTATTCCAGTGGATTTTGGAAGCATATTAATCATTTGAGATTTAATTTCAAAATTATTTGCAGTAGGTTGGGGCAACCTGATGCAAGAAGGTTGGATGGACCCAACCGGATAATATAAATCATTAAGGGTTTGAGGCTGATTGATTTCTTCTATTTTAGTTATTTTAGGGCTTGACACGGAATCAAATCAATTCTAATTAGTCGACCTAAAATCCTTTTCCATGAGAAAAGTAAACACTTTATTTTATTTTTTATTTTTAATTTTTTTATTAATTTTTTAAAGAAGAGAGAAGAGGAAGATAGATAAGAAAAGAGTTCTACATATGGATCCTAAGGAGTCCTAAATCTAGAGACAAAAGAAAAGGTGAGATAAATTAGTAAAGATTTTTTTTCTTTTTTTTTCAAATATTTATCAAGCAAATATCTATCCTAAGTCACCTTAATTCTAGACAGCTCTTAACTACCAAGGCTGCCTTGGAGCCCTCCAAGTCAGAAACCAACTAGCCAATTAGCAAGGTAAGGGTAAGATCGATGGGAGTCCCTCGGTTATTTTCCTTAGACACCAATTAGATTGGCCAAGCAAGCAGAACTAATTAAAGAATCACCTTTCTTCAGACTCTTGTCCCTGAACCCCTTTCCTAGACACCAGTCAATTAGCCAATCCTGATCTAGTCCAACTTTTTTGGATGCCTTGTCCTAATGAGCTCGGATGTCCCTAGGCTAACATCTAATTGATTTTATTTAAGGATTAGGGTGAATGCAAATGAGGAAATTTATTTATGGGCTAAGGAAGGGTAATGAAATTTCCATCTTATCTTATTTAGATTTGTGCCCTTAAAGTAGTTTAGATATGCTTATGCACAACTAATAAGAACAAATAAGTTTTAATTAAAAACTAATAATGAACTAAGATTAAATTAGCCTACTAAAGAAAAAGAAAAAGGTTAGATTATGTACCGATTTCTAGCACTCACCAATTTTCTATAAGACAAGATATATAAGTTAGAAAGGTCAAGCTAAAATTAAGCTAAAAGCACGAAGAACAAAAATTTAAAATATAATTTAAAACATGCCAATTCCCTAAAAATGATGTCAAAAATTTGAAATATCTTAAAATTAACTGTAAGTGCATGGTATGCAAAGTAGCATGTCCAGTGAGTATGGGTCAATCCCATGAGGAATTGTATTTGAATTATGTTCAAACCCTTACTCAAGCGAGCTTTCACAAAGAGTTTGGAAGATTGTTTGTTACTTACTACTAAATAGTAAATTAATTTTAGAGAATAATAATCTAAAGATCTAGGGCTTTTGAATCCACTAGACCAATGACTTATAGAGTCTTTCTAAGATTTCTCTTATGATATCCTTTGATCAAGGTGTAATGCATGGATAAGCATTCACCCTAATTAAAGAACTCTTCTTTCAATTACTTCTCTTGTGTTACCTAAGTATGGACTATGAAGGGACTCTGACCCAATAATAATCCATGAAAGTTTTTCATAAGAAAAAAGAGAAAAGGAATAAACAAAATTATAGGCTTTCTTCCTATTATCCTTCTTGCACCGAATCAAGCATGAACTATAAAAGGATTGAAATCCAATGATAGTCCATCAAATTTTTTTGCAAGAAGCTTGAAGGAAGAAGAATTAGAAAGATAAAAACCAAGGAAAAATCCTAAGAAAGAGCTTCTAATCATGGTTTAGCTTCATCACAAATCTTAGAGGATTGCTTAGCTAGACATGATTTAAATCAAAGCTTTTGAAATTAATTAAAATTAAATTCTATACTACTTACTAAAATTTAAATTATAGAAATTAAAGAATTATAGAAATAAACTATCCTAGTGCTAAAATTAAAAATTATAAGAATTAAATTATAAAAATTTAAACTATCCTATTTGCTGAAAATAAAAATTAAATTGATGAGAAAAAAAATTAATTTTTATTATTGATAAAAATATCTAATACAAAAAGAAGATTTTTAACTCCCAAGGCATTAACAGGGCTTGAAGTTGAAATAAGAAAATAAAAATATAAAAATCTCTCCTGGCTTATCTTTCCTTGGCTAACTCTCCTTCTCGTGTGTTGGAAGGGTAGAAAAAAGTGAAAAAAAAGATAGATAAAAACTTTATTAGTAGGTATTCTCACCTATCACATGGACCCCTATAAGAGTTATGGTATGAAGAGATATATCTCAAGATAGTGATACTGGGCTTTATTTATAGGTGTTAGGAGGAAGGAGGATTTTGTATTTTCTAGATGTGGGACCAATAAAAAGATGTTTTCTAAAAGAATGGATGGTTGAGATTAGAGTGATAAAGAAACTTGGATGGATGAGATGGAAAGGATGGAAAATAAGGCAAGAAGAAAAGTTGCCGTTCAATCCAAATTTTTTTTTTATAAATTTTTTTTTCTTAAATCTCGGATGTCCATCACTTCTTTCTGCATTGATTCCACACAAGGCCCGCACTTATGCTCTGCTTGCCTGATTTTTGCATTTTTCTTCTCGCACCTACTTTGCCCATCCGCTATTTACATGCTAAAAGTTTGCTCATGCCTTCTTGTAGGTCTTCACAAAATCTAAAGCATCCATAGCTATATCAGCTCCCATGCGCGAAGACTAACCACGAGCTCATCCACAAAGCCCATAGGCCACTATTTATGCATTTAATGCATAAAGAGCCCTTCATTAATTACACTAAATGTCAAAATGTACATCCTCTTCTCAAAAAAAAAATCTTTTTTTATTAATATCATGCATGTTCTCTGCTTCCTGCATGCTCGTATCTATGTATCTTCACGTATCGTGCATGTGACATGCTTGAATTTGGACTGAAGCTTCATCTATATATGTTGGATGGCCATTTCTAGTTGATTTACAATTAAGATTTTAAAATTAATTATTTCTATAAAGATCATAAAAAGTATCAAATATAAATAGAAAAAGATAAAATAGCATGAATTTTAATACTTTTTATGTTATAATTAATGTATTCATCACCTAGAGAAAATCTTAGATCTAAACTTCACTACTGATCTCTGCTGAACCCTGATCTTCTTCCTTCTTCATTTTCAACTAGGCTTTGATACCAAATTATTGAGGATAGTTGGCTTTGATACCAAATGTTGTAGCAGATGGCACTGCTCTGAAACCAACTGTTGCTCCTACAACTGCTCGGAACCACAACCGCAGATTCGATCTCTTGCATAGAACTTGGATGTTAATTCAGAAACCTGAAGAAGAACAAAGTAGATAGCCTATACTTAGGGCTTAAAGTTGGAACTAGAGAGAGAAGAGAAGAGGCTTTAGGGAGAAAAGCTCTATATTGATTCCACTTTTTGTAAAAGTTACAATACTTAGATTTATACCCTAGGATTTTTGTTATACCATATAAATCCTAATAAACCCAGACCCCAGCCAAAAAACTCTCCTAGGCTAATCTAATACATGAAAGTGCTCATCAAGCCCATGTATACCCATGTCTCTCATACTGTCATCTTCTAGATCTAAACCTGATCCATACATGAGTTATCCCCCTTAGGACCTTATTAGACTAGGCCTCAAGACCCCTTGGATTAATCCCAATCCAAGATCAAACAAAAAATCTCATCCAGTTCTATTTGCTATCATCGAGTTGGCTCTGCTAGAAGCCGAGCTAGCTTGACTACATCTTATTTGAATCCTATCTTCTATCTACTTGAGAGAGCCTACTCGAATCCACTTTGAGCTGGCTCGATCTCAGCCCGAGCTAGCTCGACTGCATATCCGAGCCAATCCACCTATGTGTCAGTTGAAGGAAAAAATCAAATTTCTGGATTAGGTTCGTTCAGATCTGATTGGATCAGGAAGGATATTTTCAAAAATTTTTTTCTTTAGGATCCTAATCAGATTTGAGACTCCTCAGATCTAATCTTATTGATTTGATAATAAAAATAAAAATAAAAATTAAATCTAACTTAATTTTTTCTTTATTTTGGGTAATCCAATTATCCTGTGATGATCTCAATGTTTGCCTGAGGTTCTGGATGTAGCCATGTAAGTAACTGGCCTCTACCGACATCCACTCGAGCAGGATCTGAAGATCTTCTCCTTCTCAATCAATCCTCCAAAAATCAGATCTAGATCTAATCTTGAAGGTCTTCAAAATGGCTTTTGAAGAACAGTCGTTGTCTCTTGCAGCAGTGCTGCCTTCTTTCTTTTCTGGTGCCTTTCACTTGCTTGGATAGCACCTTGTTCATGCCCAAAAGCCCTTGGGCATGAAGAGGAGAGAGAGGGCCAGAGGGTGGCATAGAGAAGGAGAGAGAGAGGGGCCATGTGGCATGGGCTAAAGGTAGAAGAATTGAATTCTTGGCGCAGACAGGGTTTATATAGACCCTGCTGCACCATGCAGTGCCACATCATCTTGGCCAATCACGACCCTTTATGCAATCAGATCTAAATTTGATTGGTGGGATGACATCATTTGATCTAGTCAGATGAGAGACCCTCAAAATTCTCCTTAGGTGGTGCCAAGACTGGTCAAACTAGACTTCTTGGTGCCACACAGATTAATCCTCTGAAGCAACCTAGAGTCCCAACTATATGGGACTTCATGTTTTATCCTCATAGGGTGCACACCTCCCAAGGCATGCACCCCCTTCCTATCTACTTTTCAGTAGGAGGACAAATCCCCAGGTACTCTCCTATGGGTGTATGATACATGGGCAGATGTCTAAGTGTCCAGGGTTAACATTTGACCAATGTCTGAAGGCAAGATTTAGTAGATGACAGAAAATGGTAGGTGTTATCTTAAATTTATCTCATAAATTAAGATAACCCTTTTATGATCTGAACAAGCTCCAGTCAGACTATGTAAAGATTCCTGAGTGAGCCCAAACACATTTGGCTCAGTCGAGACAAGCTTCAATGATTGTTAAAGGAGAACATTAGAATCAATCGTGTGCTAGCACGATTTTCTTGAACCTAATTGAATCTTATTCAAATCAATTGAATTGGGATAATCAATTGATGATATCCAGTTCCAAATCCTTATTTGTGTGATCCAATTAGGTTCATTTTTGTATGGTAATGGGATGTGTCATGATCTCTATCATCGGCATCATCAAAACACCTTCCGATGGATCAAAACTTTTCTGATTCAAACAACTAGTATGATCGATCATCCAAATCATTCTAATTGCTCCAAAAATCCACCAGTGACACCTAGCAGCATATGGTGGCAATCCATTAGAACTAAAAGCAAACCTCTCAGTGCAGTTACCTATGTGATTAAGTTTCTTTATCTTGAGCTCCAATCGGATTAGGGTTAAGGTGATCTCGTCAAACCCTAATTTCCATCATATGAATTAATCATTCGACTCAAGTCCAATGTAAAAACCCTAATAGAACCTCTTTCTATTATTTCACTCTGCCATGGCCATGGGCTTATGGACTTGATTCTCATGATCATCATAGGATTGCTCCTCATCTACCGAGGTAGATAGATCCCCTATTGGTGCAATCCAATTCCTATAATGAACATGCTATAGCCAACATACACCTCAGGATTCCGAATGGCTAGGAGATCGAGTTATGGTATAGTCAAACTATAACACCCTCAAGGTGAACTGCCGATGCACCTCAGGTCAAAGAACCAGATACACTACTACAGCTTTGAGCCAGTCATCGATGAGAAGATAGACTTCCTCATGACTGCTCGAGGTGGTCACGCTTAGTGCCCTCGTTCTCTAACGAGTATCTGTACTCTCACTCTAGTATCTCTACACTATAGACTCAAGACTCATCTATCCAAAAGAAGCGATCGTATACCAACCTTCTGGATCAATCACCATCCTCATGATGATCCTATGGTCGGGAGCATTTTATGAGTTAATAATAAAAATTCATGTCTTAAATTTTCAACTCTTGAAAATATGAACTATCATTACCATTAACTCAAGGAATGTATCACAGACACTTTCAAATACACACTATGATAGAAAATAATCCATTTTATTTTTTATAGTTAAAATTATAATTTTTCCCTTAGAAGTGTATTACAAGTGTCAGTCAATCTGACTTCTAGGGCACACATATCTAACAAACTCCCACTTGATCAAAACTCAATTAGCTATAAATCTAAGTTCCATCTTCTCAAGGTGGGCTTTGATCTTCTGTTGGCCTAATGGCTTTATAAGTGGGTCTACCGCATTGTCTGCAGAGTCGACTCTTTTGACTTCGACGTAATCTTTCTTAAGGTAATCACGAATGAGGTGGTATCGCTGCTCGATGTGCTTGGATTTTTGATGAGATCTCGGCTTCTTAGCAAGGCTAAGGTGCCATTATTGTCGTAGTACAGAGGAATGGCATCCGATGGCATCACTTCGATCTCTGTGGTGAACTTTTTATACCAGAATGCCTCCTTTGTAGCTTCTGACGCAGCGATGTACTCTGCTTCCATGGTGGAATCTGCTATCACTATCAGCTTGAAAATCTTTCAACTGACAACACCACCATTACACACAAAGAGACTCCCAGATGTTGACTTTTGATCATCTATGTCGGACATAAAATCTGAGTCTGTATATTCCTAGACTTAGAGTTCTCCATTACCAAAAACCAACATCATATCCTTAGTTCTTCTTAAGTACTTAAGGATACATTTCATAGAAGTCCAGTGTTCTTCATCTGGATTCGATTGATATCTGCTCGTGACACTTATAGCATGGGCTATATTAGGTCGTGTACATGACATGGCATACATGAGGCTTCCTATTGCTGAAGCATAAGGGATCTTGCTCATGCATTTAATCTCCTCAGGTGTGTTGGGATACATTTTCTTGGAGAGATGAATGCCATGTTTGAAGGATACCAATCCTCTCTTGGAGTTTTTCGTGCTAAACCTCTTTAGCACTTCTTCTATGTAAGACTTTTATGAAAGACCTAGCATCCTATTCGGTCTATCTCTATAGATCTTAATTCCTAGAATAAAGGATGCTTCTCCTAGATCTTTCATGGAGAATTCTTTAGATAACCATATTTTAACTATGGTCAACATGAAAATATCATTTCCAATAAGGAGGATATCATCCACGTACAGTACGAGGAAGATAATAGCACTCCCACTGACCTTTTGAAAACACATGATTCCTCCTCATTCTTGATGAAACCAAATAATTTAATCACATCATTAAAATGAGTATTTCAGCTCCGAGATGCTTGCTTAAGTCCATATATGGACCTTTGCAACTTGCATACTTTATGATCAACATCACTGGATGTGAAACCTAGTGGCTATTCTATATAGATATCTTCCTCAAGGTATCCATTTAAGAATGCCATTTTCACATCCATTTGCCATATTTCATAATTGAAATAGGCTACAATAGCAAGCAATATATGGATGGATTTTAGCATGGCTACTGACGAAAAGGTATCCTGATAGTCAATTTCTTCGTGCTGACTATACCCTTTTGCCACTAATCTAGCTTTGAATGTCTCCACATTTTTATCTGCACTAATCTTTCTCTTGTAGATCCATTTACACCTAATAGGTACTATACCTTCTAGTGGATCTACCAAGATTCAGACTTGGTTTGAGTGCATCAAGTCAATTTCTGACTTCATTGCCTCTAACCATTTTTTGAAGTCGATATCTGATATTACCTCATCATAGATTTTGGGATCATCACCATGAACCGCATTACCTACGAGGAATATTTCTTCTACTTTCTTTGAAATAGTACCTAAGTACCTCTCAGGAGGATGGAAAATCCTTTCTGATCTATGAGGTGGAGGAGGTAGTGATTGTATTGGCTTAACCTGATTTGGTTCCATAGGGTCCTTAGCTCATTGCTTTTGTGAGATTTTCTCCTCGAGCTTGATCTGCTTTTCAATGCCATCATCTTGAATAAACTATTTTTAAAGAAAGATGGCATGCTGACTCACAATCACATTATGGTCTTCTGGAATGTAGAAATAATATCCTAATGACTCTTTAGGATATCTTATGAATCAAGCTCTAAATGATGTATAATTTAACTTGTCCGCTTGTTGTCTTTTGACATGAGCCGGACAATCCCAAATTCTGAGATGACTTAGATTTGGTTTCTTACCATGCCATATCTCATATGGTGTGGTAGGAATGATTTTAGAGAAAATCCTATTCAGTAAATATATAGCAGTTAACAGACTATATCCTCAAAGAAAATCAGGAAGGTCTGTGAAGCTCATCATGGATTGGACCATATCTAATAAGGTCTGGTTCCTCTATTCTGAAATCCCATTGAGTTGAGGTGTTCTAGGTGGAGTCCATTAAGAGACTATGCCATTTTGCTTAAGATAGTCCAAAAATTCCCAACTAAGGTATTCACCTCCTCGATCTGATCGAAGAATCTTAATGGATTTTTTAGTTTGCTTTTCGACTTCATGTCTGAATTTCTTAAACTTTCAAAAGCTTCAGACTTGTGTGTCATAAGATACACATACCCATACCATAATAAATCATTAGTAAAGATTATGAAGTAGTCAAAGTTGCCTCTAGCTGGCACATCAAATGGATCGCACACATCAGTATGTACTAGGGCAAGTAGTTTGTGGCCCTTTCCCATGTCCTATAAAAGGGAGCTTAGTCATTTTGCCATAAAGACATGATTCACAAATTGGATATGACTCAGAAGTCAATGAATTCAATAGCCCGATTTTCTTTAATTTGTTAATCCTATCTTCTGCTATATGACCTAGCTTTAGGTGCCATAGATTCCTATCATTTGGACTATCCCTGGGTCATTTTGATCTTATGGCATTTACATTTTGCTCGATATTAAAGATAGATACATCAATATATAACTGATAGAGATCGTTAATAAGGAAACCACTTGTAATTTTATTTCTTTCATAAAGAATATTACAATGGTCCTTAAGAAAACTAATTACATAGCCATCTTATGCTAAACATGAAATAGAAATCAAATTTTTGCTTGCAGTAGGCATATAATAACAATCCCTAAGTACTAAATCTAAGCCAGATGGTAGTCAAAAAGGGTAGGTTCTCATGGCCACAGCAGCAACCTTTGCTCCATTTTCGATGCATAGGATCATCTCACCATCCCTCAGCCTTCTGTTATCCTCAAGATCCTGCATGGAAGTGTACAAATGAGTACTAGAACCAGAGTCAAGCACCCAATTGGATGCAGAAGAAATCGTAAGGTTAGATTCAATAACGAGCATACCTCCAAAAGGACCTGACACCTTATTCTTCAAGGTGACTAGGTATGTAGGGCAGTTCTACTTTCAGTGGCCATCAGTATTACAATGGAAACACTTTTCTTTATCAGCGGCTTTCATCTTCAGCTCTGCCTTCTTTTTCTTTCCACCTTCCATCTTTCACTTTTTCATAGACTTCTTTTTCTTTTCAAAAAACTTTCTCTTGGAAGAAGTCCATTCCATAGCAAGTACTGAGCCTTTAGAATCTTTCATAGAAAGCTCAACAGTAACCAGCATATTCATAAGCTCGATTAGAGTATTCTAAAGTTTATACATATGGTAATTCATGATGAATTGCCCATACACATCACTTAAGGATTGCAGAATTATATCATTCTGTAGATCCTGGTCTAACTTCACTCCAAGTTTCTCAAGTTCTTTCAAGTCCTTGATCATCATCAGACAATAATCTTGGACTGACTGCCCATCACGTATTTTAGCCTTAAATAGTCATTTAGTGACATGATATTTGGCTGCGTGACTTTATTCACCAAACAACTCTTGCAGATGAGCCAACATTTGACGGACAGTCTTGATATCTTCATGTTAGCGCTGAAGCTCATCAGACATCAAGCCCAACATGTAGTATCTGGCCTTATTATCTTCATCTATCCATTTATCAAAAGATGCTCTCTATTCAGTAGATGGATGAGCTAGTAAGATGGGGGGATCTTGGTCTAGTACATGAGTCAACTTCTCGAAACTCAAAATAATTTTGAAGTTCCAGAGCCAATCCCTATAATTGAGTTCGGTCAGTCTATGGGTGTCCAGGATATGGGCTAGTGGGTTAGACACAGATATTTTTCCTTTTTCTATAGGGAGTCAAAGTTTTTAGTTAGATTTTATAATTAAGACTTGACCAATTTATTTAGTGGTTTAATTTTTAAACAAATTAGCTCTCACTATTT
Source organism: Cocos nucifera (assembly GCA_006176705.1). NCBI lineage: Eukaryota > Viridiplantae > Streptophyta > Magnoliopsida > Arecales > Arecaceae > Cocos > Cocos nucifera. The sequence continues at coordinate 199,185 of QRFJ01002107.1, read as the reverse complement.
TCTTGGATCCCTACACTTCCTTTGTAAAGATGCAAAAATCATCATGATTACTGATTTCTAGTGGATGGTGTAGTCCCACCAACTGACTCATCACCTCACCTAATAGTTATTGATGATGGATTAGCCAATGAGTGAACAACTCTTATCCAATGATTCTCTAATCATGGTGCACCCAGACTTGGTCTCTAATTCATGAATCTCACTGTATCCGAAATATTGATCCACTCCTTAATTAAGTTAGATCCATCATTTGCACAGATTGAATTTCTAATTGGATCTCTCACCGTATTCAAAATATTGAGCCCAATCCATCCTCCAGCCTGTAGCATCCAATGCCTAATAGACATGGTTGCATCTTTCCAGTGTAACTGAACTACTATGACCAGTCGAGAACAATCAACCCCGAAAAGGGCCCGCACATCTACAATGGTGGAAGACCTTAGACTTAATCTATTCTTAGGAAGATTTGATTTAGGTCTCTTTTAACTTGACTTGACATAGCTATAACCATTATGACTAACCTAGTGGCATGGGTTAGCTCGGATTTTTAGCCACCTTAGATCAGAACTGGACCGACAAATATAGCAAGATAAGTGAGACCGATGGAAGGGATATGCCATTAACTCGATAAGAATGCATTCAAATCGAGTAGCTCCTAATTAAAAATCAATCAATCGTATCAGCCAAACTTACCTTAGACACCAAATTATTGAGCCAGAATCAATCGAATTAGCCTACAATCCAGACTTTAACCATTGAGCCTAATTAGGTCTTAACTTGATCGATTACTCATGTGATTCGACCTTGACCCAGACTTAATCCTATTAGGTTGGTTAATTTAAGTACCCAGACCTAACCAACTCTTGATTCAGTTTGATCAACCGCTAGACCTAATTAAGCTATCCAAGCCCGAACCCAATTTTATGAATATATCTTAGATCTAAAAATTTTTAATTTTAGATCTAATATATTTCATAATCTTAATTCTTAATTAAGTTTAGGGTTCATAAATAAAACATGTATATAAAATCCTAAGATTTCAGGATCTAAGGTTTTACAAAAAATAAGTTTTTGATTTCTGATTAAGATCAAATGCACAGCACCCCTACACATTGTAAGAACACTCAATCAAATGAAAGAAGAGGGCCTTTAATCCCTACTTCATTCTTCTAACTGGACGGCCAAGGAGATCGCCTTAATCAGAAACATGATAAATCTACAAAACTAGTTAGATCTACATCATATATCACATATATAAAAATTAATCTAACTAAAAATATATTTTGCATATATCTCATGTATCATATCATGCAAGTTTTCAGATCTAAATTATCTCATAAATATCTAAAAAATAAGATTTAAATTTAATCAAATTAAATTAAAATTTATTCTAGATAATTTTGTAGAACTATTCTATAACTAGTCTAAACATGCATCTATCATATCTCATATGAATAAATTAAATAAATTTATTTTTTATTTTTTAGATCTAATTATAATATTTATAATATTAGAAAAAATAAATAAATAGATTTAAAAATTATAATTAATTAAATTAAAATTATGATCATGCTAGACTATACATAGAATAATTTTATTCCTAGTCTAGTCATGCATCTCATACATCTTAGATCTAGATTATTTAAATAATAATTTTTTAATTTTAGATCTAATCACATCTAATGTGATATCTAAAATTATCTAATTATTAAGTTAAAAAAAATTAAAATTAGATCTAATGAATTATGAAACCTGGCTCTGATACCAGTTGAAGGAAAAAACCTATTTTTTGGATCAGGTTCGTTCAGATCTGATTGGATCAGGAGGGATATTTCAAAATTTTTTTCTCTAGGATCCTAATTAGATATAAGATTTTTCAAATCTAATCTTATTAATCTAGTAATAAAAATAAAAATAAAAATAAAAATAAAATCTAATTTAATTTTACCTTTGTTTCGGGTAATCCAATTATCCTGTGATGATATCCCGATGTTTGCCTGAGGTTCTAGATGTAGCCATGCAAGTGCCTAGCCTCTACTGGTATCTACTCGGATAGGATCTGAAGATCTTCTTCTTCTCAATCAATTCTTCAAAAATCAGATCTAGATTTGATCTTGAAGGTCTTCAAAATGGCTTTTGAAGAACAACCATTGTCTCTTGCAGCAGTGCTGCCTTCTTCCTTTCCTGGTGCCTTTCACTTGCTTGGATCGCACCTTTTTCATGCCCAAAAGCCCTTGGGCATGGAGAGGTGAGAGTGGACCAGAGGGTGGCATGGAGAAGGAGGGAGAGGGGCTATGTGGCATGGGCTAAAGGCAAAAGAATTGAATTCTATGCGCAGACAGGGTTTATATAGACCCTTTTGCGCCATGCAGTGCCGCATCATCTTGGCCAATCATGGCCCTTTGTGCAATCAAATCTAAATCTAATTGATGGGATTACATCATCTGATCCAATCAGATGAGAGATCCTCAAAACTCTCCTTAGGTGGCGCTAAGACTGGTCAAACTAGACTTCTTGGCACCACATAGTTTGATCCCCTGAAGCAACCTAGAGTCCCATCTATATGAGACTTCATGTTTTACCCTCATGGGGTGCACACCTCCCAAGGCATGCACCCCCATCCTATCTACTTTTTAGCAGAGGGACAAGTCTCCAGGTACTCTCCTATGGGTGCATGATACATGGACAGATGTCTAAGTATCCAGAGTCAATATTTAACCAATGTTCGAAGACAAGATTTAGCTGGTGATGGAAAATGGTAGGTGTTGTCTCAAATTTATCTCATAAATTAAGACAACCCTTTTTTGACCTAGACAAGCTCCAGTCAGACCAAGTAAAGATTTCTGAGTGAGTCCAAACATATTTGGCTCAGTCGAGACAAGCTTTAATGATTATTAAAGGAGAACATTAGGCTCAATCGTGTGCTAGCATGATTTTCTTGAACCTAATTGAATCTTATTCAAATCAATTGAACTGAGATAATCCAATTGATGATATCTAAATCCAAATCCTTATTTGTGTGACCCAATTAGGTTTAGTTCCGTATGGTAATGGGATGTGTCGTGATCTCTATCATTGACATCATCAAAACACCTTTTGATGGATCAAAATTTTTTTGATTCAGACAACTAGTATGATCGATCATCCAAATCATTCTAATTGCTCCAAAAATCCATCAGTAACACCTAGCAGCATATGGTGGCAATCCATCAGAATTGAAAGCAAACCTCTCGGTGCAATTACCTATGTGATTAAGTTCCTCTATCTTGAGCCCCGATCGAATTAGGGTTAAGGTGATCTCGTCAAACCCTAATTTTCATGATATGAATTAATCATTTGATTCAAGTCCAATGTGAAAATCCTAATAGAAACTCTTTCTATTATTTCACTCTACCATGGCCATGGGCTTATGGACTTGATTCTCTTGATCATCATAGGGCTACTCCTCATCTACCAAGGTAGATAGATCCCCTATTGGTGCAATCTAATTTTTACAATGAACATGCTATAGCCAATATACACCTCAGAATTTCGAATGGCTAGGAGATCAAGTTATGGTGTAGTCAAACTATAACACCCTCAAGGTGAACTACCGATGCACCTCAGGCCAAAGAATCAGATACACTACTATAGCTTCGAGCTAGTCATCGATGAGAAGGTAGACTTCCTCATGACTGCTCGAGGTGGTCATGCTCAGTTTTCTCATTCTCTAACGAGTACTTGTACTCTCACTCCGGTATCTCTACACCATAGACTCAAGACTCAACTATCCAAAAAAAGTGATCGTACACCAACCTTCTAGATCAATCACGATCCTCATGATGATCCTACGGTCGGGAGTATTTTATGAGTTAATAATGAAAATTCATGTATTAAATTTTCAACTCTTGAAAATATGAACTATCATTACCATTAACTCAAGAGATGTATCACAGACACTTTCAAATACACACTATGATAGAAAATAATCTATTTTATTATTTATAATTAAAATTAAAATTTTATCTTTAGAAGTGTATTACAAGTGTCAGCCAATCTGACTTCTAGGACACACATATCTAACATCAGCCCCTTCTCTTGACTGATTCTTCTCCTAGCTCTTATCCTTTGCTCCACCTTATGTCCCAGATCTTTAGAGCACTTGCCAAGCCCCTTAAGGTCCTCACATCTAAACCTTAAGCCTGTGCAGGGCTATATGCTGCCTTCATCCTAGGACAGCTCCTATCCTAGCCCTAGGACTACACTTATCCTAGTCTTCTCGGAGCCAACATCCTGGCTCCTCCTATAGCCTCCTAAGGCTTAAAAGCACCACACCATCCTTACACATGGTGGAGTCAGTAGTCACAATCTGTTTATAACTCTTCCAGTTTACAGCACTACCATTATACAAGAACAAGCTTCCTAATGTCAACTTTCGATCATAAATATCAGACATAAAGTCCTAGTCTGTATACCTCTATACTTGGAGTTCTCCATTATTAAAGATCAAAAATATGTTTTTAGTCCTTCTCAAGTACTTAAGGATACATTTCACAGAAGTCTAGTGCTCTTCGCCTGGATTCGATTGATACATACTTGTGATACTCACAGCATGGGCGATATCAGATCGTATACAAAGCATGACATACATGAGGCTCCCTATTGCTGATGCATAAGGAATCTTTCTCATGTGTTCACTCTCTTATGATGTGTTGGCGCACATATTTTTGGAGAAGTGAATCCCATATTTGAAGGGTAGATGACCCTTCTTGGAGTTCTCCATGTTGAACCTTTTCAGCATCTCCTTAATATTGTACATCTTCTGTGATAAACTTAGCATCCTTCTTAATCTATCTCTATAGACTTTGATCCCCAAGATAAAGGATGCCTCATCTAGGTTATTCATAGAAAACTCCTTAAACAACTATACTTTGACCGAGGTCAATATGGGAATATTATTCTCAATTAGGAGGATGTTATCCATGTATAATACGAGAAGATAACAGCACTCCTACTAATCTTTTTGAACACCCAGGGCTCTTCCTCATTCTTAATGAAACCAAACGATTTAATTATATCATTGAAACGAGCATTCCAACTCTGAGATGCTTGCTTACGTTCATAGATAGATCTTTACAGCTTGCAAACCTTATGATCACTATCACTGAAGATGAAACCAAGCGACTGTTCCATATAGATATTTTTCTTAAGATATCCATTTAAGAATATCATTTTCACATCCATTTGCCATATTTCATCATCAAAATATATTGTAATGGCAATCAATATGCAGATGGCTTTAAGCATGGCCACTGGCGAGAAGGTATCTTGATAGTTAATGCCTTCGTGTTGACTATATCCTTTCACCACTAATCTAGTCTTGAATGTCTCCATATTTTCATCTGCACTAATCTTTCTCTTAAAAATTTATTTACGTCCAATAGGTACAATACCTTTAGATAGATCTACCAAGGCCTAGACTTGGAACTTGGTTTGAGTGCATTAAGTCAATTTCTGACTTTATTGCCTCTTGCCATTTTCTCGAAGTCGATATCTGATATCATCTCGTTATAGATTTTGGGATCATCTCCATGTACCCCATTTTCTATAAGGAATATTTTCTCTACATCCTCTAAAATAATACCTACGTATCTCTCAGGAGGATGGAAAATCCTACTTGACTTACGAGGTAGAGGAGATAGTGTATGGATTGGCTCAAACTGACTAGGTTCCTAAGGTTCCTTGGCTCATTGCTCTTAAGAGACTTTCTCTTATAGCCTGATCTATTTTTCTATGCCACCATCTTGAACAAAATATTTCTCAAAAAAAATTGCATGTCGACTCACAATCATATTGTGGTCCTCTGAAAGATAGAAGTAATATCCCAAAGACTTAATAGGATATATGATGAATCGAGCTCTAAGGGACCTAGATTCTAACTTATTCGCCTATTATCTTTTGACATAGGCCAGACAACCCCAAATCTTGAGATGACTTAGACTCAATTTCTTATCATGCCACATCTTTTATGGTATGGTAGGAATGGTTTTAGAAAGAACCTTATTCAGTACATAAATAACTATTATAAGACTATGTCCCCCACAAAAAAATAGAAAGATCTATGAAGCTCATCATGGATCAGACCAATCTAATGGGGTCCGATTTCTCTATTCTAAGATCTCATTAAGTTGATGTGTTTCAGGTGAAGTCCACTATGAGACTATGCCATTATCCTTGAGATAGTTTAAAAATTTCTTACTAAGGTATTCACTTCCTCGATTTGATTGAAAAATCTTAATAGGCTTTCTAGTTTGTTTTTCTATTTCATGTCTGAATTTTTTGAACTTTTCAAAGGCCTCAGACTTATGAAGCATAAGGTGTACATACCCATACTAAGAAAAATTATTGATAAATATACTGAAGAAGACTAAATCACCTTTGGCTAGTACATCAAATGGACCGCAAATATCTATTTGCACCAGAGCTAGTAACTCTATGGTCCTTTCCCTATGTCTTACAAAGGGCAGCTTTGTTTTTTATCTTGAAGGCATGACTCATAAATTGGACATGACTCGAAAGTCAGCGGACCCATTAGTCCAATTTTTTCTAATTTATTAATCATGTCTTCTACTATATGACCTTAGCCTAAGATGCCACATGTATCTTTCATTTACATTATCTCTAGGTCATTTAGATCCTATAGCATTCACACTTTTTCGATATAATTTATAGGTACATCAACATGCAACTGATAGAGACTATTAATTAAGAAACCATTTTCAATTTTATTTTTTTCAAAAAGAATAATACAGTGGTCCTTATGAAAACTAATTACATATCCATCATGTGCTAAATAGGAGATAAAAATTAGATTCCTACTTGCAGTAGGTACATAAAAATAGTCTCTAACTTTTAAGATGCTCTCAAATGGTAGTTGTAGAGGATATGTTTCCATGGCCACAACAGTAATCTTTGCTCCACTTTTTATGCATAGGACCATTTCATCATCCCTTAGCCTCCTGCTATCCTCAAGATCCTACAAAGAAGTCCATAGATGAGCACTAGATCTAGAGTCAAGCACCCAACTGGATGCAGAAGAAACTGTTAGATTCATCTCAATCACGAGCATACCTTCAGAAGAACCTCCTTCCCTATTATTCTTCAGGCTTATCAAGTAAATAGGACAGTTTTGCTTCTACTGGCCATTGGAGTTATGGTAGAAATACTTTCCCTTCTCCACAACATTCTTCTTCGGCTCTATCTTCTTCTCCTTCTTCTTCCCCTCTATCTTCTACTTCTTCACATACTTCTTCTTCTTCCCTAAGAATTTTCTCTTGGAAGAAGTTTGCTCCATAGCATGTACTGAGCTCCTTGAACTCTTCAAGGTCTCCTCAGTAGTCACTAGCATGTTCATCAACTCAGCTAAGGTGCACTGGATCTTATTCATATAGAAGTTTACTATAAACTATCCATATGAATCAGTTAAGGATTGTAGGATCAAATCAACCTGCAAGTCCTTATCTATCGATATTCCATGCTTCTAAAGCTCGTCTAAGTCCTCGGTCATCGATAAGCAATGATCATGGACCGACTGTCTATTACGCATCTATGCCTTAAAGAGTCGCTTGGACACTTCGTAGCGTGCTGCATGACTCTGCTCACCATACAACTCTTATAGGTGAGCCAACATCTGATTGGCAGTCTTCATGTCTTCGTATTGGTGCTGCAATTCATTTGATATTAGGGCCAATACATAGCACCTAACCTTGTTGTCATCATCTAGCCACTTCTCATAAGACGCTCTTTGATCAATGGTTGGATGGGCTGGAAGAGGAGGAAGGTCCTAGTTTAGGACATAGATTAGCTTTTCAAAATTCAAAAAAAAATTTAAGTTCTAAAGCCAATCCTTAAAATTATGTCTGGTCAGATAGTTGGTCTCTAAAATCCTGGCTAGGAGGTTGGAAGCAGACATTTTCATATAGAGAGTCAAAGTTTCTAATTAGATTTATATTTAACTTAATTAATTTATTTTAAAAAATTTATTTTAAAATAAATTTAGACTCCTATTATTTTCTTGGGTCCCTACACTCCATTAGAAGAAATATAAAAATCTCCACGATCAAAGATTTTTAGTGGATGGTGCAGTCCCACCGATTGGCTCACCACCTTCCTAACAGTTTTGGTGATCAGTGAGCCGATGAGTAGACCGATGAGTGGACAACTCTTGTCCAATATGTTTTTAAATATGGTGCATTCAATTCTAATCTCTAATTTATAAAGTACACCATGCCCAGAATATTGCTCCACTCTTTAGTTAAGTCAAACCCACCATTTGCATGAAATGGATTCGTGATTGGGACCCTCACCATTTCTAAAATATTGAGCTAAACCCTTCCTTCAATCCATCACATCCAATGCCTAATAGTTGTGGTTCCATCTTCTCGGTGCAATTAAACCACTGTATCCAGCCGAGAACAATCAATTCCGAGAAGGGCCCGCATAACTACGATGGTGGAAGATTGCTAGACTTAATATTTCTTAGAAAGATTTTAATTTAGATCTTTATTTAAACTAGTCATAATAAGTATAACTCACCTAGTGGCATGGGTTAGCTTGAATTGTTGGCAACCCAATACAAAACTTGATTGACCTAATTAGCTAGGTAAGTAAGATCTATGGAAGGGATTGCCATTAACTCAACTTCAGATGAATCATGGGTAAGTAGCTCCCAATTAAAAACCATCAGTCGTATCCGTTGGACATACCTTAGATATCAAATTGTCAATCCAGAATTGATCTGGTTTGCCTACAATCTAGGCTCGAACCATGGAGCTAGATTAGGTCTTGAGGTGATCGATCACATATGGCTGTTAATCAATCTTGACCAAACTTATAACTATTGGGTTGGTCAATTTTGAGCACTCTTGATCCCATCCTAACCAACTCTTGAATCGGTTTGATCAACTGCTCAAGCTACCCATACCTTGAACCCATGTTTTATGAAGGTGTCTTAGATCTTTAATTCTCAATTTCAGATCTAATTGGTTTCATAATTTAATTCTTAATTAAGTGTAACATTGTTCAATATAACAAAGCATGAAAGTAGATCTTAGGATTTTTAAATCTAGGGTTTAGCAGAAAGTGAGTTTTGATTTTTCCTCCTAAGGATAGACACACAGCATCTCTACATGCCATAAAAGCACCCCATCAAATAGGAAGAGAGGGTCTTTAAAGCCCTTCTTACTTTTATGACCGAATGGCCAAGAGGACTACCTCATTCAGAAAATAATTTACTACTATTAGTAGAACTAGATCTATAACATATATCATATATGTGAGATAAGATCTAATCTAATCATGCTTTGTATACATCTCATGTATCATTTTAGATTACATCTCATGTAATAAAATTCAGATCCTATTTTGATCTCATCAAAAATTAAATTCAGATCTATATAATCTAGATCTACAAATCTAGAAATTTGGCTCTAATACTGGTTGAAGGATCTAATAGATCTAACCGATCAGATCGGATCTGATGTAGCGAATTTTAAAAAATTTAATCTGATCTGATCAAATCTAAGAATTCTTAGATCTGATTGTATAAATCTGAAACTAAAGGCTTGCATAAGGTATTCAAAATACCACCTGTTGCAAGTAGACGATCTACTTGTTGTGATGATCAGAATAGGTTCCAAAGTTCTCTTCTAGCCGCGCACACGTTCGGCCTCTATTGGTATCCACTTGGGTCAGGTTTGGAGATATTCTTCTTACTTGATTTGATTTCTAAAATCAGAAAAGGATCTCCTTCATTTGCCTTCGATATGATCTCTGACAGTAGTTCGATCGACACATGATCGGAATCTCCTTCATCATCTTCTTATGTGGATAGTGATAAGTATCACAAATTTATTAATAAAAATATTAATTTATTTATTAATTTATATTTATTTTTTAAAAAATTAATATTTTTATTAATTTAATAAAAAAATAAGTTTATCAATAAAAAGAGCTCATTTTTTTGGCCATAATGAAATAAATTTAGAGCAAATTAGAGTTAAAATGGATCCAATATGAATTTTCAAAAAAATAAAAAAATAAAAATAAAATAAAAATTGAAACGGCTCAAGCTCAGCCAGCACAGCTGGCTTAGCCAGCGTGCCTAGCCATTCGGCCCAACCGATGCATCTAAATGCGCCTAGCAATTTAACTTAGTTTGTGCTTTCAAGCCCAGCTGACCAGTCGACCCACGCCAACAAGCTACCAAGTCCCAGCACCGCTGACGTCAACGTGATGTCAAATTCATCATGGCTCATCGTGGGCCTCTTAGCAGGAGTATTTTGATCATTTCTGGGCCATACTACATGCTAATTTGCTGTGGTCTTCACAAAGCATGGTCCACCATGGTCCATCTAGATAGTAAAGCATGATCAGATGGTTCAAGATGCTGTCGGTCAAGATTGGACGGTGGTGGTTAGTTCCAAGTTTAATTCAAACTCTACAAGCCCAGTGCATGATCTGATGACCACGCATGCTCCAGACTTTGATTTGATAGTCGAAGTAGCTCCCAACAGTGATCCAATCTCTCAGACAATGATCCAATGGCCCAATCTTCTCCATCAAGTATGATCGGATGGCTAGAATCTTTTCCAACTAGATTTGGGCTATTACACATCCATTTTTGGCATTTTTTGGACCGTTTGATCCCCATCTGATGGCCAGACTTCATCTAGAAGAGCAAAATTTGATCCAAACAATGTTTTAATCTTATTTTCACCTAGATTCTTCCATATACATGATTTTATACACTATTTTGGTCCCATATCGATTGATAGCAATTACTCCAGCCCTCCAGCAGCTATTTAAAGAACCTAGGACTCCAGAGTTGAGGCATCTAATCTAGGTGAAGCGATGGTAAAGGGTGGGAGCTAGGCTTTGGTTGAAGGTTGCTTCGAGGTAGATGGTGCTGAGAAGAAGAGCCGAACTTCTACGCCATCTCCATGCCATCACTGATTCGAGATTAAGAGTTTTTGTTTTAGTTTTTATTTCTTCTCGTTTTCTTTTCAATTATTGTATTTGAATTTTGAGTTTTAATTTGAAATATAAAATTTAGTTTGTTGCTCTTTTAATTTCTTGCTCTTTAAATTTTGCTGCTTTATTTTAATTGCTCTTTAATTTTTTTGTAAGTAGATGTTAAGATCTAAATAATAGATCTTAGTACCAAGTTAATTTTCCTACTCTTTAAATTCTACTTTTTAATTTTTTGACTTCAAAACTCTTTTCTTTTTTTTATAAAAAAAAAATCAAAGATTTCAAAATTAGATTACTGCCATTCAGTGGATTCAACCCGACTTGCTACTATCTATAAGTTCTTAATCCTCTTAAAAGAAGTCAGAATTAAGCTGATAATTATGATATTTTAATGATGATATTATGATCTATCAAGTTTTTGGCATCATTAATGGGGAGGCATAAAAAATAAAATTTTTAATTTTTTTTTAATTTTTTTTATTATTTACTAATTTTTTCTTATTTATTTTATAGATAAAAAAGAAGAAAAAAAGAAAAAATTAGGGCTAGGAGGAAGCTTCTAATCTTACTTGGTGAGATCAATCCTAAACCCTAAATCTTTTTTTCAAATATTATTTATTTTATTTTTAAATTAATTAAAAATTATCTCCTTAAATCTAATTAAAAATATCATGATAAGAGTAGAAATCTTAATTGCTTAGAGCATCCATCATATTAGTTTTATTTTTATTTTTATTTCTTTTGGTGCTTGCTGGAGGCAAGGTAAGCTTCTCAAAATTCATAGAACCCCTTGCTTGAATATTTTTTTTTTATGTATATTCATATTAAATCAAATTAAGGGCAAACCCAATTAAATAAGATAAGGTAAGAATTTGATCACCCTTTCTTGGCCCACAAACAATCAACCAACATCCATCATTGACCTAAGCCACTAAATTAAAATCAATTAGACATTAGCCCTAGGAACTCAAGCTCAATAGGACAAGAAATCCTAAGAGTTGGACTAGGTTAAGGTTAGTCAATTTAACTGATGTCTAAGGAAAGTGGTTTAGAAATGAGTGAACCTAAAGGAAGGTGGTTTATAATTGATTCTATTAGCTTATCTGGCCAAGCATAATTGGTGTCTAAAGCAAGCAATGGAGAGACTCCCACCAACCTTATAGTTACCTGGCCAATTGATGGTTCATTCTCTACTTGGAGGGCTTGAAGGTGATCTTGAAAGTTAGGAGCTATTTAAATCTAGGACAACCCTTAGTCAGTAACTTGTTTTCTAATTAACATCAAACTTCTTTCTCTTCTCTTTTCTTCTCTCTAAAAAAATAAAAAATAAAAAAAAAATATTTTTAATTTTTTTTGAATCACACATTTGGATTGCACTAATATATGCATAGTAGGAGATCGCTATTACCTGACCTAGTTAAATTAAATTCCAAAATTGAATGATTGATTCATATAAAACCTAAAAATCAAATGGCTAAAAATAATGAAGAACCACCTAAACAGATAAAGAAATACTTTATTCCTTCTATCTATAACCCATTGACTTGTATCTAATTACCTAATATCCCTACTAACCATTATGAAATCAACCATAATTTAGAAGTTTCCATCTTTCTATGGGAATACCAATGAAGATTCTTACAAGTATCTAGATGAATTCTTAGAAATCTGCTCGATGGTAAAAATTTAGAATTTTTCTGATGATGCCCTTAGACTGACCTTGTTTCCTTTGTCATTAAAAGATAAAGCCAAGTACTGGCTTGCAACAATAAGAAAATCAATTCAAACATGGACAGAAATACAACATGAATTCCTTAAAAAAAATTATCCCATGGGTCGAACCAACACTATGAGGCAAGCTATCATTGAATTTGCTTAACTTCCAGGAGAACAAATTCACGAATCATGGGAAAGACTTAAGAAACTTCTAAGAAAATACCCACACCATGGTCTATCTAAGTGGCAAATCATCCAAGCTTTTTATGAGGGTTCAGAAGATCAGTATAGATAAATGGTAGATACATCCTATGGAGGTGCATTTATGAGCAAAAATGAGGATGAAGTTTATACCTTGTTTGAAACTTTAAGTAAAAATTTGATTAACCATGCTTCATTATCCTCTTATGATAGATCAATTTCTCATAAAAAATAGGTAGGAATGTATGAAATCAAACATCCAGAACCAAGTTCTAAGGCTGATATGAACCTAATAAATAAAATTGACCTTCTTGTCCAAAAATTAGATCAATTCCTAAACATAGGTCAACAATATCTTGCACAACACACACCACCTTCTAATTATCAAGAGATTTACTCTATTTGTACTAGCCCAACCCATAATATGAGTGAATATCCCATGGCTGCATAGTTCCTACCATTCATCCAAGAACAAGTTTAAGCTACTCAAGATTACTCCAAATCGGTCAATGATCTATTTTCAAACACATAATCCAGGCTGGAGAAACCTTCCTAATTTTTCTTGGAAACCATAATAGACTTAGGCTCAGACCCAAACTCCACTATTGCAAAATTATCAGAATAGACCCTAATACTAGAACTATGCCTATAACAGAGGTCAGCCTAGTCAGCCTTCCCAGCTATCACATTATAATCAGCCCTCATACCCACCTCCTCAATAGACCAATCTAGCCGATGATAGATTTAATCAGCTGTAATAATTAATCCAATCTCAACAACAATTGATTTTGAATCAACAATAATCCATGCAAGGCTAGAAGCTCAAATAGAATAATTAGTTGAGTCTAGTATGAGGAGAGAACCAAGTCAACCAATTACAAATCCTAAAAATAACCCATCCAATGTCCATCAACCACTTAGATTCAGTCATCAACCCATCATCCTACCTAAGAATCCCCAATTAGAGAATGCCAAAGCAATTTCTAAACTTTAAAGTGATAGAATTCTTAAGGACCCATACTAGAACCCATATTAAGATCAGGAGATAGAGGCTAGCACTGATGCTAGCCAAGAAGAAAATTTAGAAGAAGAGGTTAGTACTGAAGCAAACCACATAGAAGAACCTGAGCCTAGAACTAGTATTGATACTGGTTCTAATGAGATAAATAAAGGAAAAAGAAGAATAGATGAGTTACCCGAGACATATAAACCCAAAGCCCCATTCCTTCAAGCCTTAGAAGTAGGCTCTTCCTATAAAAAGCAAGAAGCATGTAACGAGGAGTTAATGGAACTATTTAAACAAGTGCATATTAATTTTTTCTTCCTTGGTGCAATTTAGTATATCCTAGCCTATGCTAAATTTCTTAAAAAACTTTGTACTCAAAAGCATGAGCCATGAACTACTAAAAAAATTATTCTATCTAAGGATGTAAGTGCAGTTGTGTTAAATCCATTGCCTCAGAAAATGAAAGATCCTGATGCTCCATTAATTTCATGTGTTATATAAGGTATAACCTTTAACCAAGCATTATTAGACTTTGGAGCTAGTGTGAACCTACTTTCAACCTTGGTTTATGAAAAATTTGGGATAGGAGAGCTTAAACTTATTTTAGTTATTTTGCGACTAGCCAATAGATTTGTAAAAACACCATGTGGTTTAATTGAGAATGTTTTGGTTAGAGTAGATAAATATTATTTTCTAGTAGACTTCCTCATACTTGATATGGAACCATTCCAAGAGCTGAATCAAAATCTCATAATTCTAGGTCATCCATTCCTAGCTACTACCAATGCTAATATCAATTGTAAGAAAGGAGCCACGGACATTTCTTTTGGAGATCAAAAGATAATAATAAATATTTTAATGCTTCTATGCACACTCAAGAGGAGGAAGACTACTTTGTAATCCATCAGATAGATGAGATAGTTTAATCTGATTCCTCCTTAGATTTATCAAAAAGAATGATCTTTTGAATAAGCTTGTCAAAAAAATCCTAGACCAGGAGGTGAATGCCCTGCTTGATTCACCTCATTCATCACATATATTACCTTGGTCAATGAAAATTAAGCCCTTACCTGAGCAAAAAATTGAACCATTACGTCCTTCAATTCAGGCCCCACCACAACTTGAAGTAAAACCTTTTATTAAATCACTTAAGTATGTATTTTTAGGATCAAAGAAAATCTTGCCGGTAATCATTGCTTCTGACCTAACTCTAGAATAGGAAGACCAAGTAGTAGATTTTTTGAAAACATATAAGGAGGCCATAGGTTGGACCATTGCTGATTTAAAAGGCATTAGTCTATCAATATGTATGCACCACATTTACATTGAAGATAATGCCAAACCAACTCGAAAAATGAAAATATAGCTCAACCCTAGTATGCAAGAAGAAGTCAAGAAAGAGGTAATTAAATGGTTAGATGCTGGTATTATTTATCCAATTTTTGACAGCCACTGGGTGAGTCCTACATAAGTTGTTTCAAAGAAATCTAGACTCATGATTGTCCGCACTGACCATGGTGATCTAGTACCTATAGGGAATGCACATGATTTCTAGTTCTACTTTTAATTTTTTTTTTAAAAATCATATGCAGCAAAAATTATTATTAATCAAATTAATAATAAGAGCTACAGATCTAATCTAAAACTCCTACACAATTAGGTTCTAATGTATCATATATGCATGCATATCTAAAAAATAAAATACTAAGTGCAGTAAAACTATTTTACTATTTCTATGTGTTTAGAACATGTTACCTTTTCACAGGTAGATGATCTCTATAATCTAATCTGCTCGATGTAGATCTGATCACTATGATGCAGCCACACACGTGTCTGGCCTCTGTGGGTAATCCACACAAGGCCAAGATCCCAATCAACTCCTCCTGAGTGCTAGCTTGAATAGAAGTCTTCAATGGCTGATATAGATCAAACTCCTTTGATCTTCTTCATAGGGTCTTCGCATGCTCTGGATCCTGAAGAACATAGAAGATGATGAAGAGGAGGTCTTCCACCAGTTTTGTGAAGTCACAACCCTCGTAACTCACAATTTAGAATCCCAAACCTAGGTAGAGATCCTAGAGTATGCACTCACCAAAATATCTTGCGCCTGGTTTTTCTTCACACACACAGAGAAGAGACTTTTTCTTCTCTTTTATTTCTTCACATTCTCTCTCTCCTTTCTTCTATTCCTTATGCACATTTATAAAATCAATTATTTTATAGATGCGCATAAACATGGGAGACATGTGGGATTGGCTTAGATCAAGAGGTTATCCATTCAAACTCAAATCTCATTTGAATTGAATTTGTAACTAGATCAAATAGGTGCATGAGAAGGGGGAACATGCACCCTCCCTTGCATTGAAATCATCATGAGAAACCTCTTTCTCGTGGAGAAAAGATGGCACAAATATTGATGATGTGGTGCATGGGAAGACTAGTCAAACTAGTCTCTTATTTAATATCCAATTGAACCAATCCAATCCAAATTGGTTAGGCCTAATTAGACTAATTTAAATCCAACTTATCTAGGCTTAGTTAAATTCTAATTAAATTAGAAATTAATCAAGCCAAACCTCTAATCAAATCAAGGATCAAACCTCCTTGATGATTAGATCATCTCATAACCTAATCGGGTCAAATCCAAATAAATTCAATTCAATTGGTCTTGATCCAAAACTAATCACTCAATCAAATTAAGTTATTTAGTGATCAAATCACTAATCAATCTTCTCTTGATCAGCCATTAGATCAGATAGGAATCTCTAGTATGTGTGACCTCGTAGGTTCGAACTTAAGTCGATTGCACAAGAACCAATTTTTTGTACTAATCGAAGTGGCCATCTAGCAATGATACTCGATGTCCAGATAGACCAAATAGTGCAATCACAACATTCAAAACGTACGTGAATATGGTTACCACATAATTCATCTTTTTGATCTCTGTGCATAGGATGACTCAGGTTTAACTGTCAATCCTGGAAGATACATCCAAATTATGTCTCAAAGTAATTAGTCTTGTGACCCCTCACAAGGACTATCTTGGCCAAGGCTTTGCTAAATTAAAATACTATTGAATATAGCTCCTAAATCCAGGAGTGGTCAATCCAATCTTGACTCACACACCGACTCCTCAAGTACTTGACTATATCCAGAAATCTTCCATCATTGAATTAGAAATTCAAGTAGTCTGATATTAAAGTACAGTGAGTTGCTTGAAGTCACCATGGTGATCTTAGATTGGAGGGACACTTATGCCCATATTCCATCAGAGCAATTTTTGATAGTAGAAAAGCTCTGAAGTTGGTCACGTTTAGTGCAGATGTATCCTTACATCTCACTTGCATACCATACCAGTATCTCCACACTCCTTGGTTAAGAGGACAACCAACTTATATGGCACACATCGACCTATATTCGATAAATATTGTCGTCCTTGATAATAACGTATCATTTGGTCATGAACATATTTAAGGACTAAATGATAAATCCTCCTTTATCAATTCTAAATAGCCCTAAGGACTTCATCATAATAGATAGAAGTTCATTAGAAGATGAAAGATTTATGATGAAAAAGTTAGAATAATTTTTATTCAATTAATAATTCATATACAATTATATAAATTAGCTCAATCGTCAATAGATTAATGATTGGCATTGGGATACTATTTCCGATAATCTTTCACTTGGCCTAAAGTCAATCGGTGCAGTATCGTATATCCATCTTCGACTTGAAGTCGTTGAACTCTTTCACCATAATGATATTAGTGAATAGGTCAGTCAGGTTCTTCTTTCCATCAATCTTCTGAAGATTAACATAATCCCGATCCACGATCTTCCAGACAAGATGAAAGCAACGCAGAATGTGCTTCATCCGCTGGTGTGCTTTGTGTTCCTTTGCCTCAGTAATGGCTCCAGAGCTATTGTAGAAGAGTAGAACTGGACCATCTAGGGAGAGTGCTACTTCGAGCTCGATGATGAACTTCTTCGCCACACCACTTCTTTGTGTAGCAACATACTCTGCCTCACATACTGAATCAACCATGGTGTGCTGCTTGAAACTTTTTCCGCAGATAGCACCACCATTAAGGATAAATACATACCCCGACACACTCTTACGATTATCATGATCAGACTAAAAATTGTAGTCTGTAAATTTCATAAGTTTTAAGTTTGATTCACCATAAACAAGCCATTGATCCTTAGTATTTCTTAAATACTTTAGGATGGTTTTAACAACCTTACAGTGGTTCTTTCCTGGTTCAGATTGGAATCTACTCACTACCCCTAGTGAGTATGCTACATCTGATCTCGTATATGTCATGGCGTACATTATAGAACTCACTGCTGAAACATATGAAATTCTACTCATATGCTCTCTCTCTTGAGGTGCTGTTAGACAATCTTTCTTCGAGAGAGAAATTTTATGGCCTATCGGTAGATAGCCCTTTTTAAAATTCTCCATACTGAACCTCTTCAGCACAGTGTCTATGTATGTGGACTGGAACAATCCAAGTAATCTTTTAGTTCTACCTTTATAGATCTTCATCCCTAGGATGTAGGAAGCTTCTCTTAGATTCTTCATAAAGAATCATGACGACAGTCAGATCTTTATTCCTTGTAATACAAGGACATCATTTTTGATTAAGAGAATATCATCTACATAAAGAATGAGGAATATAACTGTTGGACCATTAGCCCACGTATATATGCAGGGTTCTTCTTCGTTCTTAATGAAGCCATACGTCTTGATCGTCCTATCAAAATGTATGTTTCAACTCCAAGATGCCTGCTTCAGTCCATAAATGGATCTTTGAAGCTTGCACACCTTAGACTCATTTGTGGATGTGAAACCTTCAGGTTGTATCATATACACCTCTTCATCTAGCTTTCTATTTAGAAAAACTATTTTCACATCCATTTATCAGATTTTATAGTCCAGATATGCAGCGATTGCAAGCATGATCCGAATGGACTTAAGCATTGCCATAGGGGAAAATCACTCATCATAGTGAATACCATAACATTGATGATACCCCTTAGCAATCTGACGGGCTTTATAGATCTCCACATTTTCGTCTGTGCTCCTTTTTCTTTTGAAGACCCACTTACACCCTATGGATTTTACCCCTTCGAGTGGGTCAACTAATGTCCATACATCGTTGACCTTCAAGACTTCATTTTGGATCTCATGGCCTTAAGCCATTTTTTAGAGTCGGATCTCTGCATTGCATCTATGTAGGTAATTGAATCCTCATTGTTCTCATCAAGTTTGACAGGATCACCATCCCAAACCAAGAAACCATAGTATCTATCCAACTAATGTGGTACTCTACCAGATCGTCTTAAGGGTGCAGGTTTAGTAGGCTTCAGATCTGATTGAATCAAATCTAGTTTAGGTTCAACTACTTATGTCGATTCTTTCACCTGTCGAACTTTCTCAAGTTCAATCTTAAAGGCATTAGTCCCTTCACCAAGAAACTCCTTTTCTAAAAAGACTACCTTAAGGCTGACAAACACCTTTTGTTCATCAGCTAGGTAGAAGTAATACCTCTTGATCTCTTTTAGGTACCCTATAAAGCTACAGTTGTTAGACTTAGGTCTGAGCTTGTCCGTTACTAAATGTTTGACATAAGCTGGACACCCCGAAATCCTAAGGTGTGAGAGTACTGGTTTATGCCTTGTCCACATCTTATATGGCATTTTAGAAATAAACTTACTCAAAATCCTAAGAATATAACAAGCTGACTCAAGTGCATATCCTTAAAGGGAGATCGACAGAGCAACAAACTCCATCATAGATCGAATCCTATCCAACAGGATTCGATTCCTCCTTTTGGACACACCATTATGCTGTGGTATTCTAGGAGGAGTTCATTAGGAGAGAATCCCATTCTCCTCAGGATATATTAGAAATTCACTAAAAAGATACTTACCCCCTCGGTCAGACTGAAGAATTTTAATACTCTTTCTAATTTGCTTTTCTACTTCGTTACAGAATAATTTGAATATTTCAAACGACTCTGACTTATACTTCATTAAATAGACATACCCATACGTCGATAGGTCATTTGTGAATGTTATGAAGTAGAAATATCCATCTTTAGCACTTGTACTCATGGGTCTACATACATCAGTATGTACTAAACCCAAGAGTTCACTAGCACGTTCACCATTTTTAATAAAAGATGACTTCGTCATCTTCCCAAGAAGATAGGACTCATAGGTCGGTAGTGATTCACAATCACTGACCTCAAGAATTTCTTCTTGAGTTAACCTATTTATTCTATTCTTGTTGGTGTGACCTAGCCAACAATGCCAAAAATAGATATCTAACACATCATTTATTCTAGGGCATTTATCGGAGGTTTGGACTATGTTAACAGGTTATGATAATAGATATATTTTATTATTCAATTGTCTAACATAAACTATAACACCATTCAAAATGATATCATAAAAACTTGCTTTTATTGAAAACTGATAATTGTTCTTGGCCAAAAGATCTATAGAAATTACATTCAATAAAAAATTTGGACAAAAATAACAATCACTAAGAATAACTCCATGAGAATTGATTACAAAGTTCATGATTTCTAAAGCTAGAACTGGAACTTGTCTTCCATCTTTAACGTTCAAAAATCTTTGGCCTTCACCAAATCTCCTACTAACCTATAAACCCTACATCGAATTATAAATATGATAAGAACTTTCAGTTTCTAATACCCAGACAGTAGTATCACAAATTGAGACGTTGCAAGGGGTTATCATATAATTATCTTGTGCAGCAACTATTTGCTTCCTCCTTGGCCTGTTTGGATCCAGTAAGGCAATGTACTAAGAACAATTCCACTTCCAGTGCCCCCACTTCTTATCAGACTTGTGCTTCTTGGTCTGACCTTGTACTGACGTTCCAGCATGAGGCTGCACCTTCTTGTTCTTGTTCTTCTTATTGTTCTTTTTTTTCTTAAAGGGTCAACCAGAAGAAGATCCTCCCACTACATTCACCAACCTCTTTTGGAGTTGATGATCCTTCTCAAAGTTCTAAAGTAACCCCAATAATTCATGGTAGTTCACTGTAGGCTTTATCATTCTGAAATGAGTAAAGAGTGGGAGGAAGGGCTTGGGTAATGAATTCGTGATCGCATCCTTCTTGAGCTACTCACGTAGAAGAAAACCCAGCATACTCAGGTGTTCAATCATCTCGATCATGTACAATACATGATCAGTAACTGATGCCCCATCCCTCATACGAGCATTAAAAATGGCACAACTAGTCTTATGCCTTTCAATGTCGTCAGGCATGCCAAAGAAGTCGTTCAATATTTGAAGCATCTCCTTGGGCTAGGCATTTTCAAACCTATGGCTGAACTCATCATTCATTGCCACCAGCATAATGCACTAAACAGTGGTGCAGTCATTGAGCCACTCTAGTAAGTGTCTCTTACCATTTTAATAGCATTCGGGGCTGGTTCCTTAGGTGTCGGATCAATCAATATATATAAGATCCGTTCATGCTCTAGGATGATCTTCAACTTTCGATACCAGCTATTGAAGTTGGGTCCCATGAGTTTGTCATTGTCCAATAATGACCGGAAGAATAGGGTAGTGGCCATTTCTGCACAAAAGAAAAACCATAGACCTAATTAGTATATGAATTATTTAATCTAGAGACTTGGACTTTAGTCTAAAGATCCTCCCACTATTTTATTTGAATCGGTAGCCTCTACCTTTAATTCAAAAAATTATCCCTAATTTCTTAGTGGGTATTAGAATCCACATAGATTACATACGAACCCAACTTTGGTTGGTCAACCTGCGTGCATCTATGGGTAGGTTCATAATCAATTATTTTACCAAATAACTTCTAGCAATTTAATTTTTACCCCAAAAGTCTAATCAGTAGGCTTTGGCCTCCACTGAAAAATTTAGTTAGGTCCAACCATTAACATGACTACATTTGGTGCATTAGACCAATAAATGATCAGACCCAACTTTGGTCGGCCAACCTGACCACCATTAGAAAGACACGACCAAATTATCATGTTATGAATGATAATTCTATCAATCAATAAGCATCAAATCTTTGTACCTCCAATGATTATTAAACTAATGGATCCATTATCACTCAACTTAATGAAAGACTATGACTTAGTTATCACCATAACTTTATCATTTTAAGAATTTAATAATTTTAGAGAATTTTATTAACTAATTTTTTAAAAAAATTAATCAGCCAATTTGGATCCTCTCACTAACTTCACCAAGTCAGATTAATAAGGATCTAATTCAAGCCGGCATTAGGAGCACCTAAATCAATCAAATTGATTTATCTAATTGACATGGGTGAGCTGAAATCACCAAGTAGTCTAATCAAAATCTAATTCATCAGAATGGCCAGATAAGTAAGATCAGTGAAAGGGATATGCCATTAACTTATCAAAGACCAAATCAATACGAGTAGCTTCCAATTAAAAACCATTGGTCTGAGCTGATAGACTTACCTTAGACACCATCCGATTCATTAGTTTCAATTTTGACCAACTTAGCAATTTTAGATTTGATCGCGTAGCCACGAATCAAGTCCATTTGGTCCTTGTTAAAGGCATGGGCTTGACCGACTACAACTATTATAATTTGATCTAAAGAGTCATTGACCTAATCTAAATCAATATTTGGTTAGATTTGATCAATTACTCTAATTTAGTCCATTCTTTAACTTACCTTAGGTCTAACCCAATTAATGGACCTAATTTGACAACCCAATAACCCACATTTTTATGATCAATATCTTAGGATCTTTAATTCATAATTCTAGACCCTTATTAATCATGCTTAATTTTCAATTAAGTTTAAGATTGAGGGTTGGGGTTCGGCATTTTGAAAATATTTTTTAAATTTTGAAAGGTTCTCTATATCCTAGCACTATTTCAATAAATAGGTCGACTCATTTCAAAAATGGGTTGGCTTATTTCATAAACAAGCACTAGATGTAGGTTAGATCACATAAAACCAGCCAATTTAGACCTTTAGCCAACTTTTCAATCGGGCTGGCTTGGATCCCATCCGAGCTGGCCCGAATAGAAGTCGAGCCGGCTCGATTTTTGAGACAGTCGGCTTGGATAAAAAGCTAGAAGCCTAACATTTCCATCGGGCAGGCTCGGATCACATCCGAGCTGGCCTAAATTAAAGCCAAGCCAGCTTGATTCTTGACCGAGCTAGCTAGATCATCAATCTAGAAAGCATATCATGACTGACATGATGATCGAGCTAGCTTGATTTCTGAGCGAGCTGGCTCGACCGACGAATAGAACCTTCCTAAGATCTTGTTCATGTTTAATTTAAATCTATATACTCTAAATAAAAATCATAAAACTATTTAGATCTAATTTAAACATATGATAAAATTCAGATTACACATGTTCAAACATATCATTAAAAAAAATATTAGATCTAATCTAAAATTTTTATGATCAGCGTTAAAGATCGCAATGTACAAGGATAATCTTTTCACTGTAAGGGGTAAACCTTATAGTAGGATAACCTACAGTCCATGCGATCATTATTTTTATTTTTTAGATTAGATTATTATTTAGATCCAATCTAAAAATAATCTAAAACATATATATATAATACATTAAAGAACCTGCCGCTCTGATATAAATTATAAGGAAGGCGTAGGGTTTCTAGCTATACTTTTAAAAACTTTTTCAAAAATCATATAAAGTGAAAACTATTATTAATCAAATTAATAATAAAAGCTACAGATCTAATTTGAAAATCCTATACAATCAGGATATAATGTATCATATATGCATGCATATCTGAAAAATAAATCAGCTAGTGTAGTAAAACTATTTTACTATTTCTATGTGTTCGGAATATGTTACCATTTTATGGGTAGATGATCTCCACAATCTAATCTCCTCGGTGTAAATCTGATCACTGTGATGCAGCCACACATGTGTTTGACCTTCATGGATAATCCACATGAGACCCAGATCTCAATCAACTCCTCTCGAGTGCTAGCTCGAATAGAAGTCTTCAACGACTGATGTAGATCAAACTCCTTTGATCTTCTTCATAGGATCTTCGGATGCTCTGGATCCTGAAGAACACAGAAGATGATGAAGAGGAGGTCTTCCACTAGTTTTGTGAAGTCACAACCCTCGTAACTCACAATCTAGAATCCTAAACCTAGGTAGAGATCCTAGGATATGCACTTACCCAAATACCTTGTGCCTGATTTTTCTTAACACACACAGAGAAGAGACTTTCTCTTCCCTTTTCTTTCTTTAGATTCTCTCTCTTCTTTCTTCTATTCCTTATGCACGTCCATAAAATCAATTATTTTATAGATGCACATAAACATGGGAGATGTGTGGGATTGGCATAGATCAAGAGGTTATCCATTCAAACTCAAATCCCATTTGAATTGAATTTGTAATCAGATCAAGCTAATCTTTAAGGTGCGTGAGAAGGGGGAATGTGTGCCCTCTCTTATGTTAAAATCATCATGAAAACCTATTTCTTATGGAGAAAAGGTGGTGCAAATATTGGTGATGTGGCGCATGGGAAGACTAGTCAAACTAGTCTCTTATTTGACATCCAATTGAACCAATCCAATCCAAATTGGTTAGGCCCAATTAGACTAATTTAAATCCAACTTATTTAGACTTAATTAGGCTTAGTTAAATCCTAACTAAATCATAAATTAATCTAGCCAAATCTCTAATCAAATCAGGGAACAAACCTCCTTGACGATTAGATCATCTCATAACCTAATCAGATCAAATCTAAATGAATTCAATTCAATTGGTCTTGATCCTAAAATAATCACTTAATCAAATTGAGCTAATTAGTGATCAAATCATTAATCAATATTCCCTTGATTAGCCATTAGATCAGGTAGGAACCTCTAGTGTGTATGACCCCGCAGGTTCGAACCTAAGCAGATAGCACAGGAATCAATTTTCTGTACTAATCAAAGTGACCATCTAGCAATGGTATCCGACGTTCGGATAGGCTGAATAGTGCAATCACAACATTCAAAACCTATATGAATATAGTTACTACATAATTCATCCCTTTGACCTCTGTGCTAGGATGACTTCGGGTTTAACTATCAACCCTGAAAGATCCATCCAAATTGTGTCTCAAAGCAATGAGTCCCGTGACCCCTCATAAGGACTATCCTGGCCAAGGCTTTACTAAATTAAAATACTATAGAACATAGCTCTTGAGTCTAGGAGTGGTCAATTCTATCTTGACTCACGCCCCAACTTCTCAAGTACTTGACTGTACTTAGAAATCTTCCATCACTGAATTAGAAATTCAGGTAGTCCGACATCAAAGTACAGTGAATTGCTTGAAAGTCATCATGGTGATCTCAGGTTGGAGGGACACTTATGCCCATATTCTGTCAGAGCTATTCTTAATAGTAGAAAAGCTCTGGAGTTGATCACGTTTAGTGCAGATATATCCCTATATCTCACCTGCATGCCATACTAGTATCTCCACACTTCTTGGTTAAGAGGACAACCAACTTATATGGCACACACTAACCTACACTCGATAAACATTATCATCCTTGATAACAACGTATCATTTGATCATGAATATATTTAAGGACTAAATGATAAATCCTCTTTTGTCAATTTTAAATAGTCCTAAGAACTTCATCATAACAGACATGAGTTCATTAGAAGATGAAAGATTTATGATGAAAAGCTAGAATAATTTTTATTTAATTAATAATTTATATATAATTATATAAATTAGCTCAATCGAGTACCAACATGACTTTCCATTAGGTGGCATGTTTGTATAGATTATAGGAAACTCAATATAGCCATCCGAAAAGACCACTTCCCATTATCCTTTATTGACCAAATCCCAGAGAGACTAGCTGGCCAACAATATTTTTGTTTACTAGATAGATACTCAAGATATAGCTAGGTAGCAATCTACCTAAGAGATTAGAAAAAGATCACCTTCACATATCCTTATGGAACTTTTGCTTTCCATAGAATGCCTCTTGGATTGTGTAATGTACCTACGACCTTTCAAAGATGTATGATATCAATATTTTTGGATATGATAAGAGATTTCTTAAAAATATTCATGGTTGATTTTTCAGATTTTGAAGAATCTTTTGAGAGTTGCCTCAACAATTTGAAGAGAATATTGCTATGATGCATTAAGGCTAATTTAGTTTTAAGCTGGAAAAGAGCCACTTCATGGTTCAAGAAGGGATTGTGTTAGGACATATAGTATCTCAGAGAGGGATAGAGATCGATAAAGCAAAAATTGACTTAATTTCTCAATTGCCTCCACCCACTTCTGTC
Organism: Cocos nucifera; assembly: GCA_006176705.1. Taxonomy (NCBI): domain Eukaryota; kingdom Viridiplantae; phylum Streptophyta; class Magnoliopsida; order Arecales; family Arecaceae; genus Cocos; species Cocos nucifera. Next base: position 172,905 of record QRFJ01002107.1, on the reverse strand, counting down.
AAACAAATTCGATCCTTTCTTGGCCATGTAGGATTCTATCGTTGCTTCATCAAAGACTTCTCTAAGATTTCTCATCCTTTATGTAATCTACTCGCTAAGGATGTTCCTTTTAACTTTGATGAAGATTGTCTTAAAGCTTATGAATTTTTGAGAGAAGCTGTATCCAAAGCCCCAATCATTCAACCTCCAAACTGATCACTACCTTTTGAAATTATGTGTAATGCTTCAAACTTTACAATAGGAGTTGTCTTGGACCAAAGGATAAACAAATATCCCATAGTGATCTATTATGCTAGTAGAATTCTGAATGAAGCTCAAATAAATTATACCACAACTAAAAAAGAGTTACTAGCAGTAGTGTTTGCTCTAAAAAAAATTTGATCATACCTGTTAGGATCAAAAATCATGATTTATTTAGATCATTCAACTTTAAGATACCTACTCTCAAAGAAAGATACTAAACCATGATTGATTAGATGAATTTTATTGCTACAAGAATTTGATATAGAAATTCAAAATAAGAAGGGATCTAAAAATGTTATAGCAGACCATCTATCTAGGATCCTAGTTAAATATAGTGAACCTATGTCAATCAAAGAATCTTTTCCAAACGAATAATTGTTCATAGTTTCACATGCAAAGGCCCCTTGGTTTGTAGATATTGCCAATTACTTAGTAGTAGAATAAATTTTTGATGGCTGGTCTAAGAATGAAAAGGATCGATTCTTTGCTCAAATTAAATAATATTTTTGAGAAGATCCTAAACTTTTTTAGAATTTATGCCGACCAGATCATTCATAGATGCGTTCCTGAGTCTGAACAATTGAGTATCTTACAATTCTGTCATACTCTTGCTTATGGAAGATATTTTTCTAGAAGAAAAACTATGGCCAAAGTATTGCAAAGTGATTTTTATTGACCTACATTATTTAAGGATGCCTATATTTTTAGTCAGGAATGTCTTCAGTGTCAAGCCTTAGAAAATATTTCAAAGAAAGATATGATGCCTTTGAATCCTATCTTAGTAGTTGAAATTTTTGATGTTTGGGAAATTGATTTTTTGGGACTTTTTTCACTCTCCAAAGGTTTTGAATATATTTTGGTGGCCGTTGATTATGTTTCTAAATAGATTGAAGCAATGGCAACACAAACCAATGGTCATAAAGTAGTCTTAAAATTTGTTCAAAAGAATATCTTTTTTAGGTTTGGATTTCTAGTGATGGAGGTACCCACTTCACAAACTACCAGTTCTGAATACTACTATGAAAATATGGGATGACACATAAGATAGCTATACCATACCATTAGCAAACAAATGGCTAAGTAGAAATATCTAATAGAGAAATTAAGAATATCTTACAAAAGACTATTAGACCTGATCGAAAAGATTGGTCAGATCGATTAGATGATGCATTATGGGCCTATAGGACAGCTTACAAAACCCCTATTGGAATGTCTCCCTATAGATTAATATATGAAAAAGCATGTCACCTTCCGATGGAACTTGAACATAAAGCATATTAGGCAATAAAGCAATTAAACTTTGATCTGAATCAAGTTGGTTCTACCTAAATGTTACAATTGACCGAATTAGATGAATTAAGGCAAGAAGCTTACAAAAATTTAAAAATCTATAAAGGAAAAATGAAAGCCTTTCATGATAAACATATTTCGATAAAAATCTTTGAGCCAAATCAATAAGTCTAGTTATTTAACTCAAGGCTCCGATTGTTTTCTAAAAAGTTAAAATCTAAATAGGATGGACCTTATATAATCAATCAAGTATTCCCACATGGTGTAATTAAACTCTATGAGCCTAGATCTAAGAATTTTTCTAAGGTAAATAGTCAAAGACTTAAACCATATATTGAAGGGATATCATTAAACTGATCCATTGACCAAACAATATTAATAGACCTATAATGAATTGAGCTGCATTGTGTCTAGCTAAAGAAAATAAACTTAGCACTTGTTGAAAAGTGACCCAATATTTTTTGCATCTAATTTATTTTTAGTTTATTTCTTTTAGGTTAGGTGGTTAGGCTGAAGGAGAATCAAAGCTTCAAGATCCATGCTAGGCAAATAATAAAAAAATTTATTTCATCCTTTTATTTTTCCTTCTCCATTGAGGACAATGTCAATGAAGTTGGAGGATAGAAAAAATAAAATTTTTTAAAAATAAAAATTAAAAAAAATTTATTAAAAAATAATAAATTAAAAAAAATTTTAAAATTTTTGAAAATTTGAAATTTAAAAAAATTAAAAAAAGTTTCTGAATAAATCATATTTTAGAAAAAAAATCTTAAGCAAAATAAACTAGAAAAAGTAATAAAGTTAGAAAGCATTTGCTAATGTCGATAGCGAGTCAAGAAGTGGATTATTTGGTCAGACTTTTAGCAGCCTACTTAGGTTATTTAAAGGCTATCAGTACTTTAAATTGCACATGCACACTAATGAGATAAAGAAGTATTAATTATAAGACCAACTGAGGATTCAATTATCACTAAAAATTGATGATTAATATATATCTTAATTAAAAAAAAATGGATTTAAGAAAAGAGCTACCTGCCTAAAATAAAAAATGCCAAATACAGAGTATATATGGATTGCCCTAAGCTTAGTAACTAGATCTCTGCACCTAAGTCAAGTGTGAAGATTCATGTCAAATGATGGAGGAAAGGCTAGGATGCTCAGCTTGTTAAAAAAAAAAGAGGTAGTATGAAAGCTACCTTAATTTATGCACTTACCTTGGAGGTGTATAGAAAATTAACCAAAATAGGTGATAATAGAAGATATATTTATCCTTTAAATTAACATCCAAATATTAAGTTAGACTTCACAAACACAAATGCTAAAGATCTTTAGATAAATTTTAAGAAAGTTTTTGATCAACTTGATAATGAAATTTACTTCTGAAACTCAATATTTAGTTAGTGATACCGACTAAACTTTTGATCTTTAATCCTAGAGCTATTTTTGTGAAGAAAGATCTCAATGAAATATGATAACTAATCAAAACTAATATTGCATTGCTAAGGGACTAGCAATGAGTAAGTTGGAGGGTGTGATAAGTATTATAAATTTATTAATAAAAATATTAGTTTTTTAATTAATTTATATTTATTTTAAAAAAATAATATTTTTATTAATTTAATATAAAATTAAGTTTATTAATAAGAATAGCTTATTTTATTGGTCACAATGAAATAAATTTGAAATAAATCGGAGTTAAAATGGATCAAATATGAATTTTTAAAGAAATAAAAAAAATAAAAATAAAATAAAAAATTAAAATGGCTCAAGCTCAGCTGGTACAATCGGCTTAGCCAGCATGCCTAGCCATTTGGCCCAGCCAGCACATCTAAACACACCCAGCCATTTAACTCAGTCGGCGCTTACAAGCCCAACTGACCAGATGACCCGTGCTAGCAAGCCGCAAAGCCCCAGAACCACTGACGTCAGCAAGATGTCAAATTCATTGCAGCTCATCATGGAAGTTTTAGTAGGGGTATTTTGGTCATTTTTAGACAACACTACATGCTAATTCACTACAGTCTTCATAAAGCTCAATCCACTGCAGTCTATCTATACAGTAAAGCATGATTCGACGGTCTAGGATGCTACCAATCAAGATCGAATGGCGATGGTTGGTTCTGGGTTTAATTCAAATTCTACAAGCCCAGTGCATGATCCAATGATCGTGCATGCTCTAGACTTTGATCCAATGGTTGAAGTAGCTCCCGCCAGTGATCCAATCTCTTAGGTGATGATCCAACGGCCTGATCTTCTCCATCAAGCATGATTTGATGGCCAAAATCTTTTTTGACTGGATTTGGGCTATTACACATCCATTTTTTATATTTTTTGAACCACTTGATCCCCATCTGATGGTCAGACTCCATTCAAAAGAGCAGAATTCAATTCAGACATTGTTTTAATTTGATTTTCATCTGGATTCCTCCATATACATGATTTTATACACTATTTTGGTTCCATATTGACTGATAGCAATTACTCTAGCCCTGCAACAGCTATTTAAAGAACCTAGGACTCCAGAGTTAAGACATCTAATCCAGGTGAAGCAATGGTAAAGGGTGGGAGCCAAGCTTTGGTTGAAGGTTGCTTCGAGTCAGATGGTGCCGAGAAGAAGAGTTGGACTTCTACGCCATCTCCACATCGTCGCTGATCTGAGATTAAGAGTTTTTGTTTTAGTTTTTATTTATTCTCCTTTTTTTTTCAATTATTGTATTTAAATTCTGAGTTTTAATTTTAAATATAAAATTTAGTTTGTTGCTCTTTTAATTTCTTGCTCTTTAAATTCTGCTGCTTTATTTTAATTGCTCTTTAATTATTTTGTAAGTAAATGCTAAGATCTAAATAGTAGATCTTAGTACCAAGTTAATTTTTCTACTCTTTAAATTTTGCTTTTTAATTTTCTGACATCAAAACTTTTTTTTATAAAAAAAATTAAAAATTTTAAAATTAAATTACTATCTTCCTATAGATTCGACCTGACTTGCTACTGTCTATGAGTTTTTAATCATCTTAAAAGAAGTCAGAATTAAACTAATAATTATGATATTTTAATGATGATATCGCGATCTATCTGATAGCACTTCGACCTTTGAAGTTGTGATAAACCCAACACTTGGGCGTGGAAGAGAGGATCTAGAGGATGGAGAGAAAGTGTAGAGAGGAGGAGCAGGGCTTCACCATGGGTTAATTGGATGGCCAAACCCTTTAGCCTAGTCTCCTATTTATAGAGAAAATGGGAGACCTAGAGTCCTAGGGCTTTAAGTAACTGGCTGGATTAAATTGCTTAAAATAGAAGGACTCTCTACTAAGCTTGGCGCCCATCTAAATTCTTCAAGGTTTTTTGTTGCACAATTAGCCTCTAAAGTGTGCACCTCCTTATCATGATCATGGTAGTTGGCACAAGGATAAAAATCTCAAGAGTTTGAATTAGTTTGAACTCTTTTGACCCCATTCAAAAGTAGTTTAAATTGAAGCAAACCTCAACCTCCACTCTCTCTCTCTCCTAATCTCTCTTTCTCTTTCTATGAGAAACAACTGGGGTGCGTGCCCCTTAAAGAAAATCTATAGAAAAGATATTATTTTAGTTTTGAAATCTTTAATTTTTATAAAAAAAAAAGAAAATATTTAAAAAAGAAATCAATGTTAGAAAATAGAATTATAAATAAAAAAATATAATTTAAAAGATGCAAAAAAATAAACTTGGTACTAAGATCTACTAGTAAGATCTTAGTATCTACTTATAATAAAATTAAAAAGTAATAAAAATAAATAGCAAAAATTAAATTTATAATTAAAAATAAAAAACTAAAATTTAAATAGTAGAAAAATAAAATTTATATTAATTAAAATTTAATTCAAAGTTTAAATACATAAATTAAGAAGAAAAAAAAGAAAATAAAAAGTAGAAGTGATCTTGATCTTGATCTTGGATCGGCATTGAGATGGTATAGAAGTCCAGCTCTTTTTTTTGGCACCGTCTGCCTGGAAGCCATCATAAATCCCAAGCATGGCTCTAACCTTTACCATCATCTTTTCATGACCGAAGATGATAAGTATCATAAATTCATCAATAAAAATATTAAATTATTAATTAATTTATATTTATTTTTAAAAATTAATAATTAATTTATATATATTTTTAAAAAATTAATTAAAAATAATAAAAATAAAAAATAAAATATTATTATTAGTAAAAAGAACTTATTTTTTTGATCCAAAAAAATAAATTTAAAGCAAATCAAAGCTAAAATGGACTAGATATGAATTTTTTAAGAAAAAATAAAATAAAAAAGAAAAATGGCTTAGCCGGCTCATCAAGTCAAGCCAGCGAGCCAAGCCAAGCCACAAAGCCATCAAATCTGGCTTAACCATAGAAGCCATCCATCGATCCATGAAATCAGGCATGGACTGCCAGCTCAGCAACGTTCAGCCAATCGGAGCCTGTCACGTGGTGGACCTAGACCGTTAAAGGATTCATAGAAAATTTATCGCGGCATATAGGGATAAAATGATAAATTCACATGGTAAAGCGCATGCTGATTGGTCCGGTATTCAAATGCGCCCAGTTTATGCAGTCCATATAAATAGTAATGGTGCCATCTTGCGGTCCAGATTGATGCCAGTCTAGATCCAATGGCTGCCATTTTTCCTACTTTGATTCGATTTCCTAGCTCTCATATAGCTCGATCGGACAACCGACAGTGCTGCAAACTCTAATCTGATGGTCTAAGAAGCTTCAGACTTGATTAAAACACTCAGAACAAGATTTGAAGGCCATATTTTCATCATCAGGCATGATCCAATAGTCCAAATTAATTTTGAGTGGATCTGGACATTTAAAACTCAATTTTTGGTATTTTTTGGACTGTTTGATCTAGATTTGATGGCCAGATTTTACTAGAACCTACAAAATGAATTCAAGGCTATTTTAATCCAATTTTCACTTAAATTTCTTCATATTTTACTGATCAAAACTCTTCTTAGTCTAATATTGCCTGCAGAAAAATTTTCTAGCCCTCCAACACCTATAAATAAGACACCAGGCTATCAAATCAAAGTGTTTCAATTATGGGAAGGAATTTGGTAAAGGTTAGAGCCATGCTTGGGTTAAAGGCTGCTTCAAGGCAATGGATGCTGTGAAGAAGAGCTGACTTCTACACCATCTCAATGCCGATCCAAGATCAAGATCAGTTATTTTTAATTTCTTTTTTTCTTTTTAAATTTTATGTATTTAAATTATGAACTTTTAAATTAATGCAAAGTTTTATTTTTATGCACTTTAAATTTATGCCTTTTATTTTAATTATAATTTAATTTTTATATTTTAATTATTTTTTATTTTATTAAAAGTAGATGCTAAGATCTAAATAGTAGATCTTAGTACCAAATTTATTTTTCTACACCATTTAATTTCTACTTTTTATTTTCTATTTTCTGACTTCAAATTAATTTTTAAAAATTTCTTCATTTTTTTTATAAAAGTTAAAGATTTCAAAACTAAAATACTATCTTCTCTATGGATTCGATCTGACTCACTACTTACTATATATTTTTAAATTATTTAAGAAGTCAGAATTAAATTGATAAATATGGTATCTTGACGACAACATCATGCTCTTATCAAGTTTTTGGCATCGTTGTCGGGGATGATGTGAAAATTTATTTCTTTTGATCTCTTTGATTTTCTTATAAATTAAATTATAAATAAATTTTAAATATTTTTAATTTCTTATAAATATTCTTTACTAACTTTTTCTTCTTTATTTTGTAGATAAAATAAAGAGAGAAGAAAAAAGAATAAAAAGATTAGGCAAGAAGGAAGCTTCCAGTCTTATTTGGTGAGATCAATCCTAAATCCTAAAATATTTTTAATTATTTATTGTATTTTTAAATTAATTAAAAATTATCTACTTAAATCTAATTAAAAGCTTCATGTCAAGATTAGAAATCTTAATTACTTAGAGCATTCATCATATTAGATTTAGTTTTATTCTTATTTTTTTTTTTGGTGATCGCTGGAGATAAGGTAAGCTCTCAAGTTTTATTAAAATTCATGCATCTAATTTAGTTGCATAGAACCCCTTATCGAAAGTGATTATGCATATTCCTATTAAACCAAATTAAGGGTACAATCCATTAAATAACATAAGATGGGGATTTGATTATCCTTCCTTGGCCAACAAACAACCAACAAGCATCCTACATTGACCTAAGCCTTTAAAATTAAAATCAATTAGACATCAACCCTAGAAACTCAAGCTCATTAGAACAAGAAATCCTAAATGTTAGATCGAGTTAGGATTAGTTAGTTTAACTGATGTCTAAGAAAAGTGGTTCAAGGATGATTGAGCCTGAAGAAAGGTGGTTTATAATTGGTTTCATTAATTTACTTGATCAAGCATAATTGGTATCTAAGATAAGCAACGAAGGGACTCTCACCAATCTTACACTTATCTGGTCAATTGATTGGCTGATCTTACACTTACAAGGCTTGAAGGTGACCTTGACAGTTAGGAGCTATCTAGATCTAGGATAACTTTTAGTAATGATTGTTTATCTAACTTGATTGCTAACTAAAATATTAAATCTAATTAAAACTAATTTTCTCTCTCTTCTTAGCTCTAGGGCTCCTTAGGACCTTTTCTTTCGAACTCTTCTTTCTTTCTTCTTCTTTTCTCCTCTTCTCTTTCAAAAAAAAATGAAATAAGATAAAAATAAAATAAATTAATAATTAAATAATAAAAATAATTAAAAATTTTTAATAAATAAAAATTATAAATAAATTAATAAAAATAAATAAAATTATAATAACATAATAAAATTATTTAAAAAATTATTAAAATTTTAAAAAATAAATAATAATATAATAATAATATAATAATAAATTAAAAAATAATAAAAAAATCTATAAAAATTTAAAAAATCTAAATAATAATATAAAAATAATAAAAAATTAAAAAAATAATAAAATAATAAAAAATAATAAAAAAATCTTAAAATTTTGAACCACATGTTAGGGTTGCACTAGTACATACACGATAGAAAATCACTTTATCTGATCTAGTTTAATTCAATCAAAAATTGAATGGCTGAATCGTATTAAACCTAATGATCAAATAGCTGAAAATTTTAGAGATCCACCTAGGTAGATGAAGGAATATTTTATTTGTTCCACTTATAACCCATCGACTTATATCCAATTATTTGATATCTATGCTATCCACTATGAGATTAAGCCGATCATAATCTAGATGCTCCCATCTTTCTATGGGAACACCAATGAAGATCCTTATAAGCATTTGGACCCTTATAAGCATTTAGATGAGTTTTTAGAAATCTGCTCTATGGTGAGGATTCAAAATTTGATTGAGGATGCCCTTAGACTAATTTTATTCTCTTTTTTATTAAAAGATAAAGCCAAGTACTGGCTTGGCATAATAGAAAGATCAATTAAAACTTAGGCTGAATTACAAAATAAATTTTTTAAGAAATTTTATCTCATAAACCAAACCAACATTATGAGGCGAGCTATCACTATTTGCTCAGCTTTCAAGAGAACAAATTCATGAGTCATGGGAGAAACTTAAAAAACTTATTAGAAAATACTCATACCATGGTCTGTTTAAGTGGCAAATCTTTCTAGCTTTCTATGAGGGTTTAAGAGATCAGTATAGATAGTTGGTAGATGCATCTTGTGGAGGTGCATTTATGAATAAAAGTGAGGATGAAGTCTATATCTTGTTTGATATCTTAAGTAAAAACTCAATCAATCATGCTTCGTTATCTTTCTACCAAACCTGGGAAGGGATCCATGAATTTTGTAAACATCCAGAATCTAGTCCTAAGGTTGATTCAAATTTGATAAATAAAATGGATCTTCTTGTCTAGAAATTAGATCAACTCCTAATCCTAGGTCAACAATCTCCTACACAATTTACATCACTCTCTAATTATCAAGAGATTTATTCCATCTATGCTAGCCGAACCCATCATATGAGTGAATATCCTATGGCTGCACAGTTTTCATCTTTCATCTAAGAATAAGTCCAAGCTGCTCAAGACTACTCCAAGCCAGTTAATGATCCTTTTTCAAACTCATATAACCCAGATTGGAGGAACCACTCTAATTTTTCTTGGGTACCCCAACAAACTCAAGCTTGGATCTAATATCAAAATGATGCCTATAATGAGGGTCAGCCTAGTCGATTTTTTCAGCCATCATACCTACTTTCTCAACAGACTAATCTAGCAGACGACAGATTTAATCAACTTCAATAATTGATTATAACTCAATAGAACTATCGCTAGGCTAGAAGCTCAAATAGAATAATTAGTTGAGTCTAACATGAGGAGAAAACTAGGTCAACCATCGAGCCTACCAATTTTAAATCTTATAAATAATCCACCCATTGTCCACCAACCACCTGGACTAAGTCATCAATCTAATATCTCACTTAAGAATCTTCAATTAAAAAATGCTAAAGTAATTTCTAAACTTAAAAGTTATAGGATTCTTATGGACCCATACCAAGACTAGATGAGCGAGGCTAGTACTAATGCTAGCCAAGATAAAAATACTGAAAAAGAGATTAGTACTGAGACTAACCGTATAGAAGAACCTGAGCCTGAAACTAGTACTAATGCTAGTTCCAATTTAAATGAGATAGACAGAAAAAAAGAGAATAGATGATTTACCTGAGACCTATAAACCGAAAATCCTATTCCCTTCAACCCTAGAAGCTGGCTTTTCTTATAAAAATCAAGAGGTATGTAATGAAGTGTTAATGGAGTTATTTAATCAAGATCATATTAATTTATTTTCATAATTAAAGCCATCTTTAGTCACCCTTCCAGTACCCAGTGTATCAAACTTAACTCCTAGTCCAAAAACTCAATATATGAGTATTCTAAAAGTTCAAATAGGAGAAATTCTTGACAAACAAGGATCTGCAAATAGGGTTACAAATTATATTCTCAAAATTAACAATGAATATATCAATAATGGGATAATATACTATCTTCCTAAGATTGATAATCCAAAATCATTGAAATTTCTCAATCTAGTATTTAATATAGGATAGTTAAGCTATCTTGTGTCTGGCTGAAGATGGTAAACTTAGTGCTTGTTGGGAGGCAACTAAATATTTAATTTTTTTTGCATCTAATTTATCTTTAGTTTAATTTCTTTTAGAAGATTTTGAATAAGTTGGAGGAAGAGTCAAATTTTTAAAGGTACATGCTGGACCATCAAAAATATATTTAGTCAAGTGTATTCTTTCCTATTTCTTATTACACCTTTTATTTTTTTTCTTCATTAAGGATAATGTCAATTAAGTTGGAGGGAGAATAATAATATATATATATAAATTTTAAAGTCTTCAAATAAGTTAGTATTTAGCATTTAGACATCCGATTATGCTTAAGAATCGAGTTAAACTAAGTATTTAAAAAAAAAATTGATGCATAGATTAGAGAATTTATGAGATATTGAAGGATCAAGTATTAAAAAAATCCAATAAAGAGTTAAGCCTAGAATATAAATAAATTTTTTTGAGCATTTCTAATTTTTTCTATCGGCATCAAAAGAAGAGTCTACTTTTTATAGGCTTGTGTAGGATAACTATACATTTTTTTAATAATAATTAATAATAAAAATTTTAATAAAATACTTTTTAAGTACTTCTCACTAAGTAACTGGGCCTCTTTGCCTAAGCAAGCATTGAGTTTCACGTTAAAAGATGGAAAGAATAAAGAAGCTCATGGTAAAATTAGTCTTAACTCATAGCCTGTTTGATTCGAGCTAGTAAGTCTGAGGGATATTTTATTCCTCGTATTCTAAAGTCAACTGGTTTAGGAGTCATTGGTCCTAGATTCACTATATGGATCAAATAAAAAGCTTAAGGAGTTAAGGTACTTAATAGTGGTATAATATTTAAAAAAAAATATTGATTTTTCACTGAGTAATCAAATTTTATTGTCTAAGTAAGCAATGATATTCACATCAAAAAATGGATAATGTGAATAAAAAATTTAATAAATAAAGGGTGGAAGTAGCAATATACTTGTCCATATGAAAGTTTAGATCATTCATAGATAAAGGTAGAATAATTTAGAAAAATTTAATATTTTTTACTTAATTTTTATATCGGTAAGTATTAATATCCTAATGATATGTCTCACTTATGCTCTACTGAATATCAATGATCATTTTGAAAACTACTTAGGTAAAATTCGAAACTCTATAGTTAAAAGGTATCTAATACTAAATTCTTTCTTTACTCGAGGATGAGAAAAGCTTAAGTTGGGGGGTGTGATAAGTATTATAAATTTACTAATAAAAGTATTAATTTATTAATTAATTAATATTTATTTTTAAGAATTAATATTTAATTTATATATTTTTAAGAAATTAATATTTTTATTAATTAAAAAAGTAATTAAAAATAATAAAAGTAAAAAATAAAATATTAGTATCAATAAAAAGAGTTTATTTTTTTGGTCATAACAAAATAAGTTTAAAATAAATCAGAACTAAAATGGACTAGATATAATTTTTTTTAAAAAATAAAATAAAAAAAATGGCTCAGCTGGCTCATCAAGCTAAGCCAAGTCGTAAAGCCATCAAAGTTGGCTTAGCCATAGAAGCCACCCACTAATCCATAAAACTAGGCGTAGACCGTCAGCTCAGCAATGTTCAGTCAATCGGAGCATGCCATGTGGTGGATCTAGACCGCTAAAGGATTCATAGAAAATTTATTACGATGTATAGGGGTAAAATGATAAATTCACATGGCAAAGCGTGCCCTGATTGGTCTGATCTTCAAATGCGCCCAATCTATGTGGTCCACATGAATAGTAATAGCATCATTGTGTGGTCCAAATTGATGTCGGTCCAGATCCAACGGCTGCCACTTTTTCTTACTTTGATTTGATTTCTCAGCTCTCATGTAGTGCGATCAGATGGCCGACTATGCTCCAAACTTTGATCCGATGGTCTAGGAAGCTCTCAACTTGATTAAATACTCAGAACAAGATCTGAGGATCAAATTTTTATCATCTAGTGTGATCCAATGGTCCAAATTAATTTCGAGTGGATCTAGGCTTTTAAAACTCAATTTTTGGTATTTTTTGGATTGTTTGATATAGATTTGATGGCCAGATTTCACCAAAACCTACAAAACTGACCATCAAATATTGATCAAATGAGTGAGAAAATAGGATTAAAATACTTGAAATTGAGTCAAACTGGCCTTTCTACTATCAATTCAAAGCTCTGATCCTTTCTGGCCATCAGATATTGATCAAATGGATTGAAAAATCCCAAAAATCATGTTTTAAAAGCCTAAATCCTGTCAGAATCAATGTGGGCCATCTGATCACATTGATGGAAGGAATCTAAGGTATATCATTAGGATATTATACCTATCAATATAAAAATTAAGTGAAGAACATTAAATCCTTCTAAACTTTTTCTAAGTTGTCCCTACCTTAATCTCTGAATCATCTAAACTTTCATATGGGCAAGTGTATTGCTGCTTCCGCCCTTCAATTATTGAATTTTTTTATTCACATTGCCCACTTTTTGATGTGAATATCATTATTTACTTAGGTAATAGGATCCAGTTACTTGGTGAAAAATTAATATATATTTTTTTTATGTTGTACTACTATTGAGTGTTTTAATCCTTTAAGCTTTCTATTTGATCCATATAGCTAGTCTTGGGCCAATGACTCCCAAACTAGTTGGCTTTAGGGCACTCGGTATAGAATACCCTTTAGGTTTACTAGCTCGAATCAAATAGGCTATGAGTTAAGACTAGCTTTACAATGTGCTTCTTCATTCTTTTCATCTTTTGACGTGAAACTTAATACTTGCTTAGATAAAGAGGCTCGGTTACTCAGTGAGAAGTACTTGAAAACTATTTTATTTAAATTTTTTTATGAAAAAATGTATAGTTTCTCTACACAAGCCCATAAAAAGTAGACTTTTCTTTGATGCCGGTAGAAAAAATTAGAAGTACTCAAAGAAAAAAAATTTATATTCTAGACTTAACTCTTTATTGGATTTTCTTAATACTTGGTCCCTCAATATCTTACAAATTCTCTAATCTGTGCATCAATTTTCTTTAAAAGTGCTTAGTTCAACTAGATTCTTAAGCATAATTAGGTATCTAAATGCTACATACTAACTTCTTCAAGAACTTTAAAATTTTAAGATTTTTTTATTATTCTCCCCCCAACTTAATCAATATTATCCTGAATGGAGAAGAAAAATAAAGAATGTAATAAAGAATAGTATTGGTGTGGAATCTGGTTGATGCCAGAGTGAGCTAGAGTTGAGGAAGATGAGGCCACCACTGGTGGCCTGTAAAATAAAGTCCTGACTAGAGTTGGGGGTGGTGGCTCCGGTAGGATCCTCCAATAATCAAGTCAGCTCTTTCGGCCAACAAAAATGGAGTGCTCAAAAAATTAAGAAGCAAAGGAACGGGAAGGAAAATGAGAGCTTAGAGAAAACATATCTAAAGAATTTTTTTTATAGATGGAGCCTGTAACAAATTGATGCTGATAGCCATAACCGTCTGGTAGTGGATCATTCAGGCCACGTGAAGTTTGTTATGGAGGATAATGTTCATTGTCGTGATGTGCTAGTCTGTTGAAATTTAGTAGTTGAAGTTTGGACAGAGCAGGCATTGGCGGTGAAGAGCTTCGGATTACATCAGTTCCAGAATAGTTTAGACTCTTTTAAGGTTGTCTACTTGTTTGTTGATTTATATTAAGTTGGTAGCCAAATTCATGTGGATGACGAGGTCCTTCTAGGTGATTGGGAGAAAGTCGACTGAAGGAAACTTGCTTGATGATTGAAAGGAGCTCGTTCATAATAATTTTGCCTAGAGGAGATCACTTGGAAGGAGATCAGATAGAGAAACCCGATTGGAGGAGATCATCTAGAAGGAGGATGACTAATGAAGTTCGTCCGATGAGAGTATAATTGAGAAGATCATCCGAAAAGAGATCATCCAGAAGGAATTCGGGAGAAGATCCATTAGAGAAGTCCGAAAGGAAATTGATTATAGGTAGTTTGGAAGGAGATCCACTGGAGGAGGTCCAACTGGGACGTCACTGAGGGAGTTCAGAAGACTGGAGGAGTTCGGCCTGAAGGAGCCTATCTGATGATCGAATGGAGATCGGCCGGCAAGAGCTTGGTTGGCAGCTATGGATGACTATGATACTTTTATGACTTAATCATTTCTTTTGAAGCTCTGCTACCTTCATGAACACCCGAATGTTAATAAAGTGGAGATGAGGCTCTTTCACTCACATATCTGAAGCTCTTGGTGTGACAATGCATAGGTCTGCCACTCTTTGCAGGTTGCAAAAGTTCATCCAGGAAGGTGGAGTTCTATCGATTCGGTGTCAATCTAGTGTTGAACAATTCGAATGGATTCTGGTAAGGAGAGAGTCCAAACAACCTTAAGGTTGGTCAGGCCAGACTGCATTATGATCGATCACTTAATTGCTTCGAGAGCTACCGCCTTTGTTCAAGCTCGTTCGGGTGAGACCCATGAGGCTCCAGAGGTTCTTGAGTTATTACATGAAGTTGGCCACAGTTGTTGTCACTAGATGAGGTGACCCCAAGGCCTGAATCCTTCCTAGACTTCAATAGGAAAGGGTTTATCCCTAACACAAGCCCTCCTATTTCCAAGTTTGAATTTCAAAAGAAGGAAGTAAAAGAATACAAGTGCCGAAGTCCTTTTTCCACCTTTCGCTTCCTTTGCAGAGAAAGTCTTAGCACTATCTTCGCTGACATCAAAGCTTCGTTAATATGATTTGACTTGAAAGGATGAATTTTCAAAACTCTTATCGAAGTGCTGCCCAAGGCATAGTGTAATAAAGATTTCGATCGTTGCCGCTCTACTACCATGATGAGGGAGACATGTGTCGGCCTGAGGTTGGTCAGTGGAGATCTACAATTATGACCATTTCAGACTCTTTCGACCATTTAAACTCATCTTCCTTCCTTGAGATTTCATTTTGCCCAGGTCTCCTCTCTCTTCCTCTGGTCTCCCTCTTCCTTTTGCTCCATAGCACCAGTGTCTTCCATTGTCTTCTCTGATTTTTGAGGGTTCTCTCCTTCATTTTTCATCGAGCTTGCCATCTCTCCATTCTTTTCCATCGATTTAGGTCAGTTTCTGAATCCTTCTTTTTAATCATTTGTGTTTTTTAGCATCTCTATCCATTCGGTTTCTTCGAGTGAGTCTTGAATTTTATTTTCTTTGATTTTTTAAGGGTTTTCTCCACTTTGGTTTGATTCTCATGTCCTCTGAAGAATCTTGGTCAACTGATTTTGGAAGTTTGGCTCATTTGGCTTTTACAGATCCTCCCCATAAGGACCCCGAACCTGTAGAAATACCTCAGCCATCCTTCATCCTTGATACCAACCCATGCAAACTTTGGTCTAAAGACCTTTCACTAATTAGGATCCAGTTTGGAATCCCTTTCGATTGCAAAATTAAACTCCCTAATCCTAGCAATCGAGTTTGCTCTCCTCCTCCTGGATAGACTTGTTTGTATATTGAAACCCTCTGGGTAGGACTTTGGCTACCGATACCTTCCTTCATAATCAACTTGTTCAAGTTCTTAAACATTTTCTTTACCGCCATGGCACCAAACTCCTTTAGGTTCATCATAAGATTTCTCTTCTTGTGCATTATGGCCAGTGTCCAACCTTTCATCTCCTTATTCTGCAACATTTTCACCTTCAAACATCACCCGACCATCAAAGATTGGTGGTATGTGTCTTCCCAGTTCGACAAGAATGGGTTACTCAAGGATGTCCCTTCTTCCATTCATAACTGGAAGGGAATATTCTTTTTCATCTCGTGTCCTTCTCTAGAACTGGGACTTCCTTCTTGGGGCGACATAAGGGATTCAATCTATCGAACTTCTAAACTTGAAAAAGAGGATCGGGACTTAGCTGATAAGTTAAAGAACTATTGAGCTCCCCCAATCTTCAGGCTGCTAGATGATCAGATCTTATTCAACTTCGGTCTTAGTCCTCTCAATCCGATAGGTAGTTCTTTATGGCCTGCCAATTGTATATGGTCTCCTTTTTTTTTCTAACTTTGGTTTTTTCTTCTATAGAAATGACTCCTGAGGAGCAAAATCACCTGGCCAAGGAGATTAAGTCCCTCAAGAGGAAGGGCGGTTCCACTAGAAAAACATCAAAGAAGGCTCACACTGATGAGCCAATCCCGATCGTGCCGATTTAGGTAGTGCTCATCTTAGAGTCTGATGCGGCAGCACCAACTCTGACTTTGCCCCAAGAGGATGTTTCCCTCGCACTTTCTGAACTGCGTGAGGTCGTTGAGAAGAAGAAGAAGAAAAAGAATGCTGTCAAAAAAAGGGTAAGGAGGACTGCTGAAAACTCAAGTGGTGAAGGCTCTGATCAGGAGCGAGCTTCCTTGGATGATTGGGAGGTTGTCGAATCCTTGATAAAGGGTAGCATCCTCCCGCACATTGCTGATAAAATGGTTAGGATGAAGGATGTGAAAAGATTTGATGAGTTCTTCGCTGCCTTCCTTGAGGTAATTAATACCTTCAAATGTGATCGAATGCAGGATGTACTCCTAGAGTTCTGACTTAATTTTCTTCTGTCCTGCAGCTGGGGCATTACTTGTTTGCCCATTCAAAGGTAGCTGATCTCCACAGCATCGAGGCCTCCAAGGCCCTTCAGAAGGCTCAAGTAGAGACCAAGAGGGTTCGGTCTGAGGTTGATTATTTAAAGGCGGCCTTGGTGGCACAAACTATAGAGGTCGATCGCCTTCGAGAGGCGTTAAAGAGAGAGGAGGAGATTTCTATGGAGTTGAAGGCAGCCTTGACTCTTTCAGAGGATAAAAGGAAGAAGGTTGAAGAGGAGGTCGACATCGAGAGGGAGCAGGCTATCGAGGTCTTTAAGTCCTCCAAAGTAATGGAAGACATTAAGATTGCCTTTGCCCAGGAAGCTTTTCTAGAGGGATTTGAGATATGCATGAGGAGGATCACAAAGAACTTTCCTATAGTAAACCTTGACCTTCTGACAGACGAGCCTAGTGATGAAGCTGGTCCTTCCAACGTTGGTGCCAACTCTCTTACCACCGAACCTCCTCCTGAAGCTTCAGAACCTACGGCCGAACCTTAGGCCACAAGAAATGCACTGACCTCGCCTACTTCTGAATCAACTGAGGTCTATAATTTTTGGTTACTTGTACTTTTCTCTCTTTTTTTTATGTACTCAAACTTTTTGAGAAATGAAAATGAACTCCTTTCCTCTTTGCATTTGTGCTGTGGTAAATGTTATTCAGAGTCCCTTTAGTAACCGGGGTCAAGGCCCATCATCTTCGACTAATGCCAAGCCCTTGCTCCATGGGATCCTTCTAAAATCCATAGTCAAGGATTTGAAGAGGAAAATTCATCATCTGAAAAAAAGACTAAAGAAGATGGAGGACGAGCTCCAGAAATTCAAGAAGAATGCTTCTAAGGCGATGATTGAAGTCACTCGCCTCCACAAGCTGCATATGAAGGATTCTAAGAGCTTCAGCATTAGGAAGGACAACTTTGAGAGAGAGTTGGTCGAACTCAAGAAAAATGCCAGTGATAAATCTTGAGCATTAACTATGAAGATTAGCTCCATCGAAGTTGAGCTCAAGATAGTGAAAGAGAAGATTTAGCTATTGAAGAGGAGTTCACCATGATCTTCTTAGAAAGCCCGGTATGAATGGGATTGGTCCCAAAGGTTTTCTGTGCTCCAGAAGCAGTTGTCTAATGCCGAGTCTACCTATAAGGCCTACCGGATGGGTTGGTTCCATAGGATATCAAAACTCGAGCAGTAGCTCCGAGTTGCTAACAACAAAGTGGCTCGACTTTAGTAGCGGTTCATCGATAGCCATCGATCTGGCACCAGCAAGGAATCAAAAGAGATTGCTTCTTTGAAGAGGATCATGGGCGAACTCTCAGAATCGATTGAAATTAAGAGAGTCAAAGTTCAGTGGTTGAAGCTTTAGTTGGTTTGTGAACGGCAAGCCGTCAAAGATGCTGAAGCCAAATCGGAGGTTTTAAGGAAGAGGTTGTAGGCATCAGAAGAAAATTATCAAAGAACTGATAGAATATTCCATGATAACCTAATGAAGAGGAAGGTGCTTGAAGAAGAACTTATCAATCTGAAAGAATCTTTAGTGATGGCCAGCAGTCCGAAGTCTGAGGAATCAGATCCCTCTTAGAACTTCGACTTTTTCTTTCTTACCTTTGTAGCCAGTCTTGTAGACCTTTATTTTGTACCTAATTTTGATTTAATGAAATGATACCTTTCTTTATTTTCACTCTATATGAGTTGAATACCTGTTGATATCTCTAGTTTCCTTCTCTCCCCCTCTTCTTCTTCTCCTTTTTTTTAGGGGGGTGGTCTCACAGACCTCAGCCTTCTAATGTACCTTGATTTCAGTAAAAGAATGCTTTCTTCAATCATCTTTTTCACTTTACTTGGATTGTTTTGATGTCCTTGGGTTCCTCTATTTTCTCCACATTATTTTCTATTAGAATGGTTGCTGAAGATTGACTTTTCTCCTATTTTTTCATAACTGAAGATCTTCATCTACGCTTGGTTGAGGATATCCTTTTGTTTTCAACTTAATTGATTTTTCTTAATCCCCTTGTCATGATGAGGTCCTCCCCTACACTTGATGAGGTCGGCCTTTACTTTGCCCCCCCGTCAGGACAAGGTCCTTCTATTCCTGACGGGGTGGGTTTCTACTTTTGCCAAGGTAGAGTCTTCCTCTCATCTTGGTTAATTGGAGATCTTTATTTGTGTTGAGACAAGGTTCTCCTCCTATTCTCGTCGATGCAGTAGGGGCTCGGCAAGGCTGTTGATAGGGGCCTCTTCCCTCTTTCAATTTTAAATAATCGAAGATCTTTATATTGCTTAAGTTAGGATGAGGTTCTCCTCTTGTTTCTAATGGGGGTGAAGGGACGAATAAGGATCGTTGAAAGGGCCTCTCCTCTCATCTCATCTTAGATTAACGAGGTCTTCACTTTGCTCAAGTTAGGAGGAGGTTCTTCTCCTATTCCTAATAGGACTGTAGGGGCATAAAAGGGCCATTGGAAGGATCTCTTTTCTCATCTCATCTTAGATTAATGAGGTATTCGCTTTGCTCAAGTTAGGACAAGGTTCTCCTCCTCCTCCTAACAGGACTATAGGGGCATATAAGGATCGTTGGAAGGGTCTCTCCCCTCATCTCATCTTAGATTAATGAGATCTTCACTTTACTCAAGTTAGGATGAGATTCTCCTCCTATTCCTAATAGGACTGTAGGGGCATATAAAGGCCGTTGAAAGGGCCTCTTCCCTCATCTCATCTTAGATTAACGAGATTTTTGCTTTGCTCAAGTTAGGACGAGGTTCTCCTCCTATTTTTAATAGGACTGTAGGAGTACATAAGGGCCATTGGAAGGGCCTCTCCCCTCATGTCATCTTAGATTAATGAGATCTTTGCTTTGCTCAAGTTAGGATAAGGTTCTCCTTCTATTCCTAATAGAGCTGTAGGGGCACATAAAGGCCATTGGAAGGGCATCTCCCTTCATCTCGTCTTAGATTAATGAGGTCTTCGCTTTATTTTTAAATAAAGTTTGGTTAAGTTATTTTCTATCATTATATAATTTTGCACCAAGAGATAGAGATATTGAAAAGAAAAAAATTTATTAGAGTAAGATTACTGATAATACATTCACAAGTTCTCCGAATTTCAGGATCGCGGGAGTGTCACCCCTCCGAGCTCCTTCAAATCATAAGTTCTAGGCCGGACGACCTCTTTGACTTTATATGGGCCTTCCCAATTCGATGCAAGCTTTTCTTTATTCTGAGATTGTGAAATAGCCACTCGCCGAAGTACCAAGTCTCCCACCTTGAATACTTTGCCTCTGATCTTTGAGTTATAGTAGCGAGCTACTTTCTATTTGTAGGCTGCCATCTAAACCCAAGCTTCTTCCCTCTTTTCTTCCAACAAGTTAAGGTTAGCCCTAAGATCTTATGAGTTCCACTGCTCATTAAATGCCATAACTCATGCCGATGAAAGTTTGAGTTCTATTGGGATGCCTTTGTTCCGAAGGCTAAGATGAATGGAGTCTTCTCGATTGGCGATCTTTGGATAGTTCGGTATGCCCAGAGTACATGATAGAGCTCATCTATCCAAGTCTCCTTCACTTTCTCAAGTCTTGCCTTGATTCCTTAAAGTAGGATTCTGTTGGTTACCTCGACCTCTTCATTTTTCTATGGATGAGCCACTAATGTAAAATTATGAGAAATGCTCAAGTCCTCATAGAACTCGATGAATTTTGCTCCAACGAACTGTCACCCATTGTCTATTATGAGGGTTTGGGGTAAGCCAAATCTATAAACAATGGACTTCCAGATGAAGTCCTACACTTTACCTTCAGTAATCTTTGCCAGGAGTTTGGCTTTGACCCACTTTGTAAAGTAATCAATCACCACCAGGAGAAATTTTCATTATTCGGATGCCATGGGAAAGGGCCCAAGGATGTCCATTCTCCACTATGCGAATGGCCATGGGGCACTCAGGGGGTAATCTTAGTGTCGGTTGTCTTTGAATGTTTACATTTCTTTGGCATCGATCATACTTTCTTACATACTCTATAGAATCATTGTACATTGTCAGCCAATAGTGTTCCTGCCGAAGTATCTTATGAGATAAGGACCGAGCCTCCAAATGACTCCCGCAGATTTCTTCATGCACTTTCCATAATGCAAAGTCGGCTTCGGAGAATCAGAGACATTTTAAGAGTGGCAACGAATACAACCTTTTGTATAACTTTCCTTCATAGAGAACATACCGAAAGGCCTGATTTCATAATTTTCGAGCTTCTTTTGGGTCATAAGGCAGAACTCCATCTTTGAGATAAGTGAGCAATGGATCAATCTAGCTCGGTTCATGCTCAACCTGCATCACAGACTGTGGTTCTTTCGAACTCAGGCATTTTAGGACTTCAAAGAAGACTCCCTTAGGTAGTTTGACTAGAGCTAGTGTGGCCAATTTAGAGAGAAGGTTGGCCCTGGAATTTTTTGTTCTTGGAATCTTCTAGATGTTGAAGCTACTAAAGGCCGAAGTTATGTTCTTTACTTTCTCAAGATATTTTATCATGCTTCCTTCTCAAACTTCATAATTACCACTAACTTGTCCGACTACTAGTTGAGAATCACTATAAGCTTGTAGTTTGTCCATTTTTAACTCTTTGGCTATCCTTAATCCTACTATTAGAGCTTCATATTTGGCTCCATTGTTAGTTACAGAAAACTCAAAGTGCAGTGCGTATTCAGTAATGACTCTTTCTGGGTTTACCAAGATCAACCTAGTGTCTGCACTTGAAGTATTGGATGAGCCATCCACATACAAGGCCCAAAAGCCTTCAAGAAGATCGGCACTTTCTTCATTGGAGCTCAGCTGTAGCCATGGAATGCTGACTTCATTCTGTTCAAGTTCGGCCTTAT
Source organism: Cocos nucifera (assembly GCA_006176705.1). Taxonomy (NCBI): domain Eukaryota; kingdom Viridiplantae; phylum Streptophyta; class Magnoliopsida; order Arecales; family Arecaceae; genus Cocos; species Cocos nucifera. The sequence continues at coordinate 150,837 of QRFJ01002107.1, read as the reverse complement.
CTGGGATAGTGCATTCTATTACAAAATTTGCTAGTATTTGAGCTTTGATCGACGGTCGAGGTTGGAAGTTGATGTCAAATTCTATAAGTTCAATTGCCCATTTTGTGATTCTTTTGAAAGCATTTATTCAATGAAGAACTACCTTGATTGGTTGATCAGTGAAGAGGGTTATGGTGTGTCCTTGGAAGTAAGATCGGAGTCTTCGGGCTGCAATTAGTGGAGCATAAGTTAGTTTTTTTAACTTAGTATACCTGGTCTCGGCATCACTCAAGACTCGGCTTATGTCGTGGATCGGCTACTGCACTTTCATCTCTTCCTTGACTAGGACTGCTGCAAGGATTGTCGGAGAGATCATCAGGTACAAAAATAATTCTTCTCTAAGTTCAGGCTTGGCTAGTAGGAGAGGTGAGTCAAGGTAGCTTTTGAGTTCTTCAAATATCCATTGACATTCAGTGTCTCAGCAAAAGTTTCTAGGCTATTTGAGGACTTGAAAGAAAGGCATACATTGCTCGGCTAACTTTGAGACAAAGCAATTCAAGGCCACCAACTTTTTGATTAGGCGCTGAACTTTCTTTATCAATTTTGGAGCAGTCATCTCTTGAATGGCCTGAATTTTCTCTAGGTTTGCCTTAATTCCATGCCTCAAAACCATGAACCCTAAGAATTTTTCTGAAGTTACATCAAAGGAATATTTGTTAGGGTTTAACTTCATCTTATACTTTTGGAGAGTGCTAAAGGTCTCTTCAAGATTGGCTATGTGATTTGCTAAAGCTTGACTCTTGACAAGCATGTCGTCTACATATACCTCTATGTTGCGACCAATATACTCCCTAAAGATCTTATTAACCAGATGCTGGTAAGTTGCTCCTGCATTTTTGAGTCCAAAAGGCATGATCTTGTAACAATAGAGACCATAGTCAGTAATAAAAGCAGTTTTTTTCTCATCCTCTGGTGCCATCCGAATTTGGTTATAGCTGAAAAAGGTATCCATGAAAGTGAGAAGTTCATGGCCTGAGGTTGCAACCATCAGTTGATTGATTCTGGATAGGAGATAGCTATCTTTTGGGTAGGTTTTATTCAACTTCTTGAAGTCTATGCACATCCTCCACCTGCCATTCACCTTCTTGATAAGGACCACATTCGAAATCCAGCTTGGATAGGAGACTTCTCGGATAAATCTGGTCTTGAGGAGCTTGTCAACATCTTCTGCAATTTCCTTCTATCTCTCTAGGGCATGGCTACGCACCTTTTCTTTTATCGACTGATGCTTGGGATCAACAACCAAATGATGTCCATAACTTTAGCATCAATTCCCTGCATGTCCGTGGGGACCCAAGTAAAGACATCTGCATTTTTTTGTAGGACTTCAATGAGCTGCTCTCATACATTTGCTTCCAAATTAGAGCTGATCTACACCATGTGCTCTTTATTCCCATCATTTAGAGGGACTGAGATAAGTTCTTCCATTGGTTCTCCCCTTTCTTTCGTATGGTCGTCTCGGACATCCAACCCATCGACTGGGAAAGGGTCAAACTACTCACCCTTTTGTAGGGCAATTGAATAGCAACACCTTGCCAGAGCTTGATCTCCTCTGATCTCTCCAATCCCATAACTTATTGAAAACTTTATTGTTAAGTAATAGGTCAACACTACTACCTAAAGTGCATTTAGACTAGATCGACCGAGAATAGCATTATAAGCAGATGGTGCTTTTACCATCAGAAAATCTACTTGTGTCCTGGATTGCTTTGGATATTGTCCTGTAGCCACACTCAAAGTTATTACACCCTCAACTAGCACTGCATCTCCAGTGAAGCCAACCAATGGAGAATTCATTGGTCCAAGCTGGTTATTGGATATAGACATTTGAAAGAAAGCATTATAGAATAAGACATTGGCTAAACTTTCATTATCAACAAGAATGCGGCATACATCATAATCTGCTATGTTTAAAGTAATTACAACTGCATCATTGTGCAAAAACTAAACTCCTTACACATCTTCTTCGGTGAAAGCAATGGGCTCCTCAGTCCTCCATCTTTTAGCCGATCCCTCAGACCCACCGGCCTCCTCCTATCGAAGTCCCCCAGAGATGGTATTGATGATGTCGAGAGATGACTGATCTCCTAGCTGCTCCTCCCTCCTCGATGGTTATGGTTGCGGCAATGCCTTTAGCCATCATTCCTTGCCTTAGGTCGGTATTACAAAAATTGGTCCAGCTGACCTCGTCTGATAAGCTCCTCTATCTTATCTTGGAGCTGAATGCATTCCTCAGTGTCATGACCATGATCATGATGGTAAAGATAGTACTTATTTGGATTGCACCTGCCAAGGTGAGTGTGCATCCTCTTCAACCTCAATAGCTGCTCCTTGATAAGCTCCTCTTCAACCTTTCCTCAATCGTGGGCTTGCTAGATTCGCCTATCTACCACTTTCTCACGGCTTCCTCATCCTTCAACTTGAAGGCTTCTTCAGCTCGAGCATGACCTTCTGTTTGAGCTAGTAGATCAGTAAAATTCTTAGGGTACTTCATTTTCAGGAAGAATAGCAAGTCATTCTTCTAAAGGCTACCCTTTAAGGCAGCCATGGCAATAAATTGGTTCAAGTTTTGGACCTCTAATGCAGCGGCATTGAAGTGATTGATATAAGCCTGGATGCACTCTTCTTCCTGCTGCTTGATGTTGATGAGGGAGTCCGAACCTCATCAGGGACATCGACTGTTGATGAAATGAGCCACAAACTGGTGGCTTATTTGGTCGAAGGAAAAGATCATACTCGGCTTTAGTGTTGAGTATTAGTTTTTTGCGGCTCCCTTTAGAGTAGATGAAAAAGCTCGGCACCAGATGGCATATGATGCACCATGGAGCAGCATCATGGTTTGAAAGGCCTTCAAGTGATCGACCAGATCAGTAGTCCCATCGTAGCTCTCGAATTGGGGGAGCTTGAAGTTCGATAGGATCGACTTCTGCATGATTCTTTGAGAGAAAGGAGGGTCAGTGCAGATATTATCATAGTTAGCTAGGGCAACATGGTGGAGCTCTTCAATCAACTGATCCATTTCTTGAAGCTTTCGATCAAGGGCCTCATCTCGATCGTGGATCTCGGAGAATTTCTGACTATAGATAGGGAAGGTCTCTTCTGAAGAAGAATCATAATCAGAATAGGAGCTCTCTGCTCTCTGCTTTCCTTCTCGGAGGTAACAGATCTGCTGACCTGAGTATGCTTCCTTGGGACTGATTCTTGACATCCTGACGGAGGGTTTTCTGGTTGGACCACCATCGGAGGTTGCCGCATAGCTTGCACCATTTCGATGAGGCCACGAACCTACTGTACCAATAGGTTAAATTGCTCTAGATCCATCATTGCCATCGGTGGAGGAGGTTGTGGTGCCAGTGATGGTGTTGAAGTAGGTTAGTTTGGCTTAGATCTGATGGGAGAGATAGTGGATCTTCGAGTGGTTGTCTTTTTTGGAGGCATTTTTGAAGCAAAAGAGATCAAATAGAGATAGATTTTGAAGGATCAAAAGGAGAAGATAAACAAAATTGACTAAACACTCCTTTTAGAATAAGGGCTTCGATGTTTTCCTTTCTCTAACATCAATCCTGTTGGTGCGGAATTTGGTTGATGCCAGAGTGAGCTGGAGTTGAGGGAGACGAGACCACCATCGATGGCCTGCAAAATAAAGTCCTAACCAGAGCTGAGAGTGGTGGCTTCGGTAGGATCCTCTGACGGTCAAGTCAGCTCTTTTGATCAATAGAAATGGAGTGCTTATAAAATTAAGGAGCAGAGCAATGGAAAGAAAAATGAGAGCTTAGAGAAAACATATCTGGAGGAATCTTTTTATAGACAGAGCCTGTAACAAATTGATGATGATAGCCATAACCGTCTGGTAGTGGACCGTTCAGGCCACATGAAGTTTGTTACGGAGGGTACTATTGATTATCGTGATGTGCTAGTCTGTTGGAATTTAGTAGTTGAAGTTTGGATAGAGTAGGCATTGGCGGTGAAGAGCTTCAGGTTACATCAGTTCTAGAATAGTTCAGACTCCTTTAAGGTTGCCTGCTTGTATGTTGATTTGTATTAAGTTGGTAGCCAAATTCATGTGGATGACGAGGTCCTTCTGAGTGATTGGGAGAAAGTTGACTGAAGGAAACTTGCTTGATGATTGAAAGGAGCTCGTTCATAATAATTTTTCCTAGAGAAGATCACTTGGAAGGAGATCAGATGGAGAAATCTAACTGGAGGAGATCATCCAAAAGGAGGATGAGTAACGAAGTTCATTCGATGAGAGTACAACTGAGAAGATCATCTAGAAAGAGATCATCCAAAAGGAATCTGAGAGAAGATCCATTAGAGAAGTCTGGAAGAAATCTGACTATAGGTAGTTCAGAAGGAGATCCGCTGGAGGAGATTCGACTGGGACGTCACTGAGGGAGTCTAGAAGATTGGAGGAGTTCGGCCGGAAGGAGCCTATCTGGTGATCGGATGGAGATTGGCCGCGAGATCTTGGTTGGCGGCTGTAGATGACTATGATATTTTTGCGACTCAATCATTTCTTTTGAAGCTCTGCTACCTTCATGAATGCTCAAAGGTTAATAAAGTGGAGACGAGGCTCTTTCGCTCACGTATCCGAAGCTCTTGGTGTGAGAATGCAGAGGTCCGCCACTCTTTGCAGATTGCAAAAGTTCATCTAGGAAGGAGGAGTTCCATCGATTCGGTGTTAATCCAATGTTGAACAATCCGAATGGATTTTGGAAAGGAGAGAGTCCAAACAGCTTTAAGATCGGCTAGGCCAGATTGTATTATGATCGGTCACTTAACTGCTTTGAGACCCACCGCCACTATTCAAGCTTATTCGGATGAGACCCATGAGGCCCCGAAGGTTCTCGAGTTATTGCATAAAGTTGGCCACGGTTGTTGTCACTGGACGAGGTCGCCCAAAGGCCCAAACCCTTCCCAGACTTTGGTAGGAAAAGGTTTATCCCTAATAAATAGGAAACAATACACCTGACTTGGTTGGTCCAGCATGTTTTTTAAAAAATTTGGCTCTCCCTCCAACTTATTCAAAATATTCTAAAAAGAGAATAAATAAAAAAGATAAATTAGATAAAAAAATTAAATATTGGATTGCTGATAAGAGCCTGATGTTGTCATTAAGACACCATGTTTATCAGTTTAATCCAACTTCTTAAAATAATTAAAAATAGATAGTAAGTAGTGAGTTGGATCGAATCCACAGAGAAGATAGTATTTTAGTTTTCAAATCTTTAATTTTTATAAAAAAAAAGAAAAGAAAAGAATTTTGAAAAAAAAATCAAAGTCGAAAAATAAAATTATAAGTAGAAATTAAAAAGTACAAAAATTTAATCTTGGGACTAAGATCTACTAGTTAGATCTTAGCATCTACTTGCATTAAAATAAAAGAGCAATAATTAAAGTATAGAAATTAAATTATAATTAAAAATAAAAAGCTAAAATTTAAAGTGCATAAAAATAAAATTTACATTAATTAAAATTTTAAAATTTAAATATATGAAATTTAAAAAGAAAAAAAAAATTAAAAGCTGACCTCTGATCTTGGATCAGCATCGTCATTAAGATGGTGCAGAAGCTAGCTCTTCTTCACAGCACTCGTTACCTTAAAGTAGCCACTAACCCTAGCATGGCTCTATCCTTTACCAAACTTCTTTCCACGACTAAAGATAATTAATTCTGGAGGCTTGGGGTCTTATTTATAGGTGTTGGAGGGCTGAGAGCTTTTATTGTAGGCAATATGGGACTAAAAAAGGCTTTGATTGACAAAAAAGGAAGAAATTCGAGTGAAAATTAGATTTAAAATAGCTCCTGGACACGTCTGGTGAAGTATGGTCGTTTAATAGAAATTCAATTGTCCAAAAAATGCCAAAAATAGATGTGTATCAGCCCAGATCGAGTCGGATTAAGTTTTGGCCATTGGATCTTGCAAGATGGAGAAGATCAGGCTATTGATCGCATGTCTGGATGCCTTAATCATTGTTGAAAGCTCTGTCAACCATTGGATCAAAGTCTGGATGAGATCTGGCCATCGGATTATATCAAATAAAGGCTCAAAATCCTTCTTTAAATCAAAAATCAACCCCAGCCATCCAATCTTCATCACAAACAACCACAACTGCATGATCGCATAATTATTGTTTATATGGACAGTAGTGAACCAAGTTTTCTATGAGCTACAACTAATCGGTACCCGACATTCATGAAAAATGACCAAAATGCCCTGCCTTAAGGGTTCACAGTGAGCCATGATAAAACTGATGTCAGCGGCTCATGGGATGGCCTGGTGACTTGCTAGCCTGCGGCTTAGCTTGGCTCGATGGCTTGGTTGTACGACTTGCTGAGCCATTTTCTTTTTTTATTTTAATTTTTCTTTAAAAATCCATATCTGATCCATTTGAACATCATTTTATTTCAAACTTATTTCATTATGATAAAAAAAATTAGCTCTTTTTATTGATAATAATATTTTATTTTTTATTTACATTATTTTTTTAGTTAATAAAAATATTTATTTCTTAAAAATATATAAGAATTAATTATTAATTTTTAAAAATAAATATAAATTAATTAATAAATTAATGCTATTATTAATAAATTTATGATATTTATCATATCTCCCAACTTAAGCTTTGCTCATCCTCGAGTAAAGAAAGAATTTAGTTTTAGATATCTTTTAACTTTAGATTTTCAAATTTTATCTAAGCAGTTTTCAAAATGGCCATTGATATTTAGTAGAGTATAAGTGAGGTATATCATCGAGATATTAGTACTTACTAATAGAAAAATTAAGTAAAAAATATTAAATTTTTTTAATTTTTTTTTAAATTATCTCTTTCTTTATCTCTGAATCATATAAACTTTCATATGGGCAAGTGTATTGCTACTTTTGTCCTTCATTTGTTAATTTTTTTTAATTTATATTGTCTATTTTTTGATATGAATATCATTGCTTACTTAGGCAATGAAACCCGATTACTCGATGAAAAATCAATATATATATATTTTTTAATATTGTACCACTATTGAGTGTCCTAACTCCTTAAGCTTTCTATTTAATCCATATAGCGAGTCTTGGGCCAATGACTCCTAAACTAGTTGGCTTTAGGGTACTAGGTATAAAATATCCCTCGGGCTTACTAGCTTGAATCAAATAGGCTACAAGTTAAGACTAGCTTTACAACAAGCTTTTTTATTCTTCTCATCTTTTGACGTGAAACTCAATGTTTGCTTACACAAAGAGGTTAGGTTACTCTGTGAAAAGTTTTTGAAAACTATTTTATTAAAATTAATTAATTTTTAATATAAAAAAATATATAGTTATCCTACACAAGTCCATAAAAAGTAGACTTTTCTTTGATGTAGGTAGAAAAAATCAAAAGTGCTCAAAGAAAAATTATTTATGTTCTAGACTTAACTCTCAATTGAGTTTTTTTAATACTTGATCCCTCAATATCTCACAAATTCTCTAATCTGTGCATCAATTTTCTTTTAAAAATGCTTAGTTCAACTTGATTCTTAAGCATAATCGGATGTCTAAATACTAAATACTAACTTCTTTGAGGACTTAAAATTTTAAAATTTTATTATTCTCTATCCAACTTAATCGACATTATCCTCAACTGAGAAAAAAATAAAGAATATAATAAAGAACATGAAAGAATACACCTAATTTAATATATTTTCATGATCCAGCATATGCCTTTGAAAATTTGACTCTCCCTCCAACTTATTCAACATGTTCTAAAACAAAATAAAATAAAATAAAAAATTAGATGTAAGAAAATTAAATATTGAGTTGCCTTCCAATAAGTGCTAAGTTTGCTATCTTCAGCTAGACACAAGGTAGCTTACTATCCTGTGTCAAATACTGGATTGACAAATTCTAAAAATTTTGGATTGTCAATATCAGAAAGATAATTTATGATCTCTTTATTAATATATTCATTATTAATTTTAGGGACATAATTTGTGACTCCATTCTTAGACCCTTGCTTGTTGAGAATTTCTTCTACTTCTTCTAAAATGCTCATATATTGAGTTTTTGGATTAGGAGTTAAGTTTAATGCAATGGATACTGGAAGGATGACTAAAGATGGTTTTAATTATGGAGGTAAATTAATATGATTTTGATTAAATAACTTCGTTGATACTTCATTACATGCCTCTTGATTTTTATGAGAAGAACCAACTTTTAGGATTGAAGGGAATAGGACTTTAGATTTATAGGTCTCAGGTAAATCATCTATTCTTTTTCCTCTTTCATTAGTCTCATTTAAACTGAAACTAGCATCAATACTAGTTTTGGTCTTAGGTTCTTCTATGTGGTTAGCTTTAGTACTAACCTACTCTATATTTTCATTTTGGCTAGCATCAGTACTAGCCTCTCTCACCTGATCTTGGTATGAGTCTATAAGAATTCTATAACTTTTAAGTTCAAAAATTACTTTAGCATTCTCTAATTGAGGATTCTTAAGTGGAATATTAGATTGATGATTAGGTCCAAGTGGTTGGTGGATAATAGATGGATTATTTTTAAGATTTAAAATTGGTAGGCTCAGTAGTTGATCTAGTTCTCTCCTCATGTTAGACTCAGCTAATTATCCTATTTATGTTTCTAGCTTGACGATGGATTTCTATTGAATCAGAATCAATTATTGAAGTTGATTAAATCTATCATTGGCTAGATTGGTCTATTGAGGAGGTGGGTATAATGGCTGATTATAATAGAATGGCTAGATAGACTGACTAGGTTAATCACTATTATAGGCATAATTTTGATATTAGATCTGAGCCTTAGTCTGTTGGGATATCCAAAAAAAATTAGGATGGTTCTTCCAATCTTGGTTATATGTATTTGAAAAAGGATCATTAATCAACTTAGAGTAGCCTTGTGCAACTTGAACTTATTCTTAGATAAAAGGTAGAAACTGTACAGCCATGGGATATTCACTCACATAATGGGTTGGGCTAGCACAGATTGAACATATCTCCTGATAACTAGAGAATGATGTAAATTATACAGAAGATTATTGACCTAGGATTAGGAGTTGATCTAATTTCCGGGCAAGAAAGTTCACTTTATCTATCAAGCTCAAGTCAGTTTTAAGACTAGATTCTAGATGTTTACATTCATGAATCCCTACCCAGGTTTGGTAGAAAGATAACAAAGCATGGTTGATTGAGTTTTCACTTAGGGTTTCAAATAAGGTATAGGCTTCATCCTCATTTTTATTTATGAATGCATCTCCACAAGATGCATTTACCATTCATTTATAATTGTCTCCTAAATCCTCATAGAAAGCTTGAACAATTTGCCACTTAGACAGACCATGGTGTGGGCATTTTGTAAGATGTTTCTTAAGTCCCTCCCATGACTTGTGAATTTGTTCTCCTAGAAGCTGAGCAAATCTAGTGATAGCTCGCCTCATAATGTTGGTTCGATCTATGGAATAAAATTTTTTAAAAAAATTATTTTATAATTTAGTCCAAGTTTTAATTTGTCTTCCTTTTATGCTAAGCCAGTACTTGGATTTGTCCTTTAATGAAAAAATAATAAAATTAGTCTAAGGGCATCCTTAGTTAAATTTTGGATCCTCACCATAGAGCAAATTTTTAAAAACTCATTCAGATGCTTATAAGAATTTTTATTGGTATTTCCATAGAAAGATGAAAGCATCTAGATTATGGTCGGCTTGATCTCATAGTGGATAGCATGTATATTAGGTATTTGGATATAAGTCGATGGGTTATAGATAGAAGGAATAAAATATTCTTTCATCTACCTAGGTGGTTCTCTAAAATTTTCAGTCATTTAGTTATTAGGTTTAATAGGGTTCAGCCATTCAATTTTATGGTTGAATTCAATTAGATCAAAAAAAACAATTTTACCGTAAATGTACTAGTGCAACCCTAACATACGGTTCAAAACTTTTTAGAATTTTTTATTTTTTTATATTTTTATTTTTTTATTATTATTTTAATTTTTTTTAATTTTTATATTATTTATTTATTTTTAAATTTTTTTAAATTTTTTTTATTATTTATTATTATTATATTTTTTTTAAAAAAATGATTTTTAATGATTTTAATATTTTATTATAATTTTATTTATTTTTATATTTTTTATTTAAATTTTTTATTATTTTTATTATTTTTAATTATTTTTACTAATTAATTATTTATTATTTTTAGTTTATTTTAATTTTTTTTGAAAGAGAAGTGGAGAAAAAGAGAAGAAAAAAAGAAGAGTTCTAAAGAATAGATCCTAAGGAGTCCTAGAGCTAAGAAGAGAGAGAAGATTTAGGTTTAATTAGATTAAATATTGGTTAGTAATCAAGTTAGAAAAATAATCCTAACTAAGGATTATTCTAGATCTAGACAGCTCCTAATTATCAAGGTCACCTTCAAGCCCTCCAAGTGTAAGATCAACCAATCGACTGGTCAGGTAAGTATAAGGTTGGTGGGAGTCCTCCCATTGCTTGCCTTAAACATCAATTGTGCTTGGTTAGGTAAGCTAATAGAACGAATTATAAACCACCTTTCTTCAAGCCTAATCATCCTTGAACCACTTTTCTAGATATCAGTTAAATTGACTAATCCTAATCTGGTCCAACTTTTAGAATTTCTTATCCTAATGAGCTCGAGTTCCTAGGATTGATGTCTAATCGATTTTAAAATTAAAAACTTAGGTCAATGCAGGATGCTGGTTGGTTGTTTGTGGGCTAAGAAAGGATGATCAAATCTCCATCTTTTATTGTTTAATTAGGTGTTATCCTTAATTTAGTTTAATATGAATATGCACAATCACTTTCAAATAAGAGATTCTATGCAACTAAATTAGATGCATGAAACTAATTAAATTTTAGATGCTTACGTTATCTCCAACGATCACCAAAAAAATAAAAATAAAAATAAAACTAATATGATGGATGCTCTAAGCAGTTAGGATTTTTAATCTTGACATGAAGTTTTTAATTAGATTTAAGTTGATAATTTTTAATTAATTTAAAAATAAAATAAATAATAATAAAAAAATCTAAGATTAGGATTGATCTCACTAAGTAGGATTAGAAGCTTCCTCCTTGCCCTAATCTTTTTACTCTCTTTTTATTTTTTTTCTTTTCTTCTCTTTTTTTCTATAAAATAAAAAAAAGTTAGCAAGCACTATTTATAAAAAAATAAAGAAATTAAAATTTTATTTATAATTAATTTATAAAAAATTAAAGAAATCAAAAAAAATTTAATACTCTTGTCTTTCTCGATAATGGTGCCAAAAACTTGATAACAGCACGATGTTGTCATTAAGAACCATATTTATCAGTTTAATTCAATTTTTTAAAATAATTAAAAATTGATAGAAAGTAATAAGTTAGGTCGAATCTACAGAGAAAGCAGTGTTTTAATTTTAAAATCTTTGATTTTTAGAAAAAAAGAAAAGAAAAGAGTTTTGAAAAAAAAATTGAAGTCAGAAAATAGAATTATAAGTAAAAATTAAAAAGTATAGAAATTAAATTATAATAAAAAATAAAAAGCTAAAATTTAAAATGTATAAAAATAAAATTTATATTAATTAAAATTTTAAAATTTAAATATATGAAATTTAAAAAGAAAAGAAAAAGAAAATAATAAATAAAAGCTGATCTCTGATCTTGGATTGATGTCGGCATTGAGATGGTGTAGAAGCCAGCTCTTCTTTGCAGCATCCGTTGTCTTGAAGCAGCCTCTAATGCAAGCATGGCTCTAACTTTTACCAAACTCCTTCCCATGATCGAAGATAATTAATTTTGGAGGGCGGGGTCTTATTTATAGGTGTTGGAGGGTTGAGAGCTTTTATTGCAGGCAATATGGGACTAAGAAAGGCTTTGATTGGCAAAAAAGGAAGAAATCTGAGTAAAAATTAGATTTAAAATAGCTCCTAGATGCATCTGGTGAAGTCTGGCCATTTAATAGGAATTCAACGATCCAAAAAATGTCAAAAATGGATGTGTATCAGCCCAGATCAAGTCAGATTAAGTTTTGGCCATTGGATCATGCAAGATGGAGAAGATTGAGCCATTGATCGCATGCCTGGATGCCTTAATCACTATCGGAAGCTTTGTTAGCCATCGAATCAAAGTCTAGACTAGATCTGGCTGTCGGATTGCATCAAATAAAGGCTCAAAATCCTTCTTTAATTTGAAAATCAACCCCAACCATCTGATCTTCATTGCAAACAACCATAGCTGCACTATCATGCAATTATTTTTTATATGGATCGTAGTGGATCGGGTTTTCTGTGAGTTGCAACCAATCGATGCCCGGCATTCTTGGAAAATAACCAAAATGCCCTTCCTTAAGGGTTAACGATGAGCCATAATAAAACTGACATTAGCCTGACATCAACGGCTCATGTGATGGCTTGGCGGCTTGGCTTGGCTTGGTGGCTTGGCTAGACGGCTTGTTGAGCTATTTTCTTTTTTTATTTTAATTTTTTAAAAAAAATTCATATATGATCTATTTTAGCTCTATTTTGCTTCAAACTTATTTTATTGTGATAAAAAAATGAGCTCTTTTTATTGATAATAATATTTTATTTTTTTATTTATATTATTTTTTAAATTAATTTTTTAATTAATAAAAATATTAATTTCTTAAAAATATATAAAAATTAATTATTAATTTTTAAAAATAAAAATAAATTAATTAATAAATTAATGTTATTATTGATAAATTTATGGTACTTATCAGTTGCCTCCTAACAAGTGCTAAGTTTATCATCTTCAGCCAGATACAAGGCAGCTTATCTATTCCGTATCAAAAATTAGATTGATAAATTTTAATGATTTTGGATTGTTAATCTTAGAAAGATAGTTTCTTATCCCTTTATTAATATATTTTTTGTTAATTATGAAAATATAATTTATGATCCCAATCTCAAACCCTTGTTTATCAAGAATTTCTTCCATTTATTCTTCTAAAATACTCATGAATTGAGTTTTTGGGTTAGGAGTTGAATTTGATATAGTGGGTCCTAGGAGGGTAACTAAAGGCGGCTTTAGTTGTGAAGATAAATTAATATGATTTTACTTAAATAACTTCACTAACACTTCATTACGTGCCTCTTGATTTTTATAAGAAGAACCGACTTCTAGGGCTAAAGAAAATAAGATTTTAGGTTTATTGGTCTTAAGTAAATTATTTATTCTCTTTTTTTTATGTTTATCTCATTTAAATTAGAACCAGCATCGGTACCAGCTCCAGGCTTAGGTTCTTCTATGTGGTTAGTTTCAATGCTAACCTCTTCTTTTAAATTTTTATTTTGGCTAGCATCGTACTAGTCTCTCTCACTGGTCTTGGTATGGGTTCATAAAAACTCTATAAATTTTAAGTTCAGAAATTACTTTGGCATTCTCTAATTGGAAATTCTTAAGTGGGACATTAGATTGATAATTTGGTCTAGGTGGTTGGTAGACATTAGGTGGGTTATTTATTGTTTATAAGAATTGGTTGGCTTGACAATTGATCTAGTTCTCTTCTCATATTAGACTCAACTAATTATCTTATTTATATCTCTATCCTGGTGATGGATTCCTATTGAGTCAAAATTAGTTGTTGAAGTTTATTAAATCTATCGTTGGCTAGTTTGGTCTGTTGAGGAGATGGGTATGATGGCTGATTATAATGGAATGGGTGGATAGACTGACCATATTTATAGACATAATTCTAGTATTGGGGCCTATTTTGATAATTTTGAATAGATAAAATTTGGGTCTGAGCCTGAGTCTGTTGAGATATCCAAGAAAAATTAGAATGGTTCCTTTAATCTAGGTTATATGTATTTGGAAAAGGATCATTAACCAGCTTGGAATAGCCTTAAGTAACTTAAACTTATTCTTGGATGAAAGATGGAAACTATGCAGCCATGGAGCATTCACTCACATGCTGGGTTGGGCTAGCATAGATAGAATAAATCTCCTGATTTTGTACAAGAGTTCGTTGACCTAGGGTTAGGAGTTGATCTAATTTTTGGGCATGAAAGTTCACTTTATTTATCAGGTTCAAGTCAGTCTTAGAACTAGATTCGAGATCATAGACTCCTGCCCGTTCTTGGTAGAAAGATAATGAAGCATGGTTATTTGAATTTTCACTTAGGGTTTCAAATAAAGCATAGGCTTCGTCCTCACTTTTGTTCATGAATGCACCTTCATAGGATGTATTTACCATTAGTCTATAATAGTCTCCTAAACTCTCATAGAAAGCTTGAATGATTTGAGACTTAGACAGACCATGTGTTGACATTTTCTAAGAAGTTTCTTAAGCCTTTCCCATGACTCGTGAATTTATTTTCTTAGAAGCTGAGCAAATCTAGTGATAGCTCGCCTTATGGTGTTGGTTTGACCTATGAAATAAAATTTCTTAAGGAGTTCACTTTGCAATTCATCCCAGATTTGGATTGGTCTTCCTATTATGCCAAGCTAGTGCTTAGCTTTATCTTTTAATGAAAAGAAGAATAAAATTAGTCTAAGGGCATCATCAAAAAAAATTTGAATCTTCACCGTAGAGAAAATTTCTAAAAACTCATCCAAATGCTTATAAGGATCTTCATTGATGTTCCCATAGAAAGATGAGAGAATCTAGATTATGGTCGGGTTGATCTCATAGTAGGTAGCATAGATATTAGGTAACTGAATACAAGTCGATGTATTATATGTGGAAGGAATAAAGTATTCTTTCATATGCCTAGATGGTTCTCTAAAATTTTTAGCCATTTGACTATTGGGTCTAATATGGTTCAGCCATTTTATGATTGGTTTCAATTAGATCAGAAAAAGCGATCTCCTACCGTGCATGTATTAGTGCAACCCTAACATGTGGTTCCTTTGTTTTAGATTTTTTTTATTTTTTTATTTTTTTTTAAAAAAAATATTATTTTTAAATTTTTTATAATTAGTTCAATTTGATTTGATTTAATTTAATTTTATTTAATTTTAATTTATTTTATTTTTAGTGAAGAAAAGGAGAAGAAAGAAAGAAGAGTTCTAAAAAAGAGATCCTAAGAAGTCCTAAAACTAAGAAGAGAAAGAAGAATTAGGTTTAATTAGATTCAATATTTTAGTTAGCAATAAAGTTAGGCAAATAATCTTAACTAAGGATTATCGTAGATCTAGATAGCTCCTAACTGCCAATGTCACCTTCAAATATAAGATCAACTAATCAACTAGCTAGGTAAGTGTAAAGTTGGTGGGAGTCCTTCCATTGCTTGCCTTAGACATCAATTGTGCTTGGCTAGGTAAGCTAATGGAATCAATTATAAACCACCTTCTTTCAGGCCCAGTCATTTTTGAACCATTTTTTTAGACACCAATTAAATTGACTAACCCTAATCTGATCCAACTCTTAGGATTTTTTATCCTATTGAGCTCAAGTTCCTGGGGCCGATGTCTAATTGATTTTAAAATTAAAGGCTTAGGTCAATGTAGGATGCTGGTTGGTTGCTTATGGGCCAAGGAAGGATGATCAAATCTCCATCTTATGTTGATTAATGGGTTATGTCCTTAATTTGCTTTAAGGTGAATATATACAATTACTTTCAGACAAGGGTTCTATGTAACTAAATTAGATGCATGAAATTGATTAAACTTTAGAGGCTTATCTTATCTCCAACAATCACCAAAAAAAAATAAAAATAAAAATAAAACTAATATGATAGATGCTCTAAAGGGATTCTACTCTTATCATGAAGCTTTTAATTAGGTTTAAGTGGATATTTTTAAATTAATTTAAAAATAAAGTAAATAATAAAAAAGAAAGAGATTTAGGGTTTAGAATTGATCTCATCAAATAGGATTAAAAGCTTTCTCCTTGCCCTAATCTTTTTATTCTTTTTTTTATCTACAAAATAAATAAGAAAAATTTAGTAAGCAATATTTACATGAAATTAAAGAAATTAAAAATTTATTTATAATTTTATTTATAAGAAAGTCAAAGAAATTAAAAAAAAATTAGCGTCTATGCTCTCCCTAGCAATGGTGCAAAAAACTTGATAAGAGCATGATATTATCATTAGAATTTTGTATTTATTAGTTGAATTTTAACTTCTTAAATCAATTAAAAATAGGTAGCAAGTAGTAAGTTGGGTCGAATTCATAGAGAAGGTAGTGTTTTAGTTTTGAAATCTTTGATTTTTATAAAAAAAAGAAAAAAAGATTTATAAAAAAATTAAAGTCAAAAAATAGAATTATAAATAAAAGAGTAGAATTTAAAAAGTACAGAAAGATAAACTTAGTACTAAGATCTACTAGTTAGATCTTAGCATCTATTTGCAATAAAATTAAAGAGCAATAAAAATAAATAGCAGAAATTAAATTTGCAATTAAAAGTAAAGAACTAAAATTTAAATAGCAAAAAAATAAAATGTGTATTAATTAAAATTCAATTCAAAGTTTAAATACATAAATTAAAAAAAAAAAAAAGAAAAAAAAGTAGAAGTGATCTTGATCTTGGATCGGCGTTGGTGTTGAGATGGTATAGAAGTCCAGCTCTTCCTCTCAGCACGTCTGCCTCAAAACCACTGAATCCCAAGCATGGCTCTAATCTGTACCATCACCTTCACATGATCAAAGATGACTTAATTTGAAGGCTTGGGGGTTCTTTTTATAGAGTGGGGAGAGAGTTCGAGGCATACGGTTAGAAATCCTAAAGAAAATAGGATTAAAACACTTGAAATCAAGTCAAATTGGCCTCTCTACTGTCAATTCAAAGCTCTGCTCCTTTCTAGCCATCGGATGTTGATCAAATAGCTTGAAAAATCCCAAAAATCATGTTTTAAAATCCTAAATCCTATCCAAATCAACATGGGCCATCCAATCACATGGATGGAAGGAATCTGGGCCATTGGATCATGTCTAGATGTCTTGATCATCGTCGGGATGAACACTAGCCATTCGATCAATGTCAGGAGCATGCATAGCCATTGGATCGTGTGTCGGAGAGAGCTAAGAAATTAATTCAAAGAAGGAAATATCTCTTAATGTTTGATCTTGATTTGGGTGAAATCTAGCCATTGAATCAAGCTCTAAAGCTTTTGCAGCCATCTGATGGCATGTAGGGAGTTGAGGGAATTAGAATCAAAACTGGAAAACACAAGAACCGTTGGATCTTCATCGGCAGCGACCACTACCATCGGATTGCTCTTTACTATGCATATGGACCATGGTGGACCGAGCATTTTGCATACCTGAGCTAATCAGTGCATGGCATGGGCATGAAATGACCAAAATATCCTCCCTTAGAGGTCTACTATGAGCCATGATGTTTTTGATGTGAGCCTGATGTCAGCGGCTCCAGATCGGCTTCAGACGCATGGGCTAACTTACAGTGCACTAGCTTGCAGGCTAAGTCAGCTTGGCTGAGCACGTTTGGACGTGTCGGCTAAAGAGTGCGTGTCGGCTGAGCTATGGATTTGACTAAGCCATTTATTTATTTTTATTTTTATTTTTTTCTTTAAAAATTCAAATCGGATCCATTTTAACTTTGATTTGCTCCAAACTTATTTTGTTATGACCAAAACAATGAGCTCTTTTCATTGATAAACATATTTTCTAAAAATAATAAATAAAAATATTTAATTTTTAAAAATAAAGATAAATTAGTTAATAAATTAATATTTTTATTAGTGAATTTATTATATTTATCAGTCGACTAGGTTCTTCTTTTTGTTGATCTTTTGAAGGTCGATGTCACCTCGATCCACGATCTTTCAGACCAGATAGTAGCGGCACAGTATGTATTTTATCTTTTGGTGTGCCTTTGGTACTTTCATTTAAGTAATGGCACCAGTGTTGTCACAGTAGAGTAGGACCGGACCATTTAGAAAGGATGCTACTCTGAGCTCGGTGATGAACTTTCTCAACCACAGCTTTCTTCATAGCATTGGATGCCATGACGTACTCCACCTTGCATATAGAGTCTGCCATAGTATGCTGCTTGAAATTCTTCCAGCAGATGTCTCCATCGTTTAGGATAAAGATATAGCCCAATACTTTTTTACTATCATCATGGTCAGATTGAAAGCTAGAGTCTGTAAACTCCATAAGTTTTAGATCTGACTCATCATAAATTAGCCATTAGTCCTTGGTATTTCTTAAATACTTAAGGATGATTTTCATTACTTTCCAATAGTTCTCTTCTGGATCAGATTAGTATCAACTCACTACTCCCAGTGAGTATGCCACATCTAGTCTCGTACATGTCATGATGTATATGATAGATCCTACTGCCGAAGTATATAAGATTCTACTCATATGCTCTCTCTCTCTTTAGGAGTTATTGAATAATCCTTCTTAAAGAGAGAAATCACATGGCCTATCGGAAGATAGCCATTCTTAGAATTCTCCATGCTGAATCATTTCAGCACAACTTTTATGTATGTGGACTGGGGTAAGCCAAGCATCCTCTTAGATCTATCCCTATAGATCTTCATCCCTAGGATGTAAGATACTTCATCCAAGTCCTTCATGGAGAACTGAGATGACAGCCAAACTTCTATTCTTTACAATGTGGGAATATCATTCCTGATTAAGAGAACGTCATCAATGTACAAGATAAGAAATACCACTGTCGGACTATTTATTCACTTGTAAATATAGGGCTCTTCTCCATTCTTAATGAAGCCACATGTTTTGATCACCTTATCAAAATGCATGTTCCAACTTCGAGATGCCTGCTTCAATCCATAAATGGATCTCTGAAGCTTGCATACCTTGGACTCATTTATGGATGTGAACCCCACAAGTTGTATCATATACATCTTTTTGGTCAGATCTCCATTCAGGAAGGATATCTTCACATCCATCTGCCATATTTCATAGTTCAGATCGATAGCTATCGCAAGCATAATCCAAATAAATTTGAGCATTGCCATGGAAGAAAATATCTCATTATAGTCAATACCATAACATTGACCTTTGGCAACCAGATAGGCTTTATAGGTCTCCACCTTTCCATCTATGCCCCTCTTCCTCTTGAAGATCCACTTAAATCCAATGGATTTAACCTTTTTAAGTGGGTCAACTAATATCCACACATCATTGACCTTCAAGATCTCCATTTCAAATTTCATGGCCTCAAGCCATTTCTCAGAATCAGATCTTTGCATAGCATCCATGTAGGTGATCGGATCCTCACCATTCTCATCAAGTTTGATGGGATCACCTTTCTAGATCAAGAAACCATAGTATCTTTCCAACTGACATGGTACTCTACTGGATCGCCTTATTGGTGCAGGGGGCTTCAGGTTTGATCTGATCAAATCTGGTTTAGGTTCAGTTACTGCTGTCAGTTTTTCTACCTATTGAACTTCCTCAAGTTTAAACTTAGTGGCAATAATTTCTTCACCAAGAAACTCTTTTTCTAAAAAGATTGCCTAAAGATTGACAAACACTTTTTGTTCATTAGCA
This sequence comes from Cocos nucifera, assembly GCA_006176705.1. Classification (NCBI taxonomy): domain Eukaryota; kingdom Viridiplantae; phylum Streptophyta; class Magnoliopsida; order Arecales; family Arecaceae; genus Cocos; species Cocos nucifera. Next base: position 131,365 of record QRFJ01002107.1, on the reverse strand, counting down.
TGGTAGAAAATATATCCTTGGTATCTTTTAGGTATCCTTTGAATGTGCAGTTGTCAGACCTAGGTCCAAGTTTATCTGTGATTAACCATTTCACATAAGCCGGGCACCCTCAGATCCTAAGGTGTGAAAGTACTAGCTTACACCCTATCCATATCTCATATGGAGTTTTAATTACAGACTTACTTGAAATCCTATTTAGAAGATAGCAAGCCGATTTGAGTGCATACCCTTAGAAGGATATCGATAAGCTAGTGAAATCTATCATGGATTGGACCATGTCTAATAAAGTCTAATTTCTTCTTTCAGATATACTATTATGCTATGGTGTCCTTGAACGAGTCTATTGAGAGAATCCCATTCTCTCCTTGCTATGTGAGAAACTCACCATAAAGGTATTCACCTCCTCGGTTAGACTAAAGAGTTTTAATACTTTTTTTAGTTTATTTTTCTACTTTATTTTAGAATCATTTGAACATTTCAAATGAATCGAACTTGTGTTTCATCGGACAGACATATCCATACCTAGATAGATCATCTATGAAAGTGATGAAGTAGAAATATCCACCTGTAGCACTTGTGCTCATAGGCTTACATACATCAGTATGTACTAGACCTAAGAGCTCAATAGCTCTCTCACATTTTTCAATAAAAGATAAATTGGTCATTTTTCTAAGAAGACAAGACTCACAAGTTGGACGTGATTCACAATCATTGACTTCGAGGATTCCTTCTTGAGTTAATCTATTTATCCTATTCTTATTAATGTGACCTAGCCTACAGTACCATAAGTAGATATCAGATACACTATCTAATTTAGGATGCTTGCTAGTAAAGTAGACTACATTAACAGGTTATGATATCATGTATAATCCATTGTTCAAATGTCCAAAAAATATAGTAATACCATTCAAAATGATGTTACAAAATTTTTTTTTATTAAAATCTCATAATTATTTTTCGCCAAAAGGCCTGCAGAAATGATATTCATAAAGAAACTAGGACAATAGTAACAATCACTAAGAACAATAGTATGAGACTCAAATACAAGTTTTAAGATTCCTAATACTAGAACTAGAACTAGTTTTTCATCTCCAACATTCTAGAATCTCTCATCTTGCTCAAATTTCCTACTGACCTATAAGTCCTGCAAAGAATTACAAATATGGTATGGGCTTTCAGTATCCAATATTTAGTTAGTAATATCGCAAATAGAGAAATTGCAAGGAGTTCTCATATAAGTACATTGCCTAGCAACATTTTGCTTCTTTCTTAGCTTGTTCGGATCTAGGGAGGCAATATATAAGGACAGTTCTTCTTCTAGTGCTCCTGCTTTTTGTAGAAGAAGCACTCCATTTGACTCTTATCGGGCTTAGGCTTCTTGGTCTGGCCATGCATAGATATCCCAGCCTGAACTTGCATCTTCTTGAACTTCTTCTTCTTATTCTTCTTCCCTTTCTTAAAGGATTGAGAACTAGAAGAAGATCCTCTCACTAAGTTCACCAACTCTTTATGGAGCTGATGATTTTTCTCAAAGTTCTAAAGTAACCCTAATAACTCATGGTAGTTAATTTTAGGCTTTGTCATTCGATAATGAGTAAGGAATGGGAGATAAGACTTCGACAACGAGTTTAGAATTGCATCTTTTCCTAGCTTCTCGTGCAAGAAAAAATTAAGCTTGCTCAAACACTCCATCATCTCGATCATGTATAGTACATGATTAATGATTGAAGCTCCATCTCTTATCATAGCATTAAATATGGCACAACTAGTCTTGTGCCTCTTAACATCATTGGCTATACCAAAAGATTCGCTCAACACTTGAAGCATGTCTTCTAGCTGAGCTGTCTTGAACCTATGACTGAACTCATTGCTTATAGCCACCAGCATAATACAATGCACCATGATTTAGTCATTGAGCCACTTTTGATAAGTATCTCTGACTGATCCACGTGTATTAGGAGCTGGCTCCTCAGGTGCTGGATCAGTCAAGATGTACAAGATCTGTTCATACTTTAGGATAATCTTTAACTTACAGTACCAGCTATCGAAGTTGGGTCCCACCAGCTTATCATTATCCTACAATGACCGAAGTGAAAGGGATGTGGCCATAATTACACAAAGAAAAATCAAAATCTAATTAGTAAATGATTTATTAAATCTAAAGATTTGGACTTTAATCAAAAGATTCTTCAACTATTTTATTCGAATTAGTAGCCTTTATCTTTAATTCAAGAAATTATCCTAATTCCTTAGTGGGTACTAGAATCTACATAGACCGCATATAAGCCCAACTTTGGTTGGTCAACTCATGTACATCTAAAGGTAGGTTCATTATCAATTATTTTTCTAAACAACTTCTAGTAATTTAATTTTGCCCAGCCCCTAATCAGTAGGCTTTGGCCTCCACTAAAAAGGTTTGGTTAGGTCCAACTATTAACATGACCGTACTTGATCCATCTAACCAATGAATGATTAAGTCCAACTTTGGTTGGTCAGCCAAACCATCATTTAGAGAGATGTGGCCAAGAAATCATGTTATGAATGACAATTCTATTAGCTGATAAGCATCAGGCCTTTGGGCCTTCAATGATTATCTAACTAATAGGCCTATTATCACTCACTTAGTGGGAGGCTATGATCTAGTTATCACTATAACTATTTCATTTTTAAGGACCTAATAATTTTAGAGAATTTGATCAATTTGATTTAGAGAAGAAAGTCAAAAAAATCAGCTAATCATGATCCTTCCATTGACTTCACCAAGTTAGAAGACTATTGATAGTTTGGTCTAGGAGCACCTAAATTAGAGTCCCAATTGGATGGATGTCCGAGCAACAGAGTTCCATCAACATGAAACTCCTGAAGAGTCCTAAACTAGTGGAACTCTTGAACCTAGTGTTCCAAATGAATGGAACTCGCGAGCATAGAGTTTCAGACTAGTGGGACTCTTGATCAAAGAGTTCTAGACAAGTAGGACTCAAAGTCCTAGTCTAATGGGACCCATAAAGGTAGAGTCTCAGGCTAGTGGGACTCTTGATCACAGAGTCCTAGTCCAGTAGGACTCTTGATCAGAGAGTTCCAAACAAGTAGGACTCTAAGTCCCAGTCTAGTGGGACCCATAAAGATAGAGTCTTAGTCTAGTGGGACTTCTGATCATAGAGTTTCAGTTCAGTGAAACTCTTGATCATAGTGTCCTAGGTCATCAAGACTCATGATCAGCCATTAGATTAGGTAGGAACTCCTTATGTGTGTGATCCCATAGGTTCGATTCTTAAGTCGGTAGCACAAGAACTGATTTTCTGTACCAATCGATGTGACCATCTAGAAATGATACCCAACATTCGAATAGATCAAAAAATTGCAACACAACAATGATGAACCTATGGCATATGGTTATCGTATAATTCATCCTCTTGATCTCAATGCTCAAAGGATGATCTAAGATTTACTGTCAACCCTAAAAATTCATCCATATTATATTTTAAAATTCAGTGTCTATCATATGGACCATCCTGACCGAGGATTTGCTAAATTGAAATACAGTGATGCACTTGCTCCAACACTTGGAGTGGTCAATCCCATCTTGACACACACACTTGAAGGAAAATCCTGATTTCCTAGATTAGGTTCGTTCAAATCTGATCGGATCAAGAGATATATTTCAAAAATTTTTCTCTTTGATCCAAATCAAATCTGAGATGTTTCAGATCTGATTCTTATTATTCTAATAATAAAAATAAAATCTAGATAAATTAAATCAAATTTAATTTACCTTGATGTAGGGTAATCCTATTATCCGTTGATGATCCTGTAAGCAGCGAAAGGTTCTGGATCTAGCCATGCAAGTGCCTGGCCTCTACCGATATCCACTCAAGCTGGATCTGGAGATCCTCTTCTTCTCTATCATGTCTCCAAAAATCAGATCTGAATCTGATTTTGAGGATCTTTAAAACACCTTTCGAAGATCAGTAGTTGTCCTTTGCAGCAGCGCAGCCTTCTAGCTTTCTGTTGCCTTTCTCTCGCCTAGATTGCACCAACTGAGATCCCAAACTACTTTGGGCATGGAGAGGAGAGGGAGAAGATGAGCTTGGCGTGGAGGAGGAAGAGAGAGGCAGCCTTGGGGCATGAAAATTGTGTTATGTTGTTTCTTTGAGTTGGACGCAGGGTCTTATTTATAGACTATGCGTGATCCAACTCCTCTTTTTTCCAACCAATCACAACTCTTTGTGAAATCAGATCTAAATCTGATTGGTGGGAATAGAGTTCCTTGGATTTATCCTTAGATGGTGCCTAAGATCAGTCAAAGTTGGTTCTTAGGAGGAGTCTATTTGGAATCTAAAAAGAAGATAGAGTCTCTATCCAACAGGGACTCCTGGGCACCTCCTGCTTGGGCGCACGCCAAGTGGCGTGCGCCCTCCTCCTTGCCAGCTTCTGGTAGGGGGACAAGCCTCCACTAGCTCTCCAATAGGTGTGTGACACATGGATACAAGTCAAAGTGTCAATGGTCAATATTTGACCAGTCAAAGGTCAACTTTTGACCAAAGTCAAAGGACGAAAAATGGTAGGTGACCAAAAATGGTAGGTATTATCTTATGAAATAAGATAACCCTTTTCTGACCTGGATAGACTCCAGTTAGATCAAGTGAAGGCCTTTGATCGAGCACAAACTCCTTTGGCTTAGTTAGGACAACTATTTATGATAGTAAAAGAAGAACATTAGGTTCAATCGAGTGCTAGCACGATTTTCTTGAACCTAATTGAATCTCATTCAGATCAATTGAACTGGATCAATTCAATTGATGATCACTAGATTCAAATCCTTGTTTGTGTGATTTAGTTAGGTTCAGTTTTGTATGGTAATGGGATATATTATGATCTCTATCATTGATATCATCGAAACTCCTTTCGATGGATCAGAACTCTTCTGATTCGAACAGCTAGAATGATCGATAATCCAAATCATTCTAATTGCTCCCAAAATCCACCAGTGACACCTAACAGTATATGGTGGCAACCCATCAGAGCTGAATGCAAACCTCTTGGTGCGGCTACCTGTGTGATTAAGTTCTTCTATCTTGAGCCCCGATCAGATTAGGGTTAAGGTGAACTCGTCAAAACCTAGTTTCTGTCATATGATGTAATCATTCGATTCAGGTCCGATGTGAAAACCTAAATAGAAACTCTTTCTATTATTTCACACTGCCATGGCCATGGACTTCTGGACTTGATTCTTATGATCATCATAGGGCTGGTCCTCTACCACCGAGGTAGATAGATTTCATCTTGATGCAATCCAATTCCTACAATGAACATGCTATAGCCAACGTACACCTCAGGATTCTGAATGGCTAGGAGATCGAGTTATGATGTAGTCAAACTATAACACCCTCAAGGTGAACTTTCAATGCACCTCAGATCAAAAAACCAGACACACCACTACAGCATCGAGTCAGTCATTGACGAGAAGGTAGACGTCCTAATGACTACTCGAGGTGGTCATGCTTAGTGCCCTTATTCTCTAACGAGTACCTGTACTCTCATTTCGGTGTCTCCACACCGTAGACTCAAGACTCATCTACTAAAGAGAAGTGATTGTACACCAACCTTTCGGATCAATCAACATTCTTATGTTGATCCTATGGTCGGGAGCATTTTATGAGTTAATAATGATTATTCATGTCTTAAATTTTCAACTCTTGAAAATATGAATTATCATTACCATTAACTAAAAGGATGTATCACAGACACTAAATACACATATGTGATAGAAAATAATCCATTTTATTGATTATAGTCAAAATTATAATTTTGCCCCTAGAAGTGTATTACAAGTGTCAGCCAATTCTGGCTTCTAGGACACATATATCTAATAATCTCCCACTTATCCTAAAGCCAATTGGCTACAAGTCTAAGTCCCATCTTCTCAAGGTAGGCTTCGACCTTTTATTATTCCAATGGCTTTGTAAGTGGGTCTGCCACATTGTCTGTGGAATTGACTCTCTTGACCTCGACATTATCCTTCTTAAGGTAATCGCGGATGAGGTGGTATCGCCGCTCAATGTGCTTGGATTTCTAATGAGACCTTGGATCCTTAGCAAGATCTATGGCACCATTGTTGTCGCAATATAGAGGAATGGCATCTGATGGCATTACTCTGATTTCTGTAGCAAACTTCTTGTACCAGAATGTTTTCTTCGCAGCCTCTGATGTAGCGATATATTCTGCTTCCATGGTGGAATCTACTATCATGGTTTGCTTGAAACTCTTCCAACTGATAGCACCACCATTGCACACAAACAGACTCCTAGATGTCGACTTTCGATCATCTACATCGGACATGAAATCCGAGTCTGTGTATCCCTGGACTTGGAGTTCTCCATTACCAAAGACCAACATCATATCTTTAGTTCTTCTTAAGTACTTAAGGATACATTTCACAGAAGTCCAGTATTCTTCACCTAGATTTGATTGATATCAACTTGTGACACTCACAGCATGGACTATATCAGGTCGTGTACATAGCATGGCATACATGAGGCTCCCTATTGCAGATGCATAAGGGATTTTGCTCATGCGTTCTATTTCCTCAGGTGTGCTAGGGCACATCTTCTTGGAAAGATGAATACCATGTCTGAAGGGTATTAATCCCCTCTTAGAGTTTTCCATACTAAACCTCTTTAGTACTTCCTTTATGTATATCTTCTGTGAAAGTCCTAGCATCCTATTCGATCTATCCCAATAGACCTTAATTCCTAGAATAAAGGATGCTTCACCTAGGTCTTTCATGAAGAATTTCTTGGACAATCATATTTTGACTATCGTCAACATGGGAGTATCATTCCCAATAAGGAGGATGTCATCCACGTACAATACAAGGAAGACAATAGCGCTCCCACTGACCTTTTCGAAGACACATGGTTCCTCTTCATTTTTGATGAAACCAAATATTTTGATCACATCATTGAAACGAGTGTTCCAGCTCCGAGATGCTTGCTTAAGTCCATATATGGACCTTTGCAGCTTGCAAACCTTGTGATCAGTATCACTGGATGTGAAATCTAGCGGCTGTTCCATATAGATATCTTCCTCAAGATATCCATTTAAGAATGCCATTTTCACGTCCATTTGCCATATTTCATAATTGAAATAGGCTGCAACGACAAGCAATGTGCGGATGGATTTTAGCATAGCCACTGGGAAAAAGGTATCCTGATAGTCAATGCCTTCGCATTGACTATAACCTTTTGCCACTAGTCTAGCCTTGAATGTCTCCACATTCCCATCTGCACCAATCTTTCTCTTAAAGATCCATTTACACCCAATAGGTACTATACCTTCTGGTGGATCTACCAAGGTCCAGACTTGGTTTGAGTGCATCGAGTCAATTTCTGACTGCATTGCCTCTAGCCATTTCTTAGAGTCGATATCTGATATCGCCTCGTTGTAGGTTTTGGGGTCATCACCATGAGCACCATTGCCTATGAGGAACATTTCCTCTACTTCCTCTGAAATAATACCTAAGTATCTTTCAGGGGGACGGAAAAACTCTTTTCGATCTACGAGGTGGAGGAGGTAGTGTTCTTATTGGCTCAACCTGATTTGGTTCCAATTGGTCCTTAGCTCATTGTACTTATGAGACTTTCTCATCAAGCTTAATCTGCTTTCCAATGCCGCTATCTTGAATAAACTATTTTTCAAGAAAGATGGCATGTCGACTCACAATCACATTATGGTCTTCTGGAATGTAGAAATAGTATCCTAATGACTCTTTAGGATATCCTATGAATCGAGCTCTGAAGGACCTAAACTCTAACTTGTCTGCTTGTTGTCTTTTGACATGAGCTGGACAACCCCAAATTCTGAGATGACTCAGACTTGGTTTCTTACTGTGCCATATCTCATACGGTGTGGTAGGAACGATTTTAGAGGGAACCCTATTCAGTAGATAAATTGAAGTTAACAATGAGTGTCCCCAAAGAAAATCAGGAAGGTCTGTGAAGCTCATCATGGATCGGACCATATCCAATAGAGTTCGATTTCTCCGTTCTGAAACCCCGTTGAGTTGAGGTGTTCCTGGTGGAGTCCATTGAGAGACTATGCCATTTTTCTTGAGATAGTCTAGGAATTTTCGGCTAAGGTATTCACCTCCTCGATCTGATCGAAGAACCTTAATGGGTTTTTCAGTTTATTTTTCTACTTCATGTCTGAATTCTTTGAACTTTTCAAAAGCTTCAGACTTGTGTCTCATAAGATACACATACCCATACCTAGACAGATCATCGGTAAAGGTAATGAAGTAGACAAAATTGCCTCTAGCCGGCACATCAAATGGGCCGCACACATCAGTATGTACTAGGGCAAGGAGATCTGTGGCCCTTTCCCCATGTCCTAACAAAAGGAAGTTTAGTCATTTTGCCTTGAAGACAAGATTCACAAGTTGGATATGACTCGAAAGTCAACGGACTCAATAGCCCATTTTTCTCCAATTTGTTGATCCTATCTTCTGCTATATGACCTAATCTCAGGTGCCATAGATATCTATCATTTGGACTATCCCTAGGTCGTTTGGCATTCACGTTTTGCTCGATAGTTAGAACAGGTACATCAATATGTAGCTGATAAAGACTGTTAATAAGAAAACCATTTGCAATTTTATTTCTTTCATAAAGAATGTTACAATGGTCCTTAAAGAAGGTAATCACATAGCCTTCTAGTGCTAAGCATGAAACAGAAATCAAATTCCTGCTAGCTGTAGGCACATAATAACAGTCTTTCAAAACTAAGTCTAAACCAGATGGTAATCGAAGAGGGTATGTTCCCACAACCACTGCAGCAACTCTTGCTCCATTTTTAATGCATAGGATCATGTCTCCATCCCTCAGCCTCCTGCTATCCTCAAGATCCTGCATGTAGAAGTGCATAGATGAGCACTAGAACCAGAGTCAAGCACCCAACTGGATGCAGAAGAAATCGTAAGGTTAGACTCAATAACGAGCATACCTCCAGAAGGACCTTCCTTCTTGTTCTTTAGGGTGGCCAGGTAAGTAGGGCAGTTCCGCTTCCAATGGCCGTCGCTGTTGCAATGGAAATACTTTCCTTTGACAGCGGCCTTTTTCTTCGGCTCTGCCTTCTTCTTCTTTGCTCCTTCCACCTTCTGCTTTTTCGCAGACTTCTTTTTCTTTCCATAAGACTTTCTTTTGGAAGAAGTCCGTTCCATAGCAAGAACTGAGCCTTTAGAACCTTTCATAGAAAGCTCAGCGGTGACCAGCATATTCATTAATTCGGCCAAGGAATTTTGAAGTTTATGCATGTGGTAATTCATGATGAATTGCCCATATGCATCAGTCAAGGATTGCAGAATAACATCATTCTGCAGATCCAAGTCCAACTTCACACCGAGCTTCTCAAGCTCTTCCAAGTCCTTGATCATCATCAGGCAGTGATCTTGGACTGACTGCCCATCACGCATCTTAGCCTTAAAAAGTCATTTCGTGACTTGATACTTTGGCTGCGCGACTCTGTTCACCAAACATCTCCTGCAGGTGAGCCAACATTTGGCGAGCAGTCCCGATATCTTCATGTTGGCGCTGGAGCTCATCAGACATCGAGCCCAACATGTAATATCTGGCCTTATTATCTTCGTCTATCCATTTTTCCAGAGACGCTCTCTGTTCAGTGGATGGACGGGCTGGTAAGGTGGGAGGGTCCTGGTCCAATACATGGGTTAACTTCTCAGAATCCCAAAATAATTTTGTAGTTCCTGAGCCAATCTTTATAATTGGGTCCGGTCAGTCTATGTGTGTCCAGGATACGTGCCAATGGGTTGGACGCAGACATTTTTCCTATAGAGAGTCAAAGATTCTAGTTAGATACTGTAATTATGACTTGACCAATTTATTTAGAAATTTTATTTTTAAATAAATTAGCTCCCACTATTTTCTCGGATCCCTACACTCCCTCTGTAGAGATGCAAAAATCTCCATGATTAATGATTTCTAGTGGGTGGTGCGGTCTCACCAACTGACTCATCACCTCACCTAACAGTTATTGGTGATGGGTTAGCCAATGAGTGAACAACTCTTGTTCAATGATTCTCTAATCATGGTGCACCCAAACTTGGTCTCTAATTCATGAATCTCACCGTATCCGAAATATTGATCCACTCCTTAGTTAAGTCAGACCCACCATTTGCATAGACTGGATTCCTAATTGAGTCTCTCACCGTATCCAAAATATTGAGCCCAACTCATCCTCCAGCCCATAGCATCCAATGCCTAATAGACATGGTTGCATCTTTTCGGTGCAATTGAGCCACTGTATCCAGCCGAGAACAATCAACCCCGGGAAGGGCCCGCACATCTACAATGGTGGAAGACCTCAGACTTAATCTTTTCTTAGGGAGAATTGATTCAGGTCTCATTAAACTAGACTTGTCATAGTCATAACAATTATGACTAACCTAGTGGCATGGGTTAGCTCGGATTATTGACCACCTCAGATCAGAACTGTGTCAACAGATATGGCCAGGTAAGTGAGACCGGTGGAAGGAATATGCCATTAACTCGTACAAGAATGCATTCAGGTCGAGTAGCTTCCAATTAAAAATCCAGTCGGTCGTATGTGCCAAACTTACCTTAGACACCAAATTGTTGAGCCAGAACCAATTGGGTTAGCCTACAATCCAGACTCTAACCTCTGAGCCTAAATAGGTCTTGCTTGATCGTGACTCGATCTTGACCCAGACTTAATCCTATTAGGCTGGTCAATTTAAGCATTGTTGATCCCATCTAACCAACTCTTGATTCGGTTTGATCAACCGCTTAGACCTAATTGAGCTACCCAAGCCCGAACCCAGTATTATGAATATGTCTTAGATCTAAAATTCTCAATTTTAGACCTAATTAATATTTCATAATCTTAATTCTTAATTAAGTAGGGTTCATAAACAAAATATGCACAATAAATCCTAGGGTTTCAGGATCTAGGGTTTTGCAGAAAGTAAGTTTTGGATTTCTGATTAAGGACGAACACGCAGCACCCCTACACATCATAAGAACACCCCATCGGATGGGAAGAGAGGGCCTTTAAACCCTTCTTCATTCTTATGACCGGACGGCCAAGAGGAACGCCTTAATCAGGAACATGTAATACTACAAAACATATTTAGATCTATATCATATATCTCATATACAAATTAGATCTAATCATGGCATATTTTGCATACATCTCATGTATCGAATCATGCATATTTTTAGATCTAAATTATCTCATAATAATCTAAAAAATTAGATTTAAATTGATCTTATCAAAATAAACTCTAATCTAGACAACTATGTAGAACTATTCTACAACTAGTCTAGACATGCATCAATCATATCTCATATGATGTTTAAAATTAAATAATTTTTATTTACTATTTTTTAGATGTTATTATAATAATTATAATATCAAAAAATAGTAAATAAATAGATCTAAAATATGATTTAATCAAATTAAATTAAAAACATGCAAGACTATTCTATAGAACTATTCTATTTTAGAACTAGTCATGCATATTTTCTAATCTTAGATCCAAATCATTTAATTTTAATTTTTTCTGAATTTCAGATCTGATCACATCTCATGTGACATCTAAAATCACTTATTTTTTAATTAAAATAAATTTAAAATTAGATCTAAATACTTTAGAACCTTGGCTCTGATACCAGTTGAAGGAAAATCCTGATTTCTCGGACCAGGTTCGTTCAGATCTGATCGGATCAAGAGATATATTTTAAAATTTTTTTTCTTTGATCTAAATTAGATCTGAGATATTTTAGATCTAATTTTTATTATTTTAATAATAAAAATAAAATCTAGATAAATTAAATCAAATTTAATTTATCTTGATGTAGGATAATCCTATTACCCGTTGATGATCCTGTAAGCAGTAGAAGGTTCTGGATCTAGCCACGTAAGTGCTTAGCCTCTATCAGTATCCACTTAGACTGGATCTAGAGATCCTCTTCTTCTCTATCATGTCTCCAAAAATTAGATCTGAATCTGATTTGGAGGATCTTCAAAACACCTTTCGAAGATCAACAGTTGTCCTTTGCAGCAGTGCAGCCTTCTAGCTTTCTGTCGCCTTTCTCTCGCCTAGATTGCACCAACTAAGATCCCAAACTACTTTGTGCATGGAGAGGAGTGGGAGAAGATGAGCTTGGCATGGAGGAGGAAGAGAGAGGCAGCCTTGGGGCATGGGAATTATGCTATGTTGTTTCTTTGAGTTGGGTGCAGGGTCTTATTTATAGACTATACACGATCCAACTCCTCTTTTTCCCAACCAATCATAACACTTTATGAAATCAGATCTAAATCTGATTGGTGAGAATAGAGTCTCTTAGATTTATCATTAGATGGTGCCTAAGACCAGTCAAAGTTGGTTCTTAGGAGGAGTCTATTTAAAATCCAAAAAGGAGATGGAGTCCCTATCCAACAGAGACTCCTGGACAAGCCCCCACCAGCTCTCCAATAGGTGCGTGACATGTGGATAGAAGTCAAAGTGTCAATGGTCAATATTTGACCAATCAAAGGTCAACTTTTGACCAAAGTCAAAGGACGAGAAATGGCAGGTGACCAAAAATGGCAGGTATTATCTTACAAAATAAGACAACCCTTTTCTAACCTGGAAAGACTCTAGTCAGACCAAGTGAAGGCCTCTGATCGAGTACAAACTCCTTTGGCTTAGTCAGAACAACTATTTATGATAGTAAAGGATGAACGTTAGGTTCAATCGAGTGCTAGCATGATTTTCTTGAACCTAATTGAATCTCATTCAGATCAATTGAACTGGATCAGTTCAATTGATGATCACTAGATTCAAACCCTTATTTGTGTAATCCAGTTAGGTTCAGTTCTGTATGGTAATGGGATATGTTATGATCTCTATCATCGACATCATCGAAACTCCTTTCGATGGATCAGAACTCTTCTAATTCGAACAACTAGAATGATCGATCATCCAAATCATTCTAATTGCTCCAAAAATCCACCAGTGACACCTAGCAGTACATGGTGGCAACCCATCAGAGTTGAATGCGAACCTCTTCGTGCAGCTACCTATGTGATTAAGTTCTTCTATCTTGAGCTCCGATCAGATTAGGGTTAAGATGAACTCGTCAAACCCTAGTTTCTTTCATATGATGTAATCATTCGATTCAGGTCCAATGTGAAAATCTTAATAGAAACTCTTTCTTTCAATTAATGATCACTAGATTCAAACCCTTATTTGTGTAATCCAGTTAGGTTCAGTTCTGTATGGTAATGGGATATGTTATGATCTCTATCATCGACATCATCGAAACTCCTTTCGATGGATCAGAACTCTTCTAATTCGAACAACTAGAATGATCGATCATCCAAATCATTCTAATTGCTCCCAAAATCCACCAGTGACACCTAGCAGTACATGGTGGCAACCCATCAGAGCTGAATGCGAACCTCTTCGTGCAGCTACCTATGTGATTAAGTTCTTCTATCTTGAGCTCCGATCAGATTAGGGTTAAGATGAACTCGTCAAACCCTAGTTTCTTTCATATGATGTAATCATTCGATTCAGGTCCAATGTGAAAACCTTAATAGAAACTCTTTCTATTATTTCACACTGCCATGGCCATGGGCTTCTGGACTTGATTCTTATGATCATCATAGGGCTGGTCCTCTACCATCGAGGTAGATAGATTCCATCTTGATGCAATCCAGTTCCTACAATGAACATGCTATAGCCAACATACACCTTAGGATTTCGAATGGCTAGGAGATCGAGTTATGGTGTAGTCAAACTATAACATCCTCAAGGTGAACTGTTGATGCATCTCAGGTCAAAGAATTAGACACACCACTGCAGCATCGAGTCAGTCATTGACGAGAAGGTAGACTTTCTAATAACTATTTAAGGTGGTCACGCTCAGTGCCCTCATTCTCTAATGAGTACCTGTACTCTCGCTCTAGTATCTCCACACCGTCGACTCAAGACTCATCTACTAAAGAGAAGCAATTATATATCAACCTTCCAGATCAATCACCATCCTTTTGATGATCCTTTGGTTGGGAGCATTTTATGAGTTAATAATGATTATTCATATCTTAAATTTTCAACTCTTGAAAATATGAATTATCATTACCATTAACTCAAAGGATGTATCACAGACACTAAATACACATATGTGATAGAAAATAACCCATTTTATTGATTATAGTTAAAATTACAATTTTGCCCCTAGAAGTGTATTACAAGTGTCAGCCAATTCTGGCTTTTAGTGCATATATTAGTTAAATTGAAATACAGTGATGCACTTGCTCCAACACTTGGAGTGGTCAATCCTATCTTGACACACACACTAACTTCGTAAATACTTGACTGCACCCAGTAGCCTTCCATCACTGAATTAGAAATTTAGATAGTCTGAAAACTAAGTACAGTGAGTTGCTTACAAGTCATCGTGGTGGTCTCAGGTCTAAGGGACACTTATATCCATATCCTTCGCGAGCAACTCTTGATAGTAGAGAGCTCTGCAATTGGATTACATTCAATGAAATGTATCCCTACACTTCATCCACATGTCATAACAATATCTCCATACTTCTTGGTTAAGAGGACAGCCAACACTTATGGCACATAACGACCTACACTCGATACGTTGTCATCTTGAGTAATAGCATATCATTTGATCACGAACTAATTTAAAGACTAAATGATAAATCCTTCTTTGTCGAGTCTAAATAGCCCTAAGGACTTCATCACAGAAGAGTTCATTATAGAAAGATGCACAAAGTGATGAAAAGGTAAAATAATAATTTTATTTATTAATAATTTAAGTATAATTATATTTAGCTCAACCATCTACAATCTAGATATTTAGTCTTAGAATACAATTTCCAACAACTCCTACTTAGACTAAAGCCACTCAAAATAGTATCAAATATCCATCTTTCATTTGTGATTACCAAACTCTTTGATTCCTAGAGCTTTAGTAAAGGGGTCCATCACATTCTCCTTTCCATCGATCTTCTGAAGCTCAACGTCATCTTGCTCCATGATTTCTCATACAAGATAGTAGCAATGTAGAATATGTTTGGTGCACTGATGTGCCTTCGACTCCTTCGCTTGAGCTATGGCTTCAGTGCTATCATAGTATAACAGACCCAAACCATCCAAGGAGGGTACCACTCCTAGCTCATCGATGAACTTTCGCAGCTACATAGCTTCCTTCACAGCATCAGATATCGCGACATACTCCACCTCGCATATAAAATTAGCTACAGTGTACTACTTGAAACTCTTCCAGCAGACTGCTCCATCATTTAGGGTAAACATAAAATCTGACACACTTTTGCTATCATCATGATCTAACTGAAAACTAAAATTAGTATATCCCAAAAATTTCAAGTCAGTATCTCCATAGATGAGCCACTGGTCCTTGGTATTTCTTAAATACTTCAGGATTGTCTTCACAACCTTCTAGTGATTCTTACCTTAGTCAGACTAGTATCTGCTCACTACTCCTAGTGAGTATGCCACGTCTGGTCTCGTATACATCATAGCGTACATAATAGAACTCACTATCAAAGAATATAGTATTCTACTCATACGCTCTCTCTCTTGAAGAGTTGTCAGACAATCCCTCTTCGAGAGCGAAATTCCATGGCCTATCAAAAGATAGATCTTCTTGGAATTCACCATGCTAAACCTCTTCAACATGGTATCAATATACATGGACTGGGATAATCCAAGCAATCTTTTAGATCTATTCCTATAGATCCTCATCCCCAGGATGTAGGAAGCTTCTCCCAAGTCCTTCATGGAGAATTGAGATGACAGTCAAATCTTTATTCCCTGTAATGCAGGGATGTCATTTTCGATTAAGAGAATGTCATCAACATACAGTACAAGGAATACAATAATAGAACTATTGACCTATTTATACATGCAAGATTCTTCTCCATTCTTAATGAAGCCATACGTTCTGATTACTTTATCAAAATACATGTTCCAACTCCACGATGCCGGCTTCAATCCATAGATGGATCTTTGAAGCCTGCACACCTTATACTCGTCTATGGATGTGAACCCCTCAGGCTGTATCATATATACCTCTTCATCTAGTTCTTCATTTAGAAAAGCTATTTTTACATCCATTTGCTAGATCTCATAGTCTAGATATGCCGCTATCATAAGCATGATCCGAATAAATTTGAGCATTACCACTGAAAAAAATGTCTCATCATAGTCAATACCATAACGCTGATGATATCTCTTGAAAATTAGATGGGCTTTATAAGTCTCCATCTTTCCATCTGCATCCCATATTCTTTTGAAAATCCACTTACATCCAATGGATTTTATCCTTTCAGATGGATCAACTAGTGTCCATATACTGTTGACCTTCATAGACTCCATTTCGAACTTCATAGCTTCTAGCCACTTATCGAAGTCGGACCTCTGCATGGCATCGATGTAGGTGATCGGATCCTCATTGTTCTCATTGAATTCGATAGGATCACCATTCCGGACCAAGAAATCATAGTATCTATCTGATTGACGTGGTACTCTACTGGATTTCCTTAAGGGTGCATCAACAACGGGCTTTGGATTTGATCTTATCAAATTCAGTTTTGCAGGTTCACTAGAATGTGTCAATTCTTCTACCTGTCGAACTTCATTAAGTTCAATATTAGAGGCAATTATTCTTTCCCTAAGGAACTTGTTTTCCAAAAGGATTACTCTATTGTTGATAAACATCTTTTGCTCTTCAGCAAGGTAGAAGTAATAATCTCTAGTTTCCTTGGGGTACCATACAAATAAGCATTTATTGGACCTAGGTCCAAGCTTTTCCAACTATAAATGTTTAACATAAGCTGGACATCCCCAAACCTAAAGTGAGAGAGTGTCGGCTTATGCTCGGTCCATATCTCATATGAAGTCTTTGCAACAAACTTGCTCAAAATATTATTCAAAATAAAATAGGTAGTTTTTGGTGCACAACCTTAAAATGAAATCGGCAGACTTGCAAATCCCATCATGGATCGAACCATGTACAAAAAGATTCGATTCCTCCTTTAAGATACACCATTATGCTGTGGTATTCCAGGAGGGATCCATTGTGAGAGAATTTCATTCTCCTTAGATATGTTTGAAACTCATTGGAAAAATATTCACCTCCTCTATTAGATCAAAGAGTTTTAATACTCTTCCCAAATTATTTTTCTACCTCATTTCGATATCGTTTGAACATTTCAAATGAATCGTATTTATTCTTCATAAGATAGACATACCCATACCTAGATAGATCGTCAGTAAATGTAATGAAGTAATAAAACCCACCTCTAGCACATGTGTTCATAGGTCCACATACATCAGTATGTACTAGACCTAGAAGCTCAATGGCCCACTCACCCTTTTCAGTAAAAGATGATTTGGTAATTTTATCAAGAAGACATGACTCACAGATATTCAATGATTCACAATCATCAATGCCAAGGATACACTCTTTGACTAACCTGTTAATCCTATTCTTATTTATATGACCGAGCCTACAGTGCCAAAGATAAGCATTAGTGACATTATCTAGTTTTGATCATTTATTCGACATGTACATTACACTAATAGACTATGATAAAATATAAATGCCATTTCTTAATTGTTCTTGCATTATTATGACATCATTCATAATGATATCGCAATAATGTCTCTTTATTAATAAACTATAACCATCTTGGGCCAAAAGCCCAATGGATATTATTTTCATCATAAAAGATGGATAATAGTGATAGTCACTTAAAATGATACTATAATTTTTTAAAAATAGTTTAAGAATTTTCAATGCTAGGACTGGAACTTGATTTCCATCCCCAACTTAAGAAATCTATCACCATTCTTAAATTTTCTACTAATTTGAAGTCCATGCAATGAATTGCATATATAAATCAGACTCCCGGTATCTAATATCCAGGTAGATGTATCATATATGGAGAAATTGCAAGGTGTTATCATATAACAGCCTTAACCAGCAACCACTTACTGATTTTTTCTATTCAGCCTATTTGGGTTAAGAGGATAATTCCTCTTTGGGTCTACCTCATTAGGGTCAACACTAGACTTCTTGTTCTTAGGTCCTAAACACTTGCCACTGTCCAATAGTGAATGGAGCGGACTAACTCTAGCCATTCTAGTTATCTGAAAGAAAAACATGAAATCTTATTAGTACTCGAATTAATTAGTCCTAAAGACTTGGACTTTAGTCTTAAGGTTCTCCCACTATTTTTAACAAAATGGTAGCCTCTACCTTTAATTCGAGGAATTACACCAACTTCTTAGTAGGTATTAAAATCCACATAGACTACATATGGGTGTGAGGAAAGCTATGGCTAACCCATGTGCATCTACAGGTAGGTTCACAACCAATTATTTCTTCAAATAATTTCTAGTATTTTAATTTTTTGCCCCAGAAACTAAATTAATAGGCTAGGGCCTCCACTGAAAAAGTCTGGTTAGGTCCAACCATTAACATGATTGAGTTTGGTGCATCAAACCAATGATGACCAGGCCTGAGGAAAGCTCTGGCTAATCTGATCACCATTAAGAGAGTGCAACCCAATCATCTTATGATGGATAGTAATTTCAATATTCAGATGAACACCAGGTGTAAGGCACCTCCAACATCCACCCAGAAATTGGACTCATAACTATTCATCTTAATGGGAGGCTATGACTCGGTTATCTCCATAACTTAGTCATTTTAAGAACCTAATAATTTAGAGTATTTAGTTTACATGTGATTTAAAGATAGAAAGGACATAGACCAAATTTCTCCTACTAACTTCACCAAGTCAAGTCCTCCCACTGACTTCATCAAGTTAATAGGTTAGGACTAGGATCAATTTGAGTCCATGAGCACCTGATTCAGTTTTATTGATTGAAATCAGTCAAACTAATTTCTAGTGACATGGGTCAGCTCGAGTCATCAAGTGATCTAATCAAATCTCAATCAACCATGTCGGCCAGGTAAGTGAGATCAGTGAAAGGGATATGCCATTAACTCATCAAAGATCGAATCAGTGCGAGTAGCTCCCAATTAAGAGTCACTGGTCTAGACTGCCAAACTTACCTTAGACACCAACCGATTAATTAGATTTAATCTGATCAATCTAGCAATTTTGGAGTTAACCGCATAGCCATGAAACAAGTCCATCTTAGTCTAGTTAAAGACATGGACTTGTCCAACTATAACTATTGAAGTTGATTCTAGAGTGTCTTTGACCTAATCTAATTCAACACTTGGTTAGATTTGATCAATTACTCTACATTAATCCATTCTTTAACTAACCTTAGGTCTAACCCAAGTAATGGACCTAATTCATCTAACCCTTTAACCCACAGTCTTATGATTTTATCTGAGGATCTTTAATTCATAATTCTAGAACCTAGAAGACAACACTTAATTCTTTTAATTAAGTTTTTGGGCTGATAGGTCAGGTTTTGGCATTTTAAAAATAGTTTTCAAATTTTGAAAGGTTTTCATTTTCTATTTTCCAAATGGGTCAACTCATTTCAGAAACGGGTCGGCTCATTTCTCAAACAGCAACCAATTGCTAGTTTTAAATAGAAAATAAAATATAATAAAAATTAAACTATGAATCAACCTTTTAGATTTAATCTAAAATACATTCATATTTAATTTTTTAATTAAAATAATTTCAATCATTAAAATTTTTTTACTATTCATCTTAATGAATGAGTTCATGGTGGCACCTCTACCGCCATAAGAAATCCCCACTGAATGGGAGGACATGGCCTTTAAACCATACTTATCCCTTATGATCGGATGGCTTGGTGGCTCATTCATTCTCAATTACTAAGTTATCTAAATTAAGCATATCAAATATACTAACATTTAATTTCTAATTACGTATTAGACATATCAAGCAACCTGGCTCTGATACCATTGAAGGAAATCGTGCAAGGTAAAAGTATACATTTTCAAAATATTTTTGAATTATATAGCAGCGAAAGAATTAGATTAATCTAAAATTAATCTGCTACATGCATTGATCTAATCAAATAAATTCTACTCAGGATCTAGACATGCTAATATGTAATTTGAAATTTAAATATGATCGATCAACAAATCAAATCTGCTGATCGATATGAGTTTAGAACTCGATACCTATGCATGGATAGCTGATCTTCATAATCTGAATTCACTAAAATAAGTCTCTAGTATTGTGTTAGAGCCACACACTTGTTCAGCCTCTTCAGTTGGTCTATACAGAGCTCCTGGTCCCGACCAGCTCCACCAAAGTGCTTGTTCCTCACCAGGACCTTCGACGGCTGATCACGATCAATCTAATCGATCGTCTTCTTTCTGATCTTTTGAACACTCCAAAAAATTAGAACATGGAGTATGAAGGATGATGAGTCAGTGTCTAAAGTTTGGTGGTGATTGGATAATCACAGCACTCGATCTCTCCACCCAAACCTAGGGTCCCAACCCTAGGGTTTTGCACTCACCCAGAAAATCCTAACGCACCGAAAACCCTCTCACACCCTCTCTCATTGGAGTTCTTTCATGAAACAAATTTTCATAGGTCATGGATTCTCCCTTCTACCATTACCCACTTCATAACTAATTTTTAGATGGGCAACTAAAGAGATAAAAATTAGAGAAGTGGTGTGAGAGAGAGTAAGGGCGTAAGAGAATTTTTTCTTACGTTGGAATTTTCTCACACCCCAAGAAAATGCACCCACCTTTTCTCTCTCTAGGAAACCTCACGGACTCCTCTCAGATGCCCCATGCTCATCCATGCACACCCACAAAAAAATTTCTTTTAAAATGGGTGACACGGTGTGGAAAGCATGTGTAGGGGATAAGGTTCGAACCAAACCAACCACTTGAATTTAAAATTCAAGTGGTCTCCTTATCTGCATCCAATGCCACCTCCCAAGTAGATGACACATAGAAGGACTCTCCTTCTATGCACCCACACCTAGAACACACAAAAATGTGCATGAGAAAACACAAAGGAGGCATGGGATTTGGATAAGGATGTGATGGTTAAGTGGTTTCAATCAAAACAATCTAAGTTGAATTCAAAATTCAACTTAAATTTAAACTAGCCCAACCCTTAGACCAAGTCAAAGAGAGATAAGAAGAGGGATAGATACTTCTCATCTGCATGAGAAAAAATCATGTAGAAAAATGAGAGGCATGGAAAAATGTGAAGTGGCGCAGGGAGAAAACAAGTTTGAAATTCAAACTCATTTTGACTTGGTCTAAATTTGTTTCAACCAAACTAATTTAACCAAACCATATTAGACTAGGTCAAATCTAATTATATTAGGCTTAACCTAAACTAATTAATTCCTAATCAAATTAAAAATTAATTAGGTCCAGGCCCTGATCAAATCAGGATTGAAACTCTCGAAGCGATTAGGTCAACTTATGACCTGATCGAGTCAAACTCAATTAAATCAAATTCAATCAAACTTGATCGAATCCTCATTACTCAATCAAATTGAGCTAATCAGTAATTAAATTATAAATCAATCCTCCAAAAATATTAGAGTCCCAATCGGATGGATGTCTGGGTAATAAAGTCCCATCAACATGAAACTCCTGAAGTGATGCGAGACAGCGTAAAAAAAAAAAAGAAAAGAAAACATAAAGCTTCCTTCTGTTCATCAACAACAAATCATGTTCGGTCATAGCACATTATTCTCAAGATAGATAGTATAGTTGCCTATACTCTGCTCAGGAGACATGACTGATTGACATGGGACCAAAGCATGATCAATCTAAATGATGCTGATGAATGCCATTTTAGAGATCAATAAATAACTAGCAATAATAAAGTAAAAAGACAGATAGCAGAAATTAAACATGCTTATAAATAATTATAAAAAAAAATATAAATGGAATGAAGGATAGCAAGAAATTAAGTCTGCAAGAAATCCAAAAAAAGATAAAAAGAATTTGGATCGTGGTAGTTAAGAAACTACCTTGATTAGGGCTTTTAATCTTTTAACCAAGCAGATCTATCGATAAAGAACTGGGTCTTTACCAACATCAGATCTAAAAAAATAAGTAACAAAAAATCAAAGATCAATTGAGAAGGAACAAAGGTCTTTGTCAATGTTTGATCTATAGAATAATAGATCACTCTTTCTCTCTCTGCATGATAGATAAAAATCTTGGAGGAGACAGATCTTCTTTTGGTGGAATAGGCTTATGTAGGTAGATGGTGAAGACAAATTAGGGTCATAGGAATACTAAATCTCAAGAAAATAAAGATTAAAGAGATAGAAAAAGGGGGGCCTCACACCCTCTCCTTATGGGGCGATTTTGGGTCTCACACCCTCTTCCTTTCGGAGCGACCAATACAAGTATTTGTGGAAATTGTAAATCGATTCATTCATTCATTTTCTCATTCATGAAAGATACATGGGTTTATATAGGATCCTAGGGGTCCTATTTCTTTAGGAATCCTATTTTCTTTACAAGAAAAAAATCAACCCTCCCAACAAAAAAGTAAAACATTATGTATAGTTTCCAAATACAATAACATATCATATCTATCTTTTATGGAACCATAGGGAAGAAATCAGCCTTTTAACAAAATAAGTAAGAAATCAAGAACTCTTAAGAAATCCTAGGGAAGAAAAGAAACTTCACGTGGGCGCCTGATACCTGGCACAACTTGACATGAGGATCCTTGGGCATGGCACATGCTGGCGTGTGTATTTCCTCCCTGGGCGTGTGGAGGATGGTGGCTCCAAAGATGATGTGGACCAAGCTTGCTTCTTTATGATGGTCTTTTTCCAAATAAGGCTCAATCCAAAATAAATCCAAGTATGATCCTACGGACCTAAAATTAAATGCATCAAAAGAACTAATTGATTAAATTAAAAGAACTAGAACAAAATAATGGAAGTAGAGTTTTTCTGATATGGCTTCTTCAATCCAAATTAAATCTAAATTATGTTGCTGACTTCTGATGGCTCTAGTGTCTGCACCATTCTCTCAGGGATGAGGAGAACTCGACCCTATCGAGTGGGGTTCAATTTTGCTTTGGTGATGCTCAAGCAAATTGGGATCAATATGCTGTAGCTCTTCTCTAGTGATCTAGGTATCCTCAAACTCCGGTCAATCTCGTCATCTAACTAAGTACCGCTGATAGCCTCGACTCTGGGTTGAGATGATCTGCTCATCCAAAATTCTCTCAATCTGATTGTGCTTTGACATTTTGGCCAATGGACATTTAGGAATAGGCTCTCTCTCAAAGATTGGTTCAGGCTCAAATGGCTCACTAGGTATCCAAGTTGGCTCTTTATAGGCGATGAGATCTACAACATTAAAAGTAGAGCTAATCCCAAAATTAGAAGGTAAGTCCACAACATACGCATTTGGTCCGATCTTCTTTAAAATCTTAAATGGACCTACTCCTCGAGTATATAACTTCTTGATAGTTTCTGGTGGGAATCGTTCAGGCCTCATTCAAACCATCACATAGTCTTCTTCCGCAAACTCTTGGGCACGTTGATGAGAATCTACATTTTGTTTATAAACTTTATTACTAATATTAATTTTTTTACTGATCTCTTTATGTAAACTCTTGACATGCTATGCAAATGACTCCATAGATTTAGAAATTCTAGCATGCATGGGCAGTGGGATTAGGTCTATTTTATTTTTTAGGTTGATATCCATGAACTACTTTCTTGGGATGATCTATCTTAGGGTCCTCATGAACTTCTCTCGCAGCAATCATCCAAACTGGTGATTCTTTACTCACGGTCATCTCTAATTCCTTAGCACCTATCAGATGGAGGCTTTTCTTTTTGATGTTTTCTTTTGGTCCATCATCTATCTTTCTATTGGTAGCCTTAGATAGGGAAGGATTGATCATGATCTTCTTACCCTTATAAATGAAACTATAGGAGTTGGTTCGGCCATAAATCGTAACATCATTGTCAAACAGCCAAGGCCAACCTAATATGATACTTCCGACTTCCATGGGTAAGACATTGCACCAAATATGATCCTGATAAGAATGGAGCTGGATGGGAACACGACATCTAAGTTTGATGAAAATAGAGGAGGAATCTATCCAAGACACGCGGTATGGGCTAGGATGATCTACAGGAGCTAATCCTAATCGCTTAATCATATCGGTGGAGATGGCGTTGATACAGCTACCACCATCAATGATCACCATACAAATTTTATCACTAAATTTTATGAAGGTATGGAAAATAGAAGTCCTATGCCAGTCTTCACTTTCCTTAGTCTATGCTAGAACATACCTAACAACTCCAAGCCTAAGGTCTGACTCTGGTGTAACAAAACTTAGAATTTTCTCAGTACTCTCAAACTGCTCGACTAAGTCTGGATCAGCTTCATAAACTTCCTCCTCAATATTTTCTAAAGTTTTCTCTTCTAATTCTTCCATAAATAATGTCGGTTGGGACATTGTGCAGTAAAATGATCGTAACCATGGCACTTGAAGTAGTGAGATCGAGAACTACCTTCCTTAGATAACTCTCCTGCAACTCTTTTTTCTTTATCTTCTTTTCTCATAATAGGGTTTGTAGGTGAAGCTCCATTACTAAGATCTGGGTAGTATTGGGTCTCGATCCAAAAGGGGTTACTCGATAAGGTTCAAGACGATGGATTGTCAAATACCTAAAAAATCTCTCAAAGTCTAGGGCAAGTTGATAAGCTTATTCTAACATGGTTATCTCTCACAAAAAGAGCTCATGCTGGATATCTTCTCATAATCTAGCTCTAAATCTAGATAAGGTAATAATCCTATCTTCAGTTACTCCACATCTCATAAGGTACTCATCAAATCTTGTGATGTACTCTATGACTGATCTATTTTCTTGAGTAAGTCTCTGCCACTGATCTAAAAGTCTTTATTGGTAGGAGGTGGGAAGGTATTTTTTTCTAAGTTTCTCCTTTATTTCATCCTAGCTTTTCATCAGATCCTATCTTCTCTGGTTGAGAAGACGTTCAACACTTTTCTAATAAAGTCGGACTTACCTAACCAACTTCATCCTAGCAAACCTAACTTTTCTTACTTCAGACATTTCGTACCATCCAAAATAGTGGTCCATGCCCGATTTTCAATCTAGGTACTCTCTCGAATCTAGACAACCATCAAAACTTGGGGCTTCGATCTTTACATTCCTAAGGACATGCTTATCCTGATCGAACTGGTTATGATGGAGGCATGCTGCTATAGGTCGATCTAGATCGAGGATCCTTCTTCTCTATCCTATAGGTAGTTGGGAAGACTTAGGTTCAGATTGTCTTTGCCTAGCTTCTTCTAGTACTGTTATTCTTTCACTCATGATTTTCATAAAATCTTTCATATCATCAAACTTCTCAGTCAGGGCATTAATGATGGCTGCTGTATTGGGATCCATGTTAGTATTCGGTGAGAAAGTAGGACGTTGGTACTGGATACCTGATCTAGTGGTCATGCAAGTCTAGGATGCAGGAATAAGATGCAGTAAAAAAGAAAAAAAATACTAGAAAGTAAATTACAAAATTTAAATTATGAAAATTTAACTTGCAGGAATTTTAAATTATAGAATTTAAACTAAAGTCCTAACCAATCTGACTCTGATACCAAATTGATGCGGGATAGCCTAAAAACAAAAAACAAAGAAAAGAAAACTTAAAGCTTCCTTCCATTCATCAACAATAAATCACGTCCGATTGTAGCACATTATTCTTAGGATAGACAGTATAGTTGCCTATACTCTGCTTAGGAGGTGTGATGGATTGACATGGGACCAAAGCATGATTAATCTAAATGATGCTGATGAATGCCATTTTAGAAATCAATAAATAACTAGCAATAATAAAGTAAATAGACAGATAGCAGAAATTAGACATGCTCATGAATAATTGTAAAAGAAAAATATAAATGGAATGAAGGATAACAAGAAATTAAGCCCGCAAGAAATTCAGAAAAAGATAAGAAGAATCTGGATCATGGTAGTTAAGAAACTACCCTAATTAGGACTCTTAATCTTTTAACCAAGCAGATCCATCGATAAAGAACTAGGTCTTTACCAACATCAGATCTAAAAAAATAAGTAAAAAAAAAAATCAAAGATCGATTGAGAAGAAACAAAGGTCCTTGTCAATGTTTGATCTATAGAATAATAGATCACTCTCTCTCTTTGCATGATAGATAAAAATCTTGGAGGAGACAGATCTTCTTTTGGTGGAATAGGCTTATGTAGGTAGATGGTGAAGGCAAATCGGGGTCGTAGGAATACTAAATCTCAAGAAAATAAAGATTAAAGAGATAGAAAAAGGTGGGCCTCACACCCTCTCCTTATGGGGCGATTTTGGGTCTCACACCCTCTTCCTCTCGGAGTGACTAACACAAGTGTTTTTGAAAATTGTAAATTGATTCATTCATTCATTTTCTCATTCATGAAAGATACGTGGGTTTATATAGGATCCTAGGGGTCATATTTCTCTAGGAATTCTATTTTTTTTACAAGAAAAAAATCAACCCTCCCAACAAAAAAGTAAAACATTATGTATGGTTTCCAAATACAATAATATATCATATCTATCTTTTATGGAACTATAGGGAAGAAATCAGCCTTTTAACAAAATAAGTAAGAAATCAAGAACTCTTAAGGAATCCTAGGGAAAAAAAGAAACTTCACGTGGGCGCCTGATGCCTGGCACAACTTGACATGAGGATCCTTGGGCATGGCACATGCTGGCGTGTGTATTTCTTCCCTGGACATGTGGAGGATGGTGGCTCCAAAGATGACATGGACCAAGTTTGCTTCTTTATGATGGTCTCTTTCCAAATAAGGCTCAATCCAAAATAAATCCAAGTATGGTCCTGTAGACCTAAAACTAAATGCATCAAAAGAACTAATTGATTAAATCAAAAGAACTAGAACAAAATAACTAAAGTAGAGTTATTCTGATATGGCTTCTTCAATTCAAATTGAATCTAAATTATGTTGCCGACTTCTGATGGCTCTGGTGTCCGCACCATGAAGAGTCCCAAACTAGTGAGACTCTTGAACCCAGTGTCTCAAACGAATAGAACTCATGATCTTAGAGTCCCAGACCAGTGAGACTCTTGATCAGAGAGTTTTAGACAAGTAGGACTCTGAGTCCCAGTCTAGTGGGATCCATAAAGATAGAGTTTCAGTCTAGTGGGACTCCTGATCAAAGAGTTCCAGTCCAATGGGACTCATGATCAGAGAGTCCCAGACAAGTAGGACCCATAAAGATAGAGTCTCAGTCTAGTGGGACTTCTGGTCATAGAGTCCCAGTCTAGTTGAACTCTTGACCGTAGTGTCCTAGGTCATCAAGACTTATGATCAGCCATCAGATCAGGTAGAAACTCCTTATGTGTGTGATCCCATAGGTTCAATTCCTAAGCCGATAGCATAAGAACTAATTTTCTATATCAATCGATGTGATCATGTAGCAATGATATCCAACGTTCGGATAGATCAAAAAATTGCAATGTAATAATGATGAATCTATGGCATATGGTTATCGTATAATTCATCCTCTTAACCTCGATGCTTAAAGGATGATCTAGGGTTTACTGCCAACCCTAAAAATTCATCCATATTATATTTCAAAATTCAGTGTCCATCACATGGACCACCCCGACCGAGGGTTTGCTAAATTAAAATACAGTGATGCACTTGCTTCAACACTTGAAGGGGTCAATCCTATCTTGACACACACACCGACTTCACAAGTACTTGATTGCACCCAGTTGTCTTCTATCATTGAATTAAAAATTTAGATAGTTTAGTACCTAAGTACAGTGAGTTGTATGCAAGTCACCATGGTGGTCTCAGATCTAAGGAACACTTATACCTATATCCTTCGTGAGTAACTCTTGATAGTAAAGAGCTCTGCAATTGGGTCATGCTTAGTGAAATGTATCTCTACACATCACCTATATGCCATAACAATATCTCCATACTTCTTGGTTAAGAGGACAACCAACACTTATGGCACACAATGACCAACACTTGATATGTTTGAAGGAAAAATTAGATTTTTTGGATCAGATTCGTTCAAATCTGATTGGATCGAGAGGCATATTTCAAAAATTTTCTCTTAGATCCAAATCAGATTTGACACTTTTTAGATCTAATTTTATGATCTGATAAATAAAAAAATTAAATTAAATTAAATCTAAATTAATGTTATACCTTGATGTTGGGCAATCCGATTATCCGTTGATGATCCTTGCTGATTGCCTGAAGATTCTGGATCTAGCCACACAAGCACCTGGTCTCTATCCGGTATCCACTCGGGCTAGGATCTGGAAGATCTTCTTTCTTCTTTATCATTATCTCCAAAAATTAGAATCTTGGATCTGAATTTAGAAGGATCTTTGAAACTTCCTTTCGAAAGATCTAGTAGTCATCTCTGCAACAGTAGTGCCGCCTTTCTTCCTTTCTCGTCAGTCTTTTCTTGCTTGGAATCATACTAAATCTGAAGCCCAACTATCTCTTGGGCATGGAGAGGAAGAGAGATGGCTTGAAGGTGGCATGGCATAAGAGGAGAGGGACAGCCTTGGGGCAGCCTTGGGTCATGCCTAGGAGAGGAGTCTCTCTAAAAAGTTGGGCATGCAGATAGGTCTTTATTTATAGACCCTGCTGCGCCCATGCAGGTGCCACATCATCCTCAGACCAATCACGTTGCTTCGTTTAATCAGATCTAAATTTGATTGGTGGGATGACATCACCTGATCCAATCAGATGAGAGATCCCTATAGATTCATCCTTAGATGGTGGCACCTAAGACTGGTCAAAGTTTATAGGTGAAGGGTCCACCTAAGTTTGAATCCAAGAAGCAACCTGGAGTCCCATCCGTATGGGACTCCAGGCATCCCTATCCATAGGGTGCACGCCATCCTAGGCATGCACCCCCTCCTTTCCAATTTCTAGTAAGGGGACAAGCCCCTATCTACTCTCCAATAAGTGCATGACACATGGGCAGATGTCCAAGGGTCAAAGGTCAACGTTTGACCAAAGTCAAAGGACAAGAATTAGCAGGTGACGGAAAAATGGTAGGTGTTGTCTTCAAATTTATCTCATAAATTAAGACAATCCCTTTTCTGACCTTGGACAAGCTCCAGTCAGATCCAAGGTAAAGGTACCTGAGTGAGCACAAACTCATTTGGCTCAGTCGAGATAACTTTTAATGATAGAAAAAGGAGAATGTTAGGCTTTCAATCGTGTGCTAGCACGATTTTCCTTGAACCTAATTGAATCTAATTCAAATCAATTGAACTGGGTTAGTCCAATTGATGATATCCAGATCCAAACCCTTGTTTGTGTGATCTAGTTAGGTTCAGTTCTGTATGGTAATGGGATATGTCATGATCTCTATCATCGACATCATCGAAACTCCTTTCGATGGATCAGAACTCTTCTGATTCAGACAACTAGAATGATCGATCATCTAAATCATTCTAATTGCTCCCAAAATCCACCAGTGACACCTAGCAGTATATGGTGGCAACCCATCAAAACTAAAAATGAAACCTCTCGGTGCAGCTACTTGTGTGATTAAGTTCTTCTATCTTGAGCCCCGATCAGATTAGGGTTAAGGTGAACTCGTCAAACCCTAATTTCTATCATATGATTTAATCATTCGATTCAAGTCCGATGTGAAAACCTTAATAGAAACTCTTTCTATTATTTCACTCTACCATGGCCATGGGCTTATGGACTTGATTCTCATGATCATCATAGGGCTGCTCCTCATCCACCGAGGTAGATAGATTCCATCTTGGTGCAATCCAATTCCTACAATGAACATGCTATAGCCAACATACACCTCAGGATTCCGAATGGCTAGGAGATCGAGTCATGGTGTAGTCAAACTATAACACCCTCAAGGTGAACTATCCGATGCACCTCAGATCAAAGAACCAGACACACCACTGCAGCTTCGAGTCAGTCATCGATGAGAAGGTAGACTTCCTTATGACTACTCGAGGTGGTCACGCTCAGTGCCCTCATTCTCTAACGAGTATCTGTACTCTCACTCCGATGTCTCTACATTGTAGACTCAAGACTCATCTACTATAAAGAAGCGATTGTACACTAACCTTCAGATCAATCACCATCCTCATGATGATCCTACGGTCAGGAGCATTTTATGAGTTAATAATGAAAATTCTTGTCTTAAATTTTCAACTCTTGAAAATAAGAATTATCATTACCATTAACTCAAGGATGTATCACAGACACTAAATACACATATGTGATAGAAAATAACCCATTTTATTATTTATAGTCAAAATTATAATTTTGCCCCTAGAAGTGTATTACAAGTGTCAGCCAATTCTGGCTTCTAGGGCACACATATCTAACAAACTCCCACTTGACCTAAAGCTAATTAGCTACAAATCTAAGTCCCATCTTCTCAAGGTAGGCTTCAATCTTCTGCTGATCCAACGACTTTGTAAGTGGATTCGCCACATTGTCTGCAAAAGTGACGTCTCTTCGACCTCAACGTAACCCTTCTCGTGTAAATCGCGGGATAAGGTGTTAGTATGGCCGCTCAATTTTCTTTGAATTTTTGGTGAGACTCGGCTCTTTAGCAAGGGCTATGGCGCCATTATTGTTGCAGTATAGAGGAATGCATTTGATGGCTTTACTTCGATCTCTGTGGTAAACTTTTTGTACTAGAATGCCTCCTTTGCAGCTTCTAACGCAGTGATGTATTCTGCTTCCATGGTGGAATCTGCTATCACTGTCTGCTTAAAACTTTTCCAACTGATAACTCCATCATTGCACACAAATAGACTTCTAGATGTCAACTTTCGATCATCTACATCGAACATAAAATTCGAGTCTGTATACCCTTGAACTTGGAGTTCTCCATTACCAAAGACCAACAACATATCCTTAGTTCTTCTCAAGTACTTAAGGATACATTTCACAGAAATCCAGTGTTCTTCATCTGAATTCGACTGATATCTACTCGTGACACTCATAGCATGGGCTATATCAGGTCGTGTACATAACATGGCATACATGAGGCTCTCTATTGCTAAAGCATAAGGGATCTTGCTTATGCGTTCTATTTCCTCAGGTGTGCTAGGGCATATCTTCTTGGAAAGATGAATGCCATGTCTGAAGGATACCAAACCCCTCTTAGAGTTTTCCATGCTAAACCTCTTTAGCACCTCCTCTATGTACATCTTCTATGAAAGTCTTAGCATCCTATTCGGTCTATCTCCATAGACCTTAATTTCTAGAATAAAGGATGCTTCTCTTAGGTCTTTCATGGAGAATTCTTTAGATAACCATATTTTAACTATGGTCAACATTAGAATTTCATTCCCAATAAAGAGGATGTCATCCATGTACAATACGAGGAAGATAACAGCGCTCCCATTGACCTTTTGGAAGATACATGGCTCCTCCTCATTCTTGATGAAACCAAATAATTTGATCACATCATTAAAACAGTATTCCAGCTTCGAGATGCTTGCTTAAGTCCATATATGGACCTTTGCAGCTTGCATACCTTGTGATCATCATCACCGAATGTGAAATCTAGCGACTGTTTTATATAGATATCTTTCTCAAGATATCCATTTAAGAATGCCATTTTCACGTCCATTTTTCATATTTATAATCGAATAGGCTGGCAATAGCAAGCAATGTGCGAATGGATTTTGCATAGCTACTGACAAAAAGGTATCTGATGGTCAGCTGCTGCATTGACTATAACCTTTTGCCACTAATTATCTTTGAATGTCTCCACATTTTATTAGCAGCAGATTTTGTCTCTGTGTGATGATCCCATTTGAACTTGTTCCATTATTGTTAGGATAGCTATATCCTTTTTTCTGATTTGAGAGTCAGTCCTAAGGTCAGGTAACTGTGGGTTTATGTATTGGCATGCGATGTCATTTCTGAGCGTGTCATTTTGTGTGTGCGTCTAGCGTCGATTCTTCGTCAGTAGTGATTATTCAGATATCGACTCATTATGGGATTTTTTTGTGAGATATCACCATGAACTGCCATTTTTCCTGTATTGGTTGATGAGTTATGTTTTCTCTTAGTGTTCTCTGATTAATAGGTTGTTATCGATACCGTTGTTGGTGTCTCAGGAGGTGATGGGATAGAACTCTTTGTCTCTGACTTCGAGGTGAGGAGGTGTGATGGATGGCTTAATCCTGATTTGATTCCATGTTGTTGATCCTTAGTGTTCTCTTGTGAGACTTTCTCATCGAGCTTGATTTGCTTTCCAATGCCGCTATCTTGAATAAACTATTTTTCAAGAAAGATGGCATGTTGACTTACAATCATATTGTGATCTTCTGAAATATAGAAATAATCTCCTATAGGATATCCTATAAATCGAGCTTTAAAGGACCTAAAGTCTAACTTGTCCACTTGTTGTCTTTTGACATGAGCCGGACAACCCCAAATTCTGAGATGACTCAAACTTGATTGCTTACCATACCATATCTCATACGGTGTGGTAGGAACGATTTTAGAAGAAACCCTATTCATTAAGTATATTGCAATTAATAAATAGTATCTCCAAAGAAAATCAGGGAGGTCTGTGAAGCTCATCATGGATCGGACCATATCTAATAGGATCCAGTTCTTCCATTTTAAAATCCCATTGAGTTGAGATATTCCAGGTGGAGTCCATTGAGAGACTATGCCATTTTTCTTGAGATAGTCAAGGAATTCTCGACTAAGGTATTCACCTTCTCGATCTGATCGAAGAACCTTAATGGGTTTTCCAATTTGCTTTTCTACTTCATGTCTGAATTTTTTAAATTTTTCAAAAGCTTTAGACTTGTGTCTCATAAGATACATATACCCATACCTAGATAAATCATCGATAAAGATTATGAAATAGATAAAGTTGCCTCTAGTCGGCATATCAAATGGGTCGCACACATCAGTATGAACTAGGGCAAGAAGATCCATAGCCCTTTCCCCATGTTCTACAAAAGAGAGCTTAGTCATTTGGCCATGAAGATAAGATTCATAAATTGGATATGACTCGAAAGTTAATGGACTCAATAGCCCAATTTTCTCCAATTTGTCAACCTTATCTTCTGCTATATGATCTAGTCTTAGGTGCTATAGATACCTATCATTTGGACTATCCCTTGGTCGTTTCATGGTATTCATATTTTGCTCGATATTAAAAACAGATACATCAACATGTAACTAATAAAGATCGTTAATAAGGAAACCACTTGCAATTTTATTTTTTTCATAAAGAATGTTACAATGGCCCTTAAGAAAATTAATTACATAGCCTTCTAATGCAAGGCAAGAAATAGAAATCAAATTTCTGCTTGCTGCAGGCACATAATATTAGTCTTTTAACGCTAAGTCTAAACCAGATGGTAGTCGAAGAGGGTATGTTCCCATGGCCATGGTAGCAACTCTTGCTCCATTTTCAACGTGTAGGATTATCTCACCATCCCTCAGCCTTTTGCTATCCTCAAGATCCTGCATGGAAGTGCACTAATGAGCACTAGAACCAGAGTCAAGCATCCAACTAGATGTAGAAGAAATCGTAAGGTTAGACTCAATAATGAGAATACCTCCAGAAGGACCTGCCTCCTTATTCTTCAGGATGGCTAGGTATGTAGGACAGTTCCGCTTCCAGTGGCCGTTATTGTTGTAATGAAAATACTTTTCTTTATCAGCGACCTTTTTCAGCTCTGTCTTTTTTTTCTTTTCTCCTTCTATCTTTTGCTTTTTCGTAGACTTCTTCTTCTATCCAAAAGACTTTCTCTTGGAAGAAGTTCATTCCATAGCAAGCATTGAGCCTTTAGAATCTTTCATGGAAAGCTCAGCGATAACTAGCATGTTCATAAGTTTGGCTAGAGAATTTTGAAGTTTATGCATATGATAGTTCATGATGAACTGCCCATACGCATTAGTCAAGGATTACAGAATTATATCATTCTGTAGATCTAAGTCCAACCTCACTTCGAGCTTCTCAAGCTCTTCCAAGTCCTTGATCATCATCAGACAATGATTTTGGATTGACTGCCCATGATGCATCTTAGCCTTGAATAGTCATTTAGTGACTTGATACTTGGCTGCATGACTCTATTCATCAAACATCTCCTGTAGGTGAACCAATATTTGGCAAGCAGTCCTGATATCTTCATATTAGCACTGAAGTTCATCAGACATCGAGCCCAACATGTAGTATCTGGCCTTGTTATCATCGTCTGTCCACTTATCAAGAGATGCTTTCTTTTCAGCAAATGGACGAGCTGGTAAGGAGGGAGGGTCTTGGTCCAGTACATGTGTTAACTTCTTGAAACCCAAAATGATTTTGAAGTTTCAGAGCCAATCCTTGAAGTTAGGTCCGGTCAGTCTATGGGTGTCCAGCATACATGCTAGTAGATTAGATGCAGACATTTTTTTGTAGAGAGTCAAAGTTTCTAGTTAGATATTATAATTGAGACTTAACCAATTTATTTAAAGATTTAATTTTTAAATAAATTAGCTTCCACTATTTTCTCAGATCCCTATATTTTTTCTATAGAGATGCAAAAATCTTCATAATTACTGATTTCTAGTGGGTGGTGCAGTCCCACCGACTTACTCATCACCTCACCTAGCAGTTATTGGTGATGGGTTAGCCAATGAGTGAACAACTCTTGTTCAATGATTCTCTAATCATGGTGCACCCTAACTTGATCTCTAATTCATGAATCTTATCATGTCTGGAATATTGATCCACTCTTTAGTTAAGTCAGACCCACCATTTGTATGGATTGGATTTCTAATTGAGTCTCTCATCGTATCCGAAATATTGAGCCCAATCCATCCTCTAGCCTGTAGCATCCAATGTCTAATAGACACGGTTGTATCTTTCCAATGCAACTGAATCACTATAATCAGTCAAAAATAATCAACCCCTGGAAGGGCCCGCACATCTACAATGGTGGAATATCTTAGACTTAATCTTTTCTTAGGATGATTTGATTTAGATCTCATTAAACTAGACTTGACATAGTCATAAGCATTATGACTAACCTAGTGGTATGGGTTAGCTCGGATAATTGACCACCTTAGATCAGAACTGAGTCAACAAACATGGCCAAGTAAGTGAGACCGGTGGAAGGGATATGCTATTAACTCGACAAGAATGCATTTGAGTTGAGTAGCTCTCAATTAAAAATCAATCGATCGTATCTGTCAGACTTACCTTAGACACCAAATTATTGAACCAGAATCAATTGGGTTAGCCTACAATCCAAACTCTAACCACTGATCCTAATTAGGTCTTAGCTTGATTAATTAATCATATGAATTGATCTTGACCCAAACTTAATCCTATTAGGCTGGTCAATTTAAGCACTGTTGATCCCATCTAACCAACTCTTAGTTTGGTTTGATCAACTGCTTAGACCTAATTAAGCTACCCAAGTCCGAACCCAATTTTATGAACATGTCTTAGATCTGAAAATTCTTAATTTTAGACCCAATATGTTTCATAATCTTAATTTTTAATTAAGTTTAGGGTTCATAAATAAAACATGTAAATAAGATCCTAGGATTTTAGGATCTAAGATTTTGCAGAAAATAAGTTTTCAATTTTTGATTAAGAACGAACGCGCAGCACCCCTATACATCATAAGAACACCCCATCGAATGGAAGGAGAGGATATTTAAACCATACTTTGTTCTTATGACTGGACGGCCAAGGGAAACGCCTTAATCAAAAATATAACTAATCTACAAAACTAATTAGATCTAAGCATATATCTCATATAAAAATTGATCTAATTAAAATATATTTTGCATACATCTCATGTATCATATCATGCATATCTTTTAGATCTAAATTATCTCATAATCATCTAAAAAATTAAATTTAAATTTGATCACATCAAATAAAATTTAATCTAGACCTTTTATAGAACTATTCTACAACTAGTCTAAACATGCAACTATCATATCTCATATGAATAAATTAAATTTAATTTATTTTCTATTTTTATATCTGATTATAATATTTATAAGATCAAAAAATAGTAAATAAATAGATCTCAAAATTATAATTAATCAAATAAAAATTATGATTATACTAGACTATACATAGAATAATTCTATTCCTAGTCTAGTTATGTATCTCATACATTTTAGATATAGATTAATTAATTTTAATTTTCTAATTTTCTAATTTTAGATCTAATCATATATCATGTAATATCTAAAATTACTAATTTATCAGATTAAATTAGATCTAAATAAATTTTATGCAACCTAGCTCTGATACCAATTGAAGGGAAAATTAGATTTTTTGGATCAGGTTTGTTCAAATATGATTGGATCGAGAGACATATTTCAAAAATTTTTTCTTAGATCTAAATCAGATCTAACACTTTTTAGATCTAATTTTATGATCTAATAAATAAAAAAATTAAATTAAATTAAATCTAAATTAATGTTATACCTTGATGTTGGGTAATCCGATTATCCGTTGATGATCCTATTGATTGCCTAAGGTTCTAGATCTAGCCACGTAAGCGCTTGGCCTCTACCAATATCCACTCAAGCTAGATCTAGAGATCTTCTCTTTCCTTATCACATCTCCAAAAATTAGATCTAGATCTGATTTGGAGGATCTTTGAAATTCCTTTCAAAGATCTGCTGTCGTCTCTGCAGCAGTGCTGCCTTCTTCCTTTCTCGTTAGCCTTTTCTTGCCTGGATCGCACTAAACTGAAGCCCAACTTTCCTTGGGCATGGAAAGGAGGGAGAGGATCAGAAGATGACATAGAGGAGGAAGAGGGGCAGCCTTGGGGCATGGCTAGGAGAAAGCTCTCTAAAAGTTGGGCGCAGATAGGGTTTATTTATAGACCTTGCTGCGCCATGCAGTGCCACATCATCCCGGCCAATCGCATTGCTTCATGCAATCAGATCTAAATTTGATTAGTGGGATCACATCACCTGATCCAATCAAATGAGAGCTCCACAAATTCATCCTTAGATAGTGTCTAAGACTGGTCAAAGTCTATAAGTAAGGGCCACATAAGTAGAAACTAAGAAGCAACCTGGAGTCCCATCCGCATGGGACTCCAAGCATCCCTATCCATGGGCGCATGCCATCCTAGGCGTGCACCCCCTTCTTTTCAAAATTCAATAAGGGGATAAGCCCCTATCTACTCTCCAATAAGTGCATGACACATGGGCAGATGTCCAAGGGTCAAAGATCAATGTTTGACTAAAGTCAAAGGACAAGAATTAGCAGGTGACGAAAAATGGCAGGTGTTGTCTCAAATTTATCTCATAAATTAAGATAACCCTTTTTTAACCTGGACAAACTTCAGTCAGATCAGGTAAAGGTACCTGAGTGAGCACAAACATATTTGGCTCAGTTGAGATAACTTTTAATGATAGAAAAAGGAGAATGTTAGGCTCAATCATGTGCTAACATGATTTTCTTGAACCTAATTGAATCTAATTCAAATCAATTAAACTGGATTAGTCCAATTGATGATATCCAGATCCAAACTCTTATTTGTGTGATCTAGTTAGATTCAGTTCTATATAGTAATGGGATATGTCATGATCTCCATCATCGACATCATCGAAACTTCTTTCGATGGATCAGAACTCTTCTAATTCAGATAACTAGAATGATCGATCATCTAAATCATTCTAATTGCTCCCAAAATCTATCAGTGACACCTAGCAGTATATGGTGGCAACCCATCAAAACTAAAAATGAACCTCTCAGTGCAGCTACTTGTATGATTAAGTTCTTCTATCTTGAGCGCCAATCAGATTAGGGTTAAGGTGAACTTGTCAAACCCTAATTTCTATCATATGATTTAATCATTCGATTCAAGTTCGATGTAAAAACCATAATAGAAACTCTTTCTATTATTTCACTCTGCCATAGCCATGGGCTTATGGGCTTGATTCTTATGATCATCATAGGGCTGCTTCTCATCTACCGAGGTAGATAGATTTCATCTTGGTGTAATCCAATTCCTACAATGAACATGCTATAGCCAACATACACCTTAGGGTTCCGAATGGCTAGGAGACCGAGTCATGGTACAGTCAAACTATAACACCCTGAAGATGAACTGTGGATGCACCTCAGGTCAAAGAATCAGACACACCACTGTAGCTTCAAGTCAATCATCGACAAGAAGGTAGACTTCTTTATGACTACTCGAGGTGGTCACGCTTAATGCCCTCATTCTCTAATGAGTACCTGTACTCTCACTCCGATGTCTCCACATCCACACCGTAGACTTAAGACTCATTTACTATAAAGAAGCGATTGTATACTAACCTTCCAGATCAATCATCATCCTCATGATGATCCTACGGTCAGAAGCATTTTATGAGTTAATATTGAAAATTCTTGTCTTAAATTTTCAACTCTTGAAAATAAGAATTATCATTACCATTAACTCAAGGGATGTATCACAGACACTAAATACACATATGTGATAGAAAATAATCTATTTTATTATTTATAGTCAAAATTATAATTTTGCCCCTAGAAGTGTATTACAAGTGTCAGCCAATTCTGGCTTCTAGGGCACACATATCTAACAATGTTATCATCCTAAGTAACAGCGTATCATTTGATCACAAACTAATTTAAGGACTAAATGATAAATCCTCTTTTGTCGAGTCTAAATAGCCCTAAGGACTTCATCATAGAAGAGTTCATTATGAAAAGATGCACAAAGTGATTAAAAGGCCAAAATAATAATTTGATTTATTATTAATTCAAGTATAATTAAATTTGTCTCAACCATCTACAACCTAGATGATTGGCTTTAGGATACAATTCCTAATAGTTATCACTATAACTATTTATTTTTTAAGGATCTAATAATTTTAGAGAATTTGGTTATTTTGATTTAGAGAAGAGAGTCAGAAGAACCAGCAAATCATGATCCTTCCACTGACTTCACCAAGTCAGATTAAGAAAGACCATTGATAGGTTGGTCTAGGAGCACCTAAATCACTCACACTGATTTACCTAGCTGATATGGATTAGCTCAAATTATTAAGTGATCGAGTCAAAACATAATTTCTTCAAGAAGGCCAGGTAAGTGAGATCGATGGGAGGGTCTGCCAAAGCTTATCTTAGACACCATTAAAAATAGCCAGATAAGTAGGTTGCTAATTAAACACCACCGGTCTGCATTACTAGACTTATCTTAGATACCAACTGGTTAATTAGTTTTAATTGGATCAACCTAACAGTTGGGGTTAGACTGTGTAGCCAAGAATCAAGTCCATTTTGGTTCTCATTAAAGACATGGACTTGACCAATTACAACTATTGTAGTTGATCTAAAGAATCCTTGACCTAATCTAAGACAACTATTGATTAAATTTAGTCAATTCTTTAATTAAATCCATTCTTTAATCTAATCTTAGATCTAACCCAATTATTAAACCTAATTCTCACTAACCCGTTAATCTAAATGTTATGATTTTTATCTTAGGATCTTCAATTCATAATCCTAGATTCTAATCAAACAACTCTTAATTCTTAATTAAGTTTTGGGCTGAGAATTGGAGTTCGATATTTTAAAAATAATTTTTATATTTATAAAATATTTTTATAATATAGTTCTATCAAACAATTGTATGTTTGATTCATAATCAATATGCAAATAATATAAACAAGAATCTACTTTAGATCTAATCTAAATATATTCATGTAATTTAAATTGAAGCAATTTCAATTCTAATCAATCATAAATTACCTTAGATCAAATCTAACATATTTATGATGATAAAAATTAGATTGGAATACTTTTAATTAAATTATAAAATCTCTTAGATCAAATATAGAATTTTAAGATTAGAATTTTAGATCAGCACCTACTAGGACAACCTTTACACTATAAGGGATAAACCTTACAGTAGGACAATCTTATAAGATCAATCTATGCAATCTAAATATTTATTTTTAGATTTAAATAATTTTAAATTTAATAAATAATAAATTAATCTAAATAATA
The DNA here is from genome assembly GCA_006176705.1 of Cocos nucifera. NCBI lineage: Eukaryota > Viridiplantae > Streptophyta > Magnoliopsida > Arecales > Arecaceae > Cocos > Cocos nucifera. The sequence continues at coordinate 91,292 of QRFJ01002107.1, read as the reverse complement.
TCTAATAAATTTATGATTAATTTTAGATCTGCATGAACTAGAACAACCTTTATACTATAAGGGATAAACATTACAGCAGGATAACCTTATAAATTAGTTCATGCAATCTTTAATTTAATTTTAAATTTAAACATCAAATTATAACTTAAATCTAATCTAAATAAATAATCTAAATATGCATAAAAATCATATCATAAAATTTCTAGGCTCTGATACCAATTGAAGGAAAAATCTAGGATTTCTTATAGGAATTTTGAAACTTTTTCAAAATTAAATCAATGAAAGCAATAAATTAATTATATTAATTTATTAAAATACTCAAATAAATTTTAGATTTAGGATCTAATATTATGATCTATGTATGCTAATAAATCTAAAATTAAAAATATTAAATAAAATTAATAATGTTGATCATATCAACATCAAACTAAGACTAGATCTAATCTAATGAGAGAGAGAGATCGAATCTCTCTTACCTTTTGTAAGTCGAGGTCTTCAACTCATTGATCTAAGGCTGAAGTCATTACTTCAAGCTGCATATGCATCCGGCCTTCATGGAAAGTCCATACAAAGCCTTGATTGTTGATTCGAAGTTCAGCGACTGAAAATCAGCACAGTATGCTAGTGCTATGCTGATCCTTCTTTGATGGCTGATCAAAAATTTTCTTCTTAAAAACATGGACCTTTCAATAATCAGAGGAAATGTGGAGGAATTTGGGAGAGAGAATAATTTTCTAAAATCTCACAAAATAGAGGAATAAGAGATCTAAAAAATCCTGGAGAAGAACCCTTTCTTCTCCCTTCTTTTTCTCTTACCAGGACACAATAGCTTGTGTCTCAATGAAGCACCATGCCTAGTTCCTCTTTACACCCAAGCTTCCCATACCCCAAACCTCTCTCTTAGGTCTAAAATCTATAGAAAACTCATGCCCTAACTCCCATTAAATAGAGAGTTATGATAGAGTCTGTGTCTAGATCAAATACCTAGAAAGGTAGGTCCAAATTAAACAAGGATTAGGGTGCCCAATTCTTGGGCATCCCCTTATTTTTTTTTTCATGGACTCTAAAAAATATGTGCACAAAAGTCTTCTATTTTTCATATAAAAATCAGAGGGAAATCAAGTGGTTTGGCACCTTAAAGAGATAAGGAAAGATGATGTGTCAAACTCTATCCAATAGAATCTTAGGTCAAAACAACTTGTTTGTTGTTTTGATCTATTCCACAACTAATTTCCTTCTAAAATGATGAAAGATATAAAAAGGGTATGGATACTCTCTAGAAATAAAATTTTTCATAAAAATTCTAAGAAAAGTTAGCATGGGGGGGGGGGGTCAGCATGGAAAGCAAGGTGGTGCAAGATGGAGAAATCCTAGTCACACTAGGACTTCTAGTTTTGACTTGGTCCAACTTATTATTTAAACCTAATTAAATCAAAACCAATTAGAGATGATATTAGTCTAACTAAGAGCCTAATTAAATTATATTAAATTAAATTAAAATCTTATTTAATTTCTAATCAAATTAGAAATTGAGTACTTACAAGTCCTAATTGAATAGGGACTTGTTCTTTCTTGCAATTGGCTTATCCAATAAATCAATTAAACTTAATTCAATCAAATTCAAATAAAATATAATTAAATATTATTTAATTAAACTTAATCTCATCCCTTTGGATTAATCAAATTAAGCTAATTAGCAATTCGATTGCTAATCGATCCTTCTGCAACACTTGCACTAGGTCAAACATCAATCATATTGATTATTTGACCTTAGAACGATTCTAAATCATTGATCAACCATCCGATCTGATTGAGATCTCTTATATGTATGACCCCATAGGTTCGAACCTAAGTTAGTAGCATAAAAATAAATTTTTATACCAATCGAAGTGACCATCGAGCAATGATACCTGATGGTTGGATAGGTTAAATGTGTAAAGCAACACTCTTAGAACCCATGTGGATATAGTTTTCATATAATTCATCATTTTGACCTAAATGCTCGTAGGATAACTTAGAGTTTAATTATCAACCCTGATTAGATCATCCACAATATATTTTAAAATATCAAATCCATCTCATGGATTATCCTAACCAAGGTTTTGCTAAATTAAAATACAGTGATGTATTTTTTCCAAACTCTTGGAGTGGTCAATCCCATCTTGACCACTCACCAACTTCATAAGTACTTGACTATATCCAAAAATCTTCCATCACTAAATTAAAAATTTAGGTAGTCCGGTATCAAAGCATAATGAGTTGCTTGCAAGCCACTATGGTGATGTCAAGTCTATGGGATACTTATACCCATATCCCATCATAGCAATTCTTAACAGTAGAATGCTCTAGAGTTGGTCACGTTTAGTAATGATGTATCCTTACATCTCACCTATATGCCATACCAATATCTCCACACTCCTTGATTAAGAGGACAACCAATCTATATGGCATAGAACGATCTACACTCGATAAATGTTGTTATCCTAGTTAATAACGTATCATGTGATCGTGAATAGTTTAAGGATTAATTGATAAATTCTCTCTTTATCAAAACTAAATAGTCCTAAGGACTTCATCACAATATGGAGTTCATTAGAAGATGTAGATTTATGATAAAAATATTAGAATAAAATTTTATTCATTAATAAATTATTTATAATTATAAAATAGCACGATCGTTAATAAGTTGAGATACATTTCTCAACAAAAGTTAGCTCTAATCATATGCTAGCATGATTTTCTTGAACCTAATTGGATCAATCCAAATCAATCAAACTACGTGAGTCCAATTGATGATATTCAGATCCAAATCCTTGTTTGTGTGACCTAATAGATTCAATTCTGTATGATATTAGAACATGTCATGATCTCCATCATTGATATCATCGAAACATCTTTTGATGAACCATAACTCTTTTTGATTCACTCAATTAGAATTATTGATTATCAAGATAATTCTAATTGATCCCATAATCTGCTAGTGATATCTAATAATATGTGGTGGCAACCCATCAAAACTGAATATGAACCTCTCAGTGTAGCTATCGTGTGATTAAGTTTTTCCATCATAAGTCCTGATGGGATCTAGGTCAAGATTGACTCGTCAAATCCAATACCTGTCATATAATTGAATCATTTGATTGGAGTCCGATGTGAAATCCTAACAGAAACTCTTTTCATTATTTCAAATTGCTATGGCCATGGACTTTAGGACTCGATCTTATGATCAACATAGGACTATTCCTCTATCGAGATTGATAGATCCCATCTTGGTGTGATCCAGTTTCTACAATGAACATGCTATAGCCAACATACATCTCAGGATTCCAAATGGCTAGGACACTGAGTTATGGTATAGTCAAACTATAACACCATCAAGGTAAACTGTCGGTACACCTCAGGTTAGAGAACCAGACATACAACTGCAGTATCAAGCAAGTCATCGACGAGCAGGTAGACTTTCTTATAACTATTCAAAGTTGGTCATGCTTGATACCCTTGTTCTTAACAAGCAACTGTACTTTCATTTTGGTGTCTCTACATCATTAATTTAAGACTCATCTATCCTAAGAAAGCAATCATATACTGATCTTTCGAATCGATTACCATCCTCATGATGATCCTACGATTGCACTACTACAAAAATGGCCTATGGCAGCGATTTTCGAAACCGCTGCCATAGCTCCTATGGTTGCGATTTTCATTAACTACTACCATAGGTCCGACATATAGTAGCGGTTACAAAAAATCGCTACCATAGATCGGACCTATAGCAGTGATTACAAAAAATTACTGTTATAGATCGACCTATAGTAGCAGTTCATTATAACCACTGCCATAAGTTGGATCTATAGCAGCGGTTAGCAAGAACCGCTGCTATAATCTGATTTATGGCAATGGTTAATTATAACCGCTGCCATATATATATATTTTTAAATATTATATAATTTTAAAATTTAATATCCATCTTTATTATTCATTATCTAAATAATTACCATTAGAGTATTGTCACAGAAGATCACCTCGATCTGATAGCCCTAGCTTCATCGATCAGAAAAATTTGATTTCGACGATCACGAATGAATTCAATGATCTGATAGATGAAGACCTTCGATGGATCCAAAAATCTACAATGATGATCTTGATGATGTTTGTAATATACTATCAAAGTTTTACTTCAATCGGATATCATTATCTTGGTCAATTTAGTATAGGTTAGTTTCGACCGTTAAATGATAAACGAATGATCAAAGGACTAAACGATGTTCGATTATAAGATAATTTTTTTTATAAATAATCTTGGCTACTACTTTAATTATTTTTTATAGTGGTGATTATAAAATTTAACTTGTGAGATGAAGAACGATCTAAAACTATACGTCTCCTAATAACCATCCTGAAACTTTATTGATTGTTATGCTCATGCTTTTGCAATATCTGCTTAACATGAATAGTTTATAATAAGTACCATAAATTCAACAATAAAAGTATTAATTTATTAATTAATTTATATTAATTTTTAAAAATTAATGATCAATTTATATATAATTTTTGAGAAATTAATATTTTTATTAATTAAAAAATTAACTAAAAAATAATAAAAATTAAAAAATAAAATTTTATAATCAATGGAAAGAGCTCATTTTTTTTATCACAACGAAATAAGTTTCAAGCAAAATGAAGCTAAAATGGAGAAGATATGAATTTTTAAAGAAATAAAATAAATAAAAATTAAATAAAAAAAAGAAAAATGGCTCAATCAGCTCAAGCCATTGCGCCAAGCCATCAGTCGGTCCACAATCCAAGCATGGACTGCCAACTTAGCAGAAATTGATGAATCAGAGTGCGACACGTGGCAGACCTAGCCCTTAAAGGGTCCATAGAAATCTATCGTGACTCATAGGGCATTTTGGTCTTTTTCACTTAGTGACAGGAGCGTTGATTGGCTATGGTGTGTGGTGCCATGCGGTCCATGAGAACAGAAATTATGCGATCGGATGGCTATGGTATCTTGCGGTTAAGATCAAATGGCTATGATTATTTTCGGATCTGATTCAGCTTTAGACTTCACGCGGATCGCCATCCAATGGCAATACTCGATCAAAGGGATGATCAGATGGTCCAGAATGCTCTCGATAGTGATCAAAACTCCTGATGCATGATTAGCTGCTAGATTTTCTCCATCAAGATGCGATCGGATGGTCAGAATTTAATCCAATCTGATCTGGGTCGATACACATTCGATTTTGATTATTTTTGGTCCATTGGATTCCTATCAATGGCCAAATTTCATCCAGAGCAGTAGAATTCATTCAGGACTCTTTGTAATCTAATTTTTACTCAAATTTTTCCATATTTTGGTGATCAAAAAGCTCCTTAGTCTCATATTGCCTAGAAGAAAACTCTCAGCTCTCCTAGCTCTATAAAAAGGATCCTAGGTCTTTAGAAATCAACAGATCTGATCAAGGTGAAGCTTTGATATAAGGGGAAGCCAAGCTATGGGTTAAAGGCTGCTTCAAAGCAACGGATGCTGAGAAGAAGAGCTAGGCTTCTATACCATTTTTCTATCAATGTCGATCAGAGATTAGGCTATTTTATTTTATTTTCTTTTCTTTTTAAATTTCATGTATTTAAATTTTGAAATTTTAATTAATAAAAATTTTATTTTTTTGCACTTTAATTTTAGTTCTTTATTTTTATTGCAATTTAGTTTTTATACTTTAATTATTGCTTTTTATTTTATTGCAACTAGATGCTAAGATCTAACTAGTAGATCTTAGTACCAAGTTTAAATTTCTGCACCTTTTAATTTTCACTTTTAATTTTTTGAATTCACTTTTGATTTCAAAACTCAATTTTTTTTTTCTTTTTAAAAATCATAGATTTCAAATCTAAAACACCACCTTCTCTGTGGATTTGACCCGACTCACTACTGTCTATGTATTCTTAATTATTTTAAGAAGTCAGATTAAACTGATAAATATGGTATCTTAACGACAACATCGCATTCTTTATCAAGTTTTTGGCACCGTTGCTGGGGAAGGAATAGATGCTATTTTTTTTTATTTCTTTAATTTTTTTATAAATTAATTATAAATATTTTTTTAAAATATTGCTTGCTAATTTTTTTTTATTTTGCAGAAAAAGAGGTTAAAGAACAAAAAGAATCAGGACAAGGAACAAATTATTTAGTTTTGCTTGGTGAGATCAATCCTAACCCTAGTCCTTTTTATTTATTTATTTATTTTATTTTAAAATTAAATTTAAAAAAATATATCCACTTAAATCTAATTAAAAATCTCATGATAAGATTAGAAATTCTAACTGCTTAGAGCATGCATCATATTATTTTTATTTTTATTTTTGTTTTTATTTTTTTGGTGATCGCTGGAGATAAGGTAAGCTCTTAAGTTTAATCAATTTGATGCATCTACTTTAGTTGCATAGAATTCCTTGTTGAAAGTGATTATGCATATGCATCTTTAAATCAACTTAAGGACACAATCCAATTAATCAAGATAAGGTGGAGATTTGATCACCCTTCCTTTGCCCACAAACAACCAACCAGCATCCTGCATTGACCTAAGCCTTCAATTTTAAAACCAATTAGACATCAGCCCTAGGAGCTCGAGCTCAATAGGACAAGGTACCATAAGAGTTGAACCGAGTTAGGATTAGTCAATTTGACTGATGTCTAGAAAAGTGGTTCAGGGATGATTAGGTCCGAAGGAAGGTGGTTTCTAATTGATTCTGTTCGCTTACCTGGCCAAGCATAATTGGTATCTAAAGCAAGCAACGAGGGGACTCCCACTGACCTTACACTTACCTGACCAATTAATTGGCTAATCCTATACTTGGAGGGCTTGAAGGTGACCTTAACAGTTAGGAGCTGTCTAGATCTAGGATAATCCTTAGTCAGGATTGATTCACCAACTTGATTGCTAACCAACATCAAACCTAATTAAACCTAATTCTTCTCTCTCTTCTTAGTTCGAGGACTCCTTAAAAATTTTTTAGAACTTTTATTTCTTTTTTTCTCTTCAAAAAAAAAATAAAATAAAAATTAAATTAAAAATTAAATTAAACTAACTTAAAAAAATATATTAAAAATAATAATTAAAATTAAATTAAATTAAATTAAAGATAATAATTAAAATAATCTAAAAAAATAATTTTTTATAAAAATAATAATATAATAAAATAAAAAATATAAAAAAAATTTTTGAACCACATGTTAGGGTTGCATTAGTACATTTACAGTAGGAAATTACTTTACCTAATCTAGTTGAACCCAATCATAACATTGGAAGGTTGAATCGTATTAAACTAGATGGCTGAAAATTTTAGAGAACCAGCTAAGCAGATTAAGGAGTATTTTATCCCTTCTACCTATAGCCCATCGACTTGTATCTAGTTACCTGATATCCATGCTACCCACTATGAGATTAAGCCGACCATAATCCAGATGCTCCCATCTTTCTATAGGAACACCAATGAAGATCCTTACAAACATCTGGATGAATTCTTAGAAATCTGCTCTATGGTGAGAGTTCAAAATTTAACTAATGATGCCCTCAGACTAATTTTATTTTTTTAATCATTAAAAGACAAAGCCAAGTACTGGCTTGGCACAATAGGAAGACTAATTAAAACTTGGGCTAAATTGCAAAGTGAATTTCTTAAGAAATTTTATCCCATAGGCTGAACCAACATTATGAGGTGAACTATCACTGGATTTGCACAACTTTCAGGGGAACAGATTCACGAGTCATGGGAGAGACTTAAGAAACTTCTTAGAAAATGCCCACACCATGGTCTGTCTAAGTGGCAAATAGTTCAAGCTTTCTATGAGGGTTTAGGAGATCAATAATCAAACTAGATTAGCTTGATTGATCACATCCAGACCCAAATTCTTAATTTGTGTGATCTAGTTAAGTTCAGTTCTGTATGGTCATGAGATATGTCATGATCTCTATCATCAACATCATCGAAAAATCTTTTGATAGATAAGAACTTTTCTGATTCATATAATTAGAATGATCGATCATCAAGATCATTCTAATTGCTCCCAAAATCCACCAGTGATATCTAGTAGTATATAATGACAATTCGTTAGAATTAAAAATAAACCTCTCGGTGTAGCTATCAGTGTGATTGGGTTCTTCTATCTTGAGCTTCGATAGGATTAGGGTTAAGATGAACTCGTGAAACCCAATATCCATCATATAAATTAATCATTCGATTTGAGTTTGATGTGAAACTCTAATAGAAACTTTTTTTATTATCTTCACACTATCATGGCCATGGGCTTATGGACTCAATCTCATGATCATCATAAAGCTACTTCTCATCTACCGAGGTAGATAGATCCCTTATTGGTGCAATCCAATTCCTACGATGAACATGCTATAGCCAACATACACTTCAGGATTTTGAATGGCTAGGAGATTGAGTTATGGTGTAGTCAAACTATAACACTCTCAAGATAAACTACCAATACACCTCAAGTCAAAGAACCAAATACACCACTGCAACATCGAGCTTGTCATCGATGAGAAGGTAGACTCCCTTATGACTGCTCGAGATGGTCATGCTCGGTATCCTTGTTCTCTAATGAGTACCTATACTCTTGGTTCAGTATTTTCACACTATAGACTTAAGACTCATCTATCCTGAGAAATTGATCATACACCAATCTTCCAGATCGATCATCATCCTTATGATGATCCTACAATCAGGAGCAGTTTATGGGCTAATTATGAAAATTCTTGTCTTAAATTTTTAACTCTTGAAAATATGAATTGTGATTATCATTAACTCAAAGAATATATCACAGACATTTTACATATACATTATGATAGAAAATAATCTTTTTATTAATTTATAGTCAAAATTATAAAATTATTCCTAGAAGTGTATTATAAGTGTCAGCCAATCTGACTTCTAGGGCACACATCAAATAAACTCCCACTTGACCTAAAGTCAATTAGCTATAAATCTAAGTCCCAACTTCTCTAAGTGGGATTCAATTTTCTATTGGCTCAATGGCTTTGTTAGTAGGTTAGTCGCATTGTTTGCGATGTTGACTCTCTTGACCTCGACGTATCCCTCCTCGAGGTAATCGTGGATAAGATGGAATCGTCGTTCAATGTGCTTGAATTTTTTATGAGATCTCGGCTCCTTAGCTAGGACTATGGCGCCGTTATTATCGCAGTACAAAAGGATGGCATCCGATGGCAGCACTCCGAGCTTTGCGGCAAATTTCTTGCACCAAGATCCTTATTTGCAGCTTCCAACATAGCAATGTATTTTGCTTCCATGATGGAGTCTACTATCACTGTCTGCTTGTAACTCTTTTGGCTAACAGCACCACCATTGCATACAAATAATCTTTTAGATATCAACTTTTGATCATCTATGTCGGACATAAAGTCCGAGTCTATAAATCTCTAGACTTGGAGTTCTCCATTATCAAAGACTAGAAACATATCCTTAGTCCTTCTTAAGTACTTAAGGATACACTTCATAGAAGTCTAGTACTCTTCACCTAGATTCAACTAATACCTACTCACGACACTAACAGCATGGGCGATATCAGGTTGTGTACATAGCATGGCATACATGAGGCTCCCTATTATCGAAGCATAAAGGATCTTGCTCATGCATTCAATCTCCTCAAGTGTGCTAGGGCACTTCTTCTTAGAGAGATGAATGACATGTCTAAAGGGCACTAGACCCCTTTTGGAGCTTTTCATTCTAAACCTCTTTAGCACCTGCTCTATATACATCTTTTGTGAAAGACTCAGCATCCTATTCGGTCTATCCCTATAGACCTTAATTCTTAGAATAAAGGATACTTTTCCTAGGTTTTTCATAGAGAACTCTTTAGATAATCACATTTTGACCATGGTCAACATGAAAATATCATTCTCAATTAGGAGGATGTCATCCATGTATAGTACGAGGAAGACAATAGTGCTCCTACTAATCTTTTTAAGTACATACGATTCCTCCTCATTTTTGATGAAACCAAATAATTTGATCACATTATTAAAATGAGTATTCCAGCTCTGAGATGCTTGCCTAAGTCCATATATGGATCTTTGCAGCTTGCATACCTTGTGATTACCATCACTGGGTGTGAAATCAAGCGACTGTTCCATATAGATATCCTCCTTAAGATATCTATTTAAGAATGCCATTTTTACGTCCATCTACTATATTTCATAATTAAAATAGACTGCAACAACAAGCAATGTGCAGATGGATTTAAGCATGGGTACTAGCAAAAAGCTATCCTAATAGTCAATGCCTTCATGCTGACTATACCCTTTCACTATGAGCCTTGCTTTGAATGTCTTTACATTCTCATCGGCACCTATCTTTCTCTTAAAAATTCATTTATACCCAATAGGTACTATACCCTTAGGTGGATCTACTAAGATCCAGACTTGGTTGGAGTGCATTGAGTCAATTTCTGACCTCATTGCCTCTAATCATTTCTCGAAGTGATATCTGATATTGCCTCGTCATAGATCTTAGGATCATCATCATGAATCCCATTTCTTGTGAGGAACATTTTTTCATCATCTTCTAAAATAGTACCTAAGTATCTTTCAGAAGGATGAAAAACTCTAGTTGATTTTTGAGGTAGAGAAGGTAGTATTTGGACTGGCTCAATCTAATTAGGTTCCATAGGTTTCTTAGCACATTGCTATTTGGAGACCTTCTCCTCGAGCATGATCTATCTCCAGATGCCACCATCTTGAATAAACTATTTTTCGAGAAAATGACATGTCAACTCACAATCACATTATGGTCTTCTAGAAGATAGAAATAATATCCTAATGACTCTTTAGGATATCCTATGAACCAAGCTCTAAAGGACCTAGACTTTAACTTGTCCGCCTATTATTTCTTAATATGGGATGGACAATCCCAAATTCTGAGGTGACTCAGACTTAGTTTTTTACCATGACATATCTCATACGGTGTGGTAGGAATGATTTTAGAGGTAACCCTATTTAGTAAATATATTACAGTCATTAGATTATGTCTCCAAAAAAAATCAGAAAGGTTCATGAAGCTAATCATGGATCGGACTATATCTAATAGGGTCCGATTTCTCCATTCTAAAACCTTGTTGAGTTGAGGTATTCCAGGTGGAGTCCGTTATGAGATTATGTCATTATCTTTAAAATAGTCCAGAAATTTCTAACTAAGGTATTTACCACCTCGATCTAATGGAAGAATCATAATGAGTTTTTCTATTTATTTTTCTACTTCGAGTCTGAATTTCTTGAACTTTCAAAGGCTTCATACTTATGTCATATCAAATACACATATCTGTACCAAAATAAATTATCAGTAAAGATGAGAAGTAGATATAATTGCCTTTGGCCGGCACATCAAATGGGCCGCACACATCTATGTACCGAGGCAAGTAGGTTTGTGGCCCTTTTTCCATGTCCTATAAAAGAGAGCTTGGCCATTTTGTTATGAAGGCATGATTCACAAATCGGATATGACTCAGAAATTAACGGACTTAATAGCCTAAATTTCTCCAATTTGTTAACCCTATCTTTCATTATATGACCTAATTTAAGGTGCCATAGATACCTATCATTTAGACTATCCCTAGGTCTCTTTGATCCTATGGCATTCATATTTTGCTCGATATTGAAAACAAAAACATCAATATGTAACTGATAGAGATCATTAATAACGAAACCACTTGTAATTTTATTTCTTTCAAAAAAAATATTACAATTGTCCTTAAGAAAACTAATTACATAGCCTTCTTATGCTAAATAAGAAAGAAATCAAATTCCTACTTGCTACAGGCACATAATAATAGTCCCTAAGCACTAGATCTAATCCTAACGATAGTCAAAAAGGATAGATTCCTACGATCATAGCAGCAACTCTTGCTCCATTCTCGATGCATAGGATCATTTCACCTTCTCTCAACCTCCTGCTCTTCTCAAGACTGTGCATAAAAGTGCACAGATGAGCACTAGAATTAGAGTCAAGCACCTAATTAGATGTAGAAGAAACCATTAGATTAGATTCAATTATGAGCATATCTCTAGAAGGACCTGCCTCCTTATTCTTCAGGCTAGCCAGGTATAAAGGGTAGTTCCACTTTCAATGGCCGTCTGTATTATAATGAAAACACTTTTCTTTGTCGGTGGCCTTCTTCTTCGGCTCTCCTTTCTTCTTCTTCCCTTCATCTATCTTCTACTTCTTCGCAGACTTCTTCTTCTTTTCAAAAGACTTTTTTTTGGAGGAAGTCTACTCCATAGCAAGCACCGAGCTCTTTAAATTTTTCAAAGAAAGCTTAGCAGTAACTAGTATATTCATCAATTATGGTAAGGTATATTATAGTTTATGTATATAAAAGTTTATGATGAACTGCCCATATGCATCAATCATAGACTGCAAGATCACATCAACTTGCAAGTTTCTATCTAGCTTAATATCGAGCTTTTCAAGCTCTTCTAAGTCCTTGATCACCATCAGATAATGATCTTGGACCAACTTCCCTTCACACATTTGAGTCTTAAAAAGTCTCCTTATGACTCGATACTTAGCTATGTGACTCTCCTCACCAAACAACTCTTGTAGATGAGCCAACATTTGGCAAGCAGTTTTGATGTCCTCATGTTGCTGCTGAAGCTCATCAAATATCGAACCCAACATGTAGTACCTAGCTTTATTATCTTCGTCCATCCACTTTTTTAGAGATGCTCTTTGTTCAGCAGATGGACGGACTAGTAAGATGGGGGGTCTTGGTCCAATACATGAGTCAGCTTTTTGAAATCTAAAATAATTTTGTAGTTTCAGAGCCAATCCTTGTAATTAGATTCGGTCAGTCTGTTGGTGTCCAGGATACGGGCTAGTGGATTAGACGTAGACATTTTTCCATGGAGAGTCAAAATTTTTAGTTAGATTTTATAATTAGACTTAACCAATTTCTTTAAGGATTGTATTTTTAAATAAATTAAGCTCTCACTATTTTTTTTGGATCCCTTCACTTTCTTGGTAAAGATGTGAAAATCTCCATGATCAATTAATTTCTAATCGATGGTGCGGTCCCACCGACTGGCTTACCACCTTGCCTAATAATTATTGATGATGGGTCAATCGATGAGTGGACAACTCTTGTCCAATGATTCTCTAATCATAGTGCACTCAAACCTGGTCTCTAATTCATGAAACTCATCATGTCCAAAATATTGCTCCACTTCTTAGTTAAGTCAGACCCACCATTTGCATGAATTGAATTTCTGATTGGATCCCTCACCATATTCAAAATATTAAGCCCAACCCATCCTCCAATCGTAAAATCTAATGCCTAATAGATATAGTTGCATCTTTTCAGTGCAACTGAACCACTGTAATCAGTCGAAAACAATCAACCCCGAGAAGAGCCTATTCATCTACAATGGTGGAAGACCTATGACTTAATATTTTCTTAAGAAGATTTAATTTTGGTCTATTTAAACTTGACTTGACTTAGTCATAACAATTATGACTAATCTAGTGGCATGGGTTAGCTCGAATAGTTAGACACTTCTAATTAAAATTGTATCGACCCAAATGGCTAAGTAAGTGAGATTGGTGGAAGGGATATACCATTAACTCGATAATAATATATTTAGATTGAGTAGCTCCTAATTAAAAATCAGTCGATCGTGTTTGCCAATCTTATTTTAGACACCAAATTATCGAACGAGAATAAATTGGGTTAGCCTACAATCCAGGCTTGAACCATGGAGCCAAATTAGGTCTTGACTTGATTGACCACATGTGATGTGAGTTGACCTTACCTAAACTTAATCCTATTGGGCTGGTCAATTCTAAGCACTCTTGATCCCACCTAACCAACTCTCGATTTGATTTGATCAATCGCTAGACCTAATTGAGTTACCCAAGCCCGAACCCAAATTTATGAAGGTGTCTTAGATCTAAAAATTCATAATTTTTAGATCTTATTGGTTTCATAATCTTAATTCTTAATTAAGTTTGGGTTCATAAATAGAAACATGCCAAAAATTCTAGGGTTTTAGGATCTACGATTTTGTAGAAAAGTAAGTTTTCAATTTTTGATGAAGGACAAACATGCAGCACTTCTACATGCCATAAGAGCACCCCATCGAATGAAAAGAGAGGGCCTTTAAACCCTTTTTACTCTTATGACCGGACGGCCAAGGAGAATGCCTTAATTAGAAACAAATACTATACTACAAAATAATAAGATCTATAACATATATCACATATAAAATCATTGATCTAAACATACATGTTCTGTATACATCTCATGTATCATTCATTAAATCACCAATATATGCTTTTAGATTTGATATATCACATATAATATCTAAAAAATAAAATTTTAAATTGATCACATCAAATAAAACTATATTCTAGATAATTCATAGAACTATTCTACAACTAGTCCAGGCAAGCATTTATCATATCTCATATGAACATTTAAATATTTAATTTTCTACTTTTTAGATCTGATTATAATATTTATAACATAAAAAATAGAAATAAATAAATATAAAAATTATATTTAATCATATCAAAAAGAAAAACTACACTAGACTACACATAGAATAATTCTACACCTAGTCTAGACATGTATCTCGTATATCATTGATATGAATCTAAATTTTTTAATTTTCTGATTTTAGATCTAATCACATCGATATAATATTTGAAATCCTTTAATATTAGATCATAAAACTTAAAAAAATTAGATCTAAAATAAATCTGAAGAAATGCTAACCTGGCTCTGATACCAATTGTAGGAAAATCGACATTTTCTCGCTACAGGATCGTTAAGATCCGATCAGATCTATAAGGATATTTTAAAATATTTTCCAAAAAAATTCTAATTAGATAAGATCCTATAGATGTAATATTAAAAACTAACATAAAATAAAGTAGGAACAATAATTGTTACCTTTAGGGTAAACTGCTTTTATCCTGACGATGACCTGCTGAAGTCCAGGATTCTGGATCTAGCCATGCAAGCGCCTGGCTTCTACCAAAGTCCACTCGAACAGGATCTGGATGTGATCTCCTTCTAGATTTTATTTTCAAAAATCAGATATAGATCTGATTCGTAGAGCCTTCAAAATAGTCGATGAAGGAAGCGCTCTCATCTCATAAACACACTGTATGTCTTCCCAATCATTGCGCCAAAGCTTGGACCTTCCTTGCTGGATTTGCCCAACCTCTTAAGCATGGAGAGGGAAGAGAGGACTAGAGGGAGGCATGGAAGAGAGAAGAGGCAGCCTTGCGGTGTGGTTGATGGGTGCAATGATTAAACCCTAGGCACAGATAGGGTTTAAATAGACCTTGCTGCACCATGCAGTGCCACATCACTTTGACCAATCAAATTACTCGATTAAGTCAAATCTTAATCTGATTGGTGGAGTGATGTCACTTGATCCAATCAAGTTAGAGACCCCTTAAACTTCTTATAGGTGGCACCAAGTTTGGATAGGCCTAAATACTTTGGCGCTTAGGTATTTAAAACCATCATGCAACCCTGGAGTCCCATCTGTATGGGACTCCATCTCTTTTCCCCATGTGCGCATGCCAACTAGGGGCGTGCGCACATTTTTGTGCATGAAGTCTAAGTGGGTGTGCACCCCAAGGAGATGTCCAAGGGGGGTGCATGTCCCTACCCCTTTTTTCTTGCATTGCAACATCTTATGTCCCAACAGTGATAGAAAATGGCAGGTGGCGATAGAAATTAGCAGGTGTTATCTTATTTCCATCTGATGGATTAAGACAATCCTTTTTTAACCTGGACAAGCTTCAGTCAGACAAGGATAAACCCATACAAGGTTTTCTGGTGAGCCCAAATCAATTTGGTTCAGTCAAGATGAACCAGAAAGACTACAGAGGAAGAAAGTTAGGCTCAATCATGTGGTAGCATGATTTTCTTGAACCTAATTAGATCTAATCCAGATCAATCAAACTGGATTAGCTCAATTGATCACATCCAAACCCAAACACTTGTTTATGTAATCTAATTAGGTTCAGTTCCATATGGTAATACGATATATCGTAATCTTTATCATCGAAACATCTTTCGATAGATTAGAATTTTTTTGATTAATACAATTAGAATGATCGATCATCAAGATCATTCTAATTACTCCCAAAATCTATCAATGACACCTAGCAGTATATGAAGGTAATCCATCAGAACTGAATATGAATCTCTTGGTGCAGCTACCTGTATGATTGGATTCTTCTATCTTGAGCCCCGAAGGATTAGGGTTAAGATGAACTCGTCAAACCCAATATCTATCATATGAATTAATTATTCGATTCGAATTCAATGTGAAATCTTAATAGAAACTCTTTCTATTATCTTCACACTACCATGGCCATAAGCTTATGGACTCGATCTCATGATCATCATAGAGCTACTTCTCATCTATCGAGGTAGATAGATCCCTTATTGATGCAATCCAATTCCTACAATGAACATGCTATAGCCAACATACATCTTAGGATTTCAAATGGCTAGGAGACTGAGTTATGGTGTAGTCAAACTATAACACCCTCAAGATGAATTACTGATGCACCTCAGATCAAAGAATCAGACATACCACTACAGCATCGAGCCAATCATCGATGAGAAGGTAGACTCCCTTATGACTGCTCATGATAGTCATGCTTGTTGCCCTCATTCTCTAACGAGTACATGTACTCTCGCTTCAGTGTCTCCATACTATAGACTCAAGACTCATCTATCCTAATGAAGTGATCATACACCAACCTTCCAAATCAATCACGATCCTTGTGATGATCCTACGGTTAGGAGCAGCTTATGAGCTAATTATGACAATTCATGTCTTAAATTTTCAACTCTTAAAAATATGAATTGTCATTACCATTAACTCAAAGCATGTATCACAGATACTTTAATACACACTATAATAAAAAATAATCTTTTTATTAATTTATTATTAAAATTATAAATTATTTTTAGAAGTGTATTACAAGTGTCAGCCAATCTGGCTTCTAGGATACACATCTAGTACCTAACTAGTTGATTGGCTGATCTTACACTTGGAGGGCTTGAAGGTGACCTTGTCAGTTAGGAGCTATGTAGAAATAGAATAACCCTTAGTTAGGATTATTTGCCTAACTTGATTGCTAACAAACATTAAACCTAATTAAAACTAATTTTTCTTTCTCTTCTTAGTTCTTGGACTCCTTAGGATCTTCTCTTTAGAAATCTTCTTTCTTTCTTCTTATTTTCTTTCTCAAAAATAAAATAAAGTAAAATAAATTAAAAATAATAAAAATATTAATAATTAAATAATAAAAATAATTTAAAATAATATAAAAATTTAAAAATTAAAATAAATAAATAAAATAATAAAATCATTAAAAAATTATTATTTTTTAAAAAATAAAATAAAAATACTAAAAAATCTAAATAAATAAAATAATAATATAAAAATTTAAAGATTATAAAAAAATTAATAAAATAATAAATAAATAAATAAATAAATTTAAACAATTCTAAACCATATCTTAGGATGAGGGGAGCGCATAGGGTTTCTAGCTTTTTGAAAACTTTTTTCAATAAATGCATAGTGGATAATGTTATTAATCATATTAATAATGAAAAGCTATAGATCTATTCTAAAAATTCTACATCTAATGTATCATATATGCATGCATATTTGAAAATAAAAATAAGATCAATAGTAAAACTATTTTATTGCTCTACGTGTTCAGAACACGTTACCTATTCGTGGGTAGAAGAACATTGCAATTTGATCTTCTCAGTATAGATTTGAATGCCGTGACGTAGCCACACACGTGTTTGGCCTCCATGGATAATCCACATGAGGCTCTGATCCTAATTAGTTCCTTTCGAGTGCTAGCTCTGTAGAAACCTTCAATGGCTGATTTAGATCAAACTTCTTTTGATCTCTTTCATCAAATCTTCGGACACTCCGGATCTTAATGAATGTAGATGAGAAGCTAAGGAGGTTCTCCACTTGGATTTATGAATTCATGACCTCATAACTCACAGATCTAAATCCCAAACCCTAGATAAATTCTAGGGTATACTCTCACCCAAAACTCTTGCGCCTAGAACTCTCTTACTTTTTGTCGCATGCAGAGAGAAGACTTTCTCTTCTCTTCTTTTGATGTTCCTCTCTTCTCTTTTGCTCTCTCTTTTGATGTTCCTCTCTTCTTCCTCACGTCCATAAAATCCAGCATTTTATAGAAGTGCACAAAATATGGAAGGCGTGAGGGGTTGGGTTAGATCAAGTGGTTACCCACTCAAATTCAAATCCCATTCAAATTCAATTGGTAACCAGATCAAATCAATCCATAAGGCACATGAGAAGGAAGAATGCACGCCCTCCCTTGCATGGAAAACTTCACGAGAAACCTTTTCTTGTGGAGGAAGGATTTGGTGCAGATTTTGGTGATGTGGAACATGGGAAGACTAGTCAAACTAGTCTCATTGTTTGTCCTCCAATCAAACCAATCCAATCCAAATTGGTTAGGTCCAATAAGATTAGATTAAACTCAACTTATTTAGACTTAATTAGGCTTAGTTAAATCCTAATCAAATCAAAAATTAATCAAGCAAAACCCCTGATTAAATTAGGGATTAAACCTTCTTGATGATTAGATCATCTCATAATCTAATTGGATCAAATCCAAATAAATCCAATTCAATTGGTCTTGATCCAAAAATAATCACTCAATCAAATTGAGTTAATTAGTGATCAAATTACTAATTAAACTTCTCTTGATTAGCCATTAGATCGAGTAGAAACCTCAAGTATGTGTGACCCCATAAGTTCGAATCCAAGCCGGTAGCATAGAAATTAATTTTCTATACTAATCGAAGTGACCATCTAGTAATGATACCCGACATCTGGATAGGCCGAATAGTGGAATCACAACATTTAAAACCTACATGAATATAGTTACTGCATAATTCATCCCTTTGACCTCTGTGCATAGGATGACTCTGGATTTAACTGTCAACCCTGGAAGATACATCTAAATCGTGTCTTAAAGCAATTAGTTTTATGACCCCTTACTAAGACTACCTTGGCTAAGGCTTTGCTAAATTAAAATACTATTGAACATAGCTTCTGAGTCCAGGAGTGGTCAATCTCATCTTGACTCACGCACTGACTTCTTAAGTACTTGATTATACCTAGAAACCCTCCACCACTGAATTAGAAATTCTAGTAGTTCGGCACCAAAGCACAGTAAGTTGCTTGAAAGTCACCATGGTAATCTGAGGTCAGAGGGACACTTATGTTCATATTCCATCAGAGCAATTCTTGATAGTAGAAAAGCTCTAAAGTTGGCCATGTTTAATGCAGATATATCCTTATATCTCACCTGCATGCTATACCAGTGTCTCCACACTCCTTGGTTAAGAAAAAAATCAACCTATATGGCACACAACGATCTATACTCGATAGACATTATCATCCTTGGTAACAACGTATCATTTGGTCACGAACAATTTTAAGGACTAAATGATGATTTCTCTTTTGTCGATTCTAAATAGTCCTAAGAACTTTGATAAGTGGTAAAAGTATACTAATAAAAATATTAAATTATAAAATAAATTAATTTATTTCTTTAAAAATTGATACTTTTATTAATCTTATGTAGGAAAGAAGGCCATCAATATGAAGATCTTATTTTTCTGATTCAGATGAAATAAATTTTAGGCAAAATGAACTTCAAACAAGCCCAAAATTAAATTTAAAAAAAAAAATCGGTTTGATTCAAACTGGTTCAGAAAAATTGGCTCAACAGACCGCCTGGTTCAACTACACCAGCAGACCGACCCACTGATGCAGCACTGACGGTAGGTTGACGTCAGTATTTTTTGCGGCGCATGGTGGACCGACTTGAGGGCATTTTGAGAATTTCACATGAAGAAGCGCGCTCCGATTGGCTAAAGAATGCAACGGTCCATGCAACATCAGGCTCGTGCATGGTCTATAGAGGGTAATTTAGAAATTTTATTTGATCTGACGGACACCTTTCATTGGGATTTGATCGAACGGTTGACATGCATGCACTGATGAATGGCATCTGCAGCTCTCGGTCAAGATCCAACGGTTGAGATTCATCTCGACGTTAAACTAAAGATCAGAAGCCTTCCCTATGCGCGATCTGACAGCCCAAATTCAATCCAACAATTGATCTAATGGCTGGCATGAATTCCGACTTGATCTGGGTAATTTTAAAAGGTTTTTAAGCAATTTTTGGACCATTTGATCAACATCCAACGATCAAAATCATCCAGGATCCTAATTTGAGTTGTTTTGAGAGTTTTAAACCTAATTTTTAAAGGAATTTGGGGAAAAATCAATCTCTTAGCCTATAAAAATAGAGGACCTGCTGTTGCCGTAAAATAAAGGAGGAGAGTCAGAGAAATAAAAAAAAAAAAAGAAGAGAAAGAGAGGATAGAGGTAGAAAAAGAAGAGAGATTTGTGAGAGAAAGAAAAGAATTTTTAATTTTTTCTTTCGACAATCAGAATATTGATCAAGGAGCTTCTTCTTCTTCACCAAGTTCTCCACACCAAGAGCGATGGACAATCAATTTTAGCAATCAAACAGTCTATTTTTTTTATACTTTTTATTTTATTTGATGTTTTTGGACTTGTTATCATGAACTAAATTTTCTTTAATTAAGGCTAAGGTATAGCCACTCTTTTGATGTAATATTCAGTATGATTTATTTTTAATTTTAAATTTTATTCATGAGGAGTATATAAATATGATTTTAATGCTTTTAGATTACTGGCCATCTTCTAATTGATCTGATGAATATAGATGTTACGGACCAAGTACATCTATGTTATTGCTTCCTGATTATATACCTTGTATTATGAATCAAATTAGAATTCATATGCATGCAGGAATTTTAGTGCACTTTGGATGTAGCATATTTTAATTAGAGGGTTTCATAAAACTTAATGTATTAATATTTATTTAAATTACACTTGGACCAAAGGGTAATTAATAAATATTGATAGTTTTGCTATGCTTGGACCAAAGGATAGTGAATAAATTAGAAGACTACATCATCACATGAAATAAAATTAATCTAATAATCTGAATATTGTATTGATTGAGTTGGTGAACCGATTGCCTTAGTAACACATTGTTCTTAAGTTTAAAACCCTAATAATTACACTCTCTCTATTTCCTTAAAATTTTTAATTATTTCTTTTTTTTGTTCTTTAATTTCTTATTCTCATAAATCAGTCTTCTAAATGAAACATAGGAAAGAGCTTTTCAGTACTTGTTTTCCAATCTTCTAGGGATGATACTCTACTCATTCACTTTATTACTTGATCGACTGGTGCACTTGCCATAGCTATAGATTAGCACGCATCAAACTTCATCACAACAGACATGAGTTCATTAGAAGATGAAAATTTATGATGAAAAAGCTAGAATAATTTTTATTCAATTAATAATTCATATACAACTATATGAAATAGCTCAATTATCAATAAACTGATGATTGGCTTTGAGACACTATTCCCAACAATCTTCTACTTAGTCTAAAGCCAATCGGTGTAGTATCGTATACCCATCTTCGAGTTGAAGTCATCGAACTCCTTCACCACAAAGGCTTTAGTGAATAGGTCAGCCAAGTTCTTCTTTCCATCAATCTTCTGAAGATCGACATCATCTCCATCCACGATCTTTCAGACAAGATGGAAGCGACATAGAATATGCTTCATCCACTATTGTACTTTTAGTTCCTTCGCTTGAGCTATGGTTCTAGAGCTATCTAGAAGAGCAGAACTGGACCATCTAGGGAGGGTGTTACTTCGAGCTTTAT
This sequence comes from Cocos nucifera, assembly GCA_006176705.1. Classification (NCBI taxonomy): domain Eukaryota; kingdom Viridiplantae; phylum Streptophyta; class Magnoliopsida; order Arecales; family Arecaceae; genus Cocos; species Cocos nucifera. Next base: position 69,397 of record QRFJ01002107.1, on the reverse strand, counting down.
GATGAACTTCTTCAGCCACATCGCTTCTTTGGCAGCATCTGATGCAGCAACATACTCTACCTCACACACTGAGTCGATCATGGTGTGTTGCCTGAAACTTTTCCAACAGACAGCTCCACCATTAAGGGTAAATGCATACTCTGACACACTCTTGCTATCATCATGATCAGACTGAAAATTAAAGTCCGTAAACCTCATAAGTCTCAAGTTTGACTCACCATAAACAAGCCACTAGTCCTTATTATTTCTCAAATACTTTAAGATGGTTTTAACAACCTTCTAGTGGTTCTCCCTTAAATCAAATTGGTATCTACTCACTACTCCTAATGAGCATGCTACATCTAGTTGCATACATGTTATGGCATACATAATAGAATCCACTACTGGAGCATATGGAATTCTACTCATATGCTCTCTCTCTTAAGATGCTGTCAGACAATCCTTCTTCGAGAGAGAAATTTTATGGCCTATCGGTAGATAGCCCTTCTTGAAATTCTCCATGCTGAACTTCTTCAGCACAGTATCAATGTATGTGGACTGGGATAATCTAAGAAATCTTTTAGATCTATCTCTATAGATCTTCATCCCTAGGATGTAGGAAGCTTCTCCCAGATCCTTCATGAAGAACTGTGACAATAGCCAGATCTTTATTCCTTGTAATACAGGGACATCATTCTCGATTAAGAGAATATTGATGCGTGCTAATTTATAGCTATGGCAAGTGCACCAGTCGATCAAGTAATAAAGTGAATGAGTAGAGTATCGTCCCTAGAGGATTGGAAAACAAGTACTGAAAAACTCTTTCCTATGCTTTATTTAGAAGATCGATTTATGAGAATAAAAAAAAATTAAAAAAAATAATTAAAATAATTAAATTTTTTTTTTATTAAATAGAGAGAGTGTAAATTATTGAGGTTTTAAATTCAAGAGCAATGGATTACTAAGGCAATCGGTTCACCAACTCAATCAATACGATATTCAGGTTTTTAGATTAATTTTATTTCATGTGACGGTGGAGTCTCCTAATTTATTCACTATCCTTTGGTCCAGGCATAGCAAATCTATTAATATTTATTAATTACCCTTTGATCCAAGTGTAATTTAAATAAATATTAATGCATTAGGTTTTGTGAAACCCTCTAATTAAAATACGCTGCGTCCAAAGCGCACTAAAATTCCCGCATGCATATGAATTCTAATTTGATTCATAATACAAGGTATATAATCAAGAAGCATTAACATAGATGTACTTGGTCCGTAACATCTATGTTCATCAGATCAATTAGAAGATGGCCAGTAATCTAAAAGCATTAAGATCAGATTTATATACTCCTCATGAATAAAATTTAAAAATAAATTATACTGAATATTGCATCAAAAGAGTGGCTACACCTTAGCCTTAGTAAAATAAAATTTAGTTCATGATAATAAATTTAAAAATAGTAAATAAAATAAAAAGTATGAAGAAATTAGACTGTTTGATTGCTGAAATTGATTATCTGTTGCTCTTGATGCGGAGAACTTGGTGAAGAAGAAGAGGCTCCTTGATATCTCCTCTCTCTTTCTTTCTTTTCCTTCTTCCCGTCTCTCTCTGTTTTCTCTCTGTTTTTCCCTTTTTCTTTTTCTTTTTTTTTCTCACGGCAACGGGGCTTTTTATAGATGAAGTCTCCAAAATCCATCCAAAACTCGATTTTAGACTCCTAAAACAATTCAAACTTATGATCTGAATAATTCTGGCCGTGCGATGTTGATCAAACGGTCCAAAAACTACTCAAAAACCCATTAAAATAACCCAGATCAAGTCAGATTTAATATCAGCCGTTGGATCATCCAATGGATTGAATCTGGGCCGTCGGATCTCGTTGAAATCAGCCTTCAGACCTTTAGTTTCAGTCGGGATGAATCTCGGCCGTTGGATCTCGATCGGGAGCTGCGCGGAGCCCGTCCATACAGCGGCCTTCTTTCTCGTCCGTCCGATCAAGATTCAGTGAAAAACCGCCCGTTGGATCAGCCAGAATTCCCAAATTGCCCTCCGTGTGGACCGTGCGCGAGCCCGGTGTTGCGTAGACCGCCGCGTTCTTCAACCAATCAGAGCGCGCCTCCGTCTGTGAAATCCTGAATACCTTCGGTTGGTCCACGTACGCCGCGAAAATGCTGACGTCAGGTTGCGTCAGCGATTTTTTTTTTTTTTTTTTTTTTTTTTGAAATTCGATTCTGGGCTCGTTTGAAGTCCGTTTTGCCTAAAATTTGTTTCATCTGAATCAGAAAAATGAGATCTTCACATTGGTAGCCTTCTTTCCTGCATAAGATTAGAAAAGTATCAATTTTTTAATAAATTTTTAATTTATTTTATATTTTATACTTTTATTAGTATATTTTTTACTACTTATCACACCCCAACATATTCATTGCTAGTCCCTTAGCAATGCTTTATTTAATACCATATTTTAATAAAAATTATTTATCACAGAGATAAAATCTTGGATTAAAGATCAAAAAGTTTAGAAAATATTGCTAAGCATTAGAGCTTCGGAAGTAAATTTTTAGTCAATACAATTAAAAACTTTCTTAGAGTACATCAAAGATCTATGCACTTATGTTCGTGATGACTAACTTTAGCATTTCAGTATTAAACTAGAAGAATAAAAGTATCCTCTCTTATCACTTATTTTGGTCAATTTTCTATACATTCTCAATTTTTATATCATGAATTAAGGTAGCTTTCACACTGCCTTTTTTTTTTTTTTTTTTTTTTTTTTTTTGCTGAGCTCCTGGCCTTCCTTTACCATTTTACGTGAATTTCCACACTTGACCTAGGTGCAGAGACCCAGTTACTAGGCTTTGGGCAATCCACATATACTCTATCTTTTGCACTTTATTTATAGGCAGGTAGCTCTTCCTTAATTTCAAGTTTTTTTGATTAGAATGTATATTAATTACCAATTTTCAGTGATAATTGAATCTTCAGTTGGCCTTATAATCAATACCTACTTTGCCTTGTTAGTGTGCATGTGCAATTAGAAGTGCTAATAATCTTTTAATGACCTAAGTAGGCTGTTAAAAGTTGACCAAATAATCTACTTCTTTAACTCGTTACATTTATTAGCAAATAATTCTATCTTTTATCACTTATCCAGTTTATCTTTGCTCAAGATTTTCTTCTTAACACATGATTTTTTTTTTTTTTTTTTTTTATATTATTCTATATTATTTTAAAGTAGAAAGAAAAATAAAGGATGTAATAAAGGATAGGAAAGAATACACCTGATTTGGTTCAATCTGGTTCTTTGGAGCTTTGAAATTTTGCTTGAGTTCTCATTGATTTTTCTGATTGAAGAACCTTATATGCTGTTCTAGTTGGGCCGAAATGTCCTCCTGCCTCTCGATCATGACAATGATGCAAAATTTTCTCCATTTCTTCCTCTGAAATGCATCTTCTAATGACCTGATCTGAACAACACTTATACAAAAAAAGGTTCATCCCAGAAATAATGTTTAACAATAGATAAGAACCTCTTCTTTTGTTGAAAAGAAAGACCAAGTGGAAAAACCTTACCAACCAAGTAGTTAATAATATCAGCATACCATGGAAACGTTCTACCTGATATAACATAAAGGCGTTCATCTGGAAATTCCTCCTTGATAGGGCAAATATTTAATTTTCTTTCTGTGATGTTTTCCCAGTCTGGAAAGATGGTCAGCAACTGAATTCTCTGTGCCCTTCTTTCCTTAATCTCCAAATCATATTCTTGTAGCAAAAGAATCCACCTGATCAATCTGGGTTTTGCATCTTTCTTGGTAAGGAGATACTTTAGAGCTGCATGGTCGGTGTATATAATAACTTTAGATAAAATAAGATAAGAATGAAATTTGTCTAATGCAAATACTACTGCCAGAAGCTCCCTTTTCAGTGGTTTGCATATTTTTGTTGAGCTTCACAGTCAAAGTGCGACTAGTATAGTATATTGTTTGAAAAAATCTTATCCTTTTCTTTGACCGAGTAGCAGCCTCTATGGCCGTGTCACTAGCATCACACATCAAATCAAAAGGTAGAGACCAATCTGGTGCTACATAATAGGTGCTTGTGACCAGCTTCTCTTTGAGGGTGTTAAATGCCTGCAAACACTCATCAGAGAAAAATGAAAAGAGACATCCTTGCATAATAATTTAGATAAAGGTTTAGAAATTAAGAGAGAAAAGTCCTTTATAAATCGACGGTAAATCCAGCATGCCCCAAAAGCTCCTAATGGCCTTTACGAGGTGGTAATAGGTAATTTTTCGATCACCTCAAGCTTAGCTCTATCAACCTCAATACCTTTATATGAAATCTTGTGGCCTAATACTATGCCTTCTTGTACCATCAGATGACATTTTCCCAATTTAAGAATAAGATTAGTAATCCTCACATCTTTGTAAAACAAAGAGATAAGTTATGCAAACATTTATCAAATGTGGATCCAAAGACAGAAAAGTCATCCATAAATATTTCCAAGATAATTTTCAATCATATCAATAAAAATAGCCATCATGCATCGTTTGAAAGTAGCTGGTGCATACATAAACCAAACGGCATTCTTCTAAAAGCAAATGTACCATAGGACAATGTAAAAGTGGTTTTCTCTTGATCCTCAGGTGCTATGGCAATTTGATTATAACCAGAATATCCATCTAGAAAGCAAGTAAAAATCATGTCCAGCTAATCTTTCTAACATCTGATCGATGAAATGGAAAGAGGATAATGATCCTTTCTAGTTGCATCATTTAATTTTCTATAATCCATACATACTCTCCATCCAGTAACAGTCCTAGTGGGGATTAATTCATTATTATCATTTTGGAACTAACAGTAATTCCCACCTTTCTTAGGAACTACTTGAACAGGGCTCACCCATGAGCTATCAGAGGATAGGATAAATAATACCTGCATCCAGTAGCTTGATTACCTCCTTTTTTGACCAATTCTTGCATCTTGGGGTTTGAGTCTTCTTTGGGGTTGGACTGTAGGCTCATAGTTGTCTTCCATGAGAATTTTGTGCATACAAATTGAGGGACTAATTCCTTTGATGTTCTGCTATTGTCCATCCAAACGCCTTTTTGTGTTTCTTTAGTAACTTTTTAATAATTTTTTTCTTCCATTAAACTTGTCAAGGAAGAAGAAATAATAACAGGTAAATGTGATGAAACCTTCCAAGAAAACATATTTTAAATGAGAAGGAAGAGGTTTAAGTTCAAGGGTAGGTGGCTCTTCAATTGATGTTTTTGGGAAAGAGTTGGGTGATCTTTCTAATTCTTTCAAATCGTGGTCTGTATGTGCGTGGAATATATGGTCTGGCCCTTAGCAAATTAATGCATTCTGTTTGCTTTTCATTTTTAGCTGAATCCTCTTGTGATTGGACAATGCAAGCTTCAATAGGGTCTTCAAAACCTATTTTCTAAAAAATACTCATGCACTAAAATTGTCATATCATCTATACGAAAACAAGTTTGATTATCATTGGAATGTTTAAATAGCTTTGAAAACATTAAAAGTAACTTGTTCGTCTTGGACTCTAAGAATTAATTTTCCTTGTTGAACATCTATTAAAGCTCCTCCAGTAGCTAAAAAGGGTCTCCCCTAAAATAAGGGGTACATCAATAATCTTCTTCCATATCAAGAATAATAAAATCAACAGGGAAAATAAACTTTGTTTACTTTTACCAAGACATCCCTCCCACTATACCCCTTGGATATTTATATGGATCTTGTCGGCTAATTGAAGAGTAATAGTGGTAGGCTTTGGGTTCTCCTAAGACCCAGTTTTTTTTTGAAAAATAGAAAAAGGCATGAGAATAATGCTTGCTCCTAAATCACATAAAACTTTATCAAAACTACAATCACCAAATATGCAAGGGATAGTAAAAGCTCCTGGATCTTTTAGCTCTGTGGTAATTTTATTTTGAAGTATTGCTTGAAGCATTCTTCATTCAAATTTATTCTCTCAATGCTCTTTCAGCTTTTTTCTTATTTGTTAAAGATTTCTTTGAGAACTTGGCATACCTGGCATTTGAGGTAATAGCATCTACAAAAGGAATATTAATATGTAAAATTCTTTAGAATTTGAAAAAAAGTTAGAAAATTCCTTATCCTGGATGCTGCATTTGTCTTTCCTGGGAATGGCAGTGGCGGCACGTAGGCTTCACATTTGGTCAGCAACCGTATACCTGGAGACCATCCATCCTGGCTGGTTGTTTGGTGACTGACGAGTTTGAGTGATGTTCTTTATTTGTAGTTGGCTCTTCGGTCCCATTCTTCTGAATGTGGTCCATCAGCTTTGTACCCTTCTTAGGGTGATAGCCATTGACTTGCTCCTTGGATTTGTCTCCGTATTGCTTGGCAAGGATCCTTTGAGGTCTCTCGAAGATTATCTTAGCCATGTTGACCTATTTGCATCTCCAAGTTTCGAATTGCTGCTGTTTTGGTCTGCCTAAGTTTGACTTCCAAAATTTTTTAAAGTTGCTTCTTGGTTTTGTATGAATTTTGACCATTACTCTCTTCCATGTTAGACTTCTTTTTAGGTACTTTGGAATCCCGGGGGTGGTTCGTGTGCTGCATTTTGATTGCTCCAATGAAGAAATTTGGATGCTGTCGCCCACCCCTTGATTGTATGTGTTTGGAGTAGGGAATTGTTTGTTGCGGCCTGAAAAATTACCAATATAATTAGCTGTTTCAGTTGTTTTAGCAAAGGATTACCTGTCTGGCAATTAATTCGTATCATGTCCTCCTCCCACATAGATACAAGTAATGCTCTGAACATGCATAGGCTGTTCACTTTAAGTTGTTGACTTCGGCTCTCTGAGGGCTGCAATTTTCAGCTAGTAAATGGTTGGCACGCAATCTGCTCCCTGCACAGCTGCTACGTACTATTTTGGCATCTAAAAATGCCGCTCATGTCCTGACCATTGAGTAGCTATTTGAATGCGCATCCTCATCGATTAGATTGAATGCGTTCTTCCTCTGTTTTTCGGGTTTAATGGTTCCTCCTGCTGCTGCACTCAAAAATCATAGAACGTTAAGTAGGAGATAAACCCATTATAGAAAGTTTGTAACCTGAAGCCATACGGGTAGTTGATGATGTGGAACATCTCCCTCAATAAGTTCCTTGAAACGTTCCCAATGCCTCATAATAGTTGTCTCCATGTCCATCTGCATAAAGGAAGTGATATCGTTGCGCATCTTAGCAGTGCTTGAAGGCTGGGAAAGGAGGTAAGCTTGGCTAAAAATTTTTGGGCGAGGGACAATCCCAAAGTTGTGATAGAACCTGTCCGGAAGGACATGAAGCAATAATTTAAGCTTTTAATCCCGTAGAAGAGAAAGGAAATACCGTTATCTAAATAGCATCATACCGACACCCCGCAATTAATTTTAAAGTATCGAGAAGTTTCAAGAAAATTAGAAGATATGGGCAATTCGGAATCTCATGCACCTGTTTCCACTGAATTGGGACAGTTGATTGAATCATCTAGATCATCGCCGGTAATTTATTTCGAAAGTTGTTTGTTCGTACAAGGCGGTCTTCCTGATGCCTCGAAGCTGCAATCAGCAAAGTGGTGGTAATATTAATCATTTAATGATCGATATACTGGTCGAATGCTTTCATGCTGTCCTTCCAGTATCGCCATATCCAATCCTAGATTGAATGTCGTTAGGAAATCTTCCAGCTGCGCATGTTTCTCTCATTGCTGTAGACTTCTAATACGTTCTTTCAATTTCTGGTCTAAAGGTAGTAAGTTACTTATGTTCAGTACGTGTCATGCAAATGAACATAATTTTTTTTTTTTTTAAAAATAATAAAATTAAAAATAAATTTTCTAAAAGTAAAGCTAGGATCAAAATTTCAATATTGTTTTTAAACTCAAGTCCCCGACATACGGCGCCCAAAAACTTGATGCGTGCTAATTTATAGCTATTGGCAAGTGCACCAGTCGATCAAGTAATAAAGTGAATGAGTAGATATCGTCCCTAGAGGATTGGAAAACAAGTACTGAAAAGCTCTTTCCTATGCTTTATTTAGAAGATCGATTTATGAGAATAAAAAAAATTAAAAAAATAATTAAAATAATTAAATTTTTTTTTATTAAATAGAGAGAGATGTAAATTATTGAGGTTTTAATTCAAGAGCAATGATTACTAAGCAATCGGTTCACCAACTCAATCAATACGATATTCAGGTTTTTAGATTAATTTTATTTCAGTGACGGTGGAGTCCTCCTAATTTATTCACTACCTTTGGTCCAGGCATAGCAAATCTATTAATATTTATTAATTAACCCTTTGATCCAAGTATAATTTAAATAAATATTAATGCATTAGGTTTTGTGAAACCCTCTAATTAAAATACGCTGGCGTCCAAAGCGCACTAAAATTCCGCATGCATATGAATTCTAATTTGATTCATAATACAAGGTATATAATCAAGAAGCATTAACATAGAT